>JAIGNY010001665.1:0-25063 GCA_020152595.1 Chiridota heheva | reverse complement strand
CCTTCCGTTCATTTGTGCTTGTATCTCTTTTGTTGTGAATTTGTAGCACGGCCTGCAGCTGTGGAGCCCAGTCGATAAACTAAAAGTTTTTGTTTCATAGAAGGAGTTGGGTTCCTTATCCTCACATTATCAACAATTAGTAATGTGTTTTAAAGAAAATTAATTTTAAAAGTTTTTACTATTTGTTATTTTTCCTCGAACTTTGTTCAGGTGTTAAATTATAATTACCCTTTCAAGATTATGTTTTACTACTTTCCTCTTACATATACAAGGTTTTTAAGCCACAAATCGCATGACAAATATGATAGAATACATAAAGATTTTGAGGAATCTGAGGCTGTGATGTCACAGCAAGTGTGATTCAGTCATTTCTAAGTGATACCAAACTTTAAATTAACAAATTTCCTTAATGGAATAAGATTTTTGAATGCTTCATTAACCATTTTTTCTTCAAAAGTCCTCTTTTATATAAAAAAAAAAAAAAAAAGCTAGAACTGTCGGAAGAACAGTATGCTTGACTATTCAAAGCTAGTGTAGAGAATGGGATTATAGATGAAAGTATGTACAAAATAGGGTAGCAGGGGCAGATGATTTCAAATTACTTGAGCTTTGAATGATGCACTTACTTTTCATTTCTGTACTACAAGCTTCAAAATATTTGGATATTTTAAGATATTCCAAGATATTTTTAAGACAAAATGTTAAGTAACTCAGAAAACAGTGTAAAACATAGCAGTCTTTATAACTACAACACCTCTTTTAGTTCTATCAATTGAATAACAAAGAAAGAAGAGGCCCTGACTTGTCAATGTCAATGAAAGAATGCCATCCAACCCCCTTTCCAACCGGT
This sequence comes from Chiridota heheva, assembly GCA_020152595.1. NCBI lineage: Eukaryota > Metazoa > Echinodermata > Holothuroidea > Apodida > Chiridotidae > Chiridota > Chiridota heheva. Next base: position 24,213 of record JAIGNY010001665.1, on the reverse strand, counting down.
ACCATCCTGAAGCCCCTACACATTCCCAGAACTACATTTTGGATTGTAATACAACTTCCAATTTAAGAAAATATGTGTGTCAAGCAAAGTCAAGCAGCATAAAATATGTACAATAACATTAAAGCAAAATTATGCGAATATAAAATATATACATTATTACAATAATGCTTAAGGTATGACAAACTAGACATTGGAAACGATACAAATCCCCTCACCACTAATAATGCATATTCCAGACTGCCTCACATTCCATCCCAACCTGTCCCAAATATCATCCCACGTCTATACTCCATGCAATCACACCTGAAAACCAGATACTGTATGTCATTCCACCACTTGCAAGACCCATATGCCATCACAACTGAAATCCAGATGACATCCCACCACATGCCATTCCGCCCTGTCCCACATGCCAAGCCACCCTATTCCACATGCCAACCCATCCTATTCCACATACCAACTGACCCTGTTCTACATGCCAATCCACCCTGTCTAACATGCTAACACATCCTGACCAACATTCCACAGCACCCTGTCCGACATACAATTCCACCCTGTCCCACATGACCTCATCCTACTTCCTTCAGCTACTTTATCATCATGTCATCTTCTACCCCACATTCTGCTTATTGTTTATATTTCCCAAACCCCCTAATTTAAGATTTTTAGAAGCGAGGACACTTTTATTTGCTTCTTTGTTCGTGAGAAGACAAAACATTTTGATTGCTATTCATGTCAGGAATGTCAATATCATAACAAAACTAGAAATGTGAAGTAAGTGGCCATACGCCATATATTTTTGATCTCGGTCAAACATATTGCAGCAAATGCACACTATACCTCACCAATAAGTGTGAACAATGCTCTTCACATATACTGTATGATCATTTGTTTTTAAGCAAAATCATCATACCCACTTTAATTTAAGAGATACAACATATACAAATATTTTCATTGCTATGCAAATATGCTAATTATTAAGCACACACAATCCCAATTATGCTCAAATGAACAGTACCAATGCCCTCTACCACTGAACCAAATAGCAAGTTATCTCAGGTTAAATATTTTGTACCCAAGTCTATTGTTATGCAAATAACCTAATTATTATGCACACTATACCTCACCATTGAGTGTAGACAATGCTCTTCACATATATGATCATTTATGTAAAACAAAACTCACTCCCACTTTAATTTTAAGAGATATCATAGATACAAAATATTATTATTATGCAAATAAATCAATTAGTATGCACACGCAACCCTCAATCATGCGTATTTGAACAGTACCCGTGTCCTCTACCCATGTGCCCGTTACATGATTGTACACCATTCATAACTTAAGTTATACGCTAATGAATGTTAAACATTTTGTACGAAAGTCTCATTGTTATGCAAATAACCCCTAATTAATATGCACACACAACCCTCAATCATGCTCATTTTAACAGTACCCATGTCCTCTACCCTATGCCTAGTCACATGAATGTACACCATTCATAAGTTATAAAAACTTTAACAAAAAACTTTTTCCCAATTTCGCCAGTGCACCATAACTGGTAATCAAAGGCCGTGGACATTGACTTGGTTGTCGATGTTATGTCTGTCCGTACGTCGTACCTGTGTTCTCGTCCGGGTCGTATTAAGCGTTTCGTGATAGCATTTGTACTGTCATAACCGAATACGCAGGCGACGACCCCGTCATTGTAATTGTGTGTTCAACTCTCTCTCTCTCTCTTTTTCCCAAAAAACTGTAACCAAAACATGAAAAATATTTTCATTGTTATGCAAATAAGCTCAGTAGTATGCACACACAACCCTCCGATCATGTTCATTTGATCAGTACCAATGTCGTCTGTCCATATGACAAGTCACATGAATGTACACCATTCATAACTTAAGTTATGAAACTTTAACCGAAACTTTAACCAAAACTTTACGGACGCCAACGCCGACGTAGGGTAGTAGAATATCTTTACTATTCTTAGAATAGTCAAAGCTAAAAATGACTGGTGTAACAAAGTGAACTGTATAATGTTGGCACTCTTCCCACATTGTCAGCAATTGTTAATGTATTTTGATAAAATTTATTTTTTGCTCAAACGTTCTTCAGGTGGTAAATTATAGTACTAGATTCTGTATACTTTTAATATATCCAATGGTTTTTAGAAAAAAAACACTTAGGCCTACATATTTTCAAATTTCTTTTATAAAACCATTGATAAACATAATAAAATCATTATTTCTTAGATCATGCTGTTGCATGTATATATATATGTATATATATATATATATATGTATATATATATATATATATATATATATATATATATATATATATATATATATATATATATATATATATATATATATATATATATATATATATATATATATATATATATATATATATATATATATATATATATATATATATATATATATATATATATATATATATATATATATATATAATATATATATATATATATATATATATATATATATATATATATATATATATATATATATATATATATATATATATATATATATATATTATATATATATATATATATATATATATATATATAATTTATATATATATATATATATATATATATATATATATATATATATATTTATATATATATATATATATATATATATATATATATATATATATATATATATATATATATATATATAATATATATATATATATATATACATATAATAATAATATATATATATATATATATATATATATATATATATATATATATATATATATATATATATATATATATATATATATATATATATAATTTATATATATATATATATATATATATATATATATATATAAATTTATATATATATATATATATATATGTATATATATATATATATATGTATATATATATATATAAATATATGTATATATATATATATATATATATACATATATATATATATATATATATATATATATATATATATATATATATATATATATATATATATATATATATATATATATATATATATAGCTCAACTCCAAATCTAAATGATAAGTTTCGCGCATTAGCTATTAAACAAAACAAAATAGGAAAAAATGACAATGTTTCTAGCCACAGATTTTTTATAAACCAAATATTTTCAAAAACTCCTGTTTCCTTCTTCATTGGCATGAAGTTAACTACATACCACTGAAGAAAAACAGGAGTTTTTGAAATATTTGGTTTATTAAAAAATCTGTTGGCAAGAGACATGATTTCCTATTTTTGTTTAATATATATATATATATATATATATATATATATATATATATATATATATATATATATATATATATATATATATATATATATATATATATATATATATATATATATATATATATATATAATATATATATATATATATATATATATATATATATATATATATATATATATATATATATATATATATATATATATAAATAAATACATAAATATATATATATATATATTTAATTGATATCACTTTTGTTGTTTATATTATACATGGTGTCTAGTTTGTAATTTTTCTTCAAATGTTGCTTTTGTCTATTTTAAAATGTTTATTGAAGTTCCTCTTAGTTCTGCTTTCACAATTAGAACTTCAATTTTGAAACATGATTGTTGTCGTTAATTTGACACCCTTTAATTATTGTGATCTTTTGTTTTTCAATTGGAAGCAAATAAAATCAGTTGTGTTACATGTATTTGTAACTTCATTTCATTATGTATGTATGTGTTGTATTTGGAACGGATCCATTATAAAATTGCTTTGAAATCTAGAAAGCATGTATTGCAAAACAATTGCATGATGTATTTTAAGTCAGTTTTGAATTACAGTTTTAGCCAATATGATGCCTGTACTGTAGAAATGGGCAAACCACTTTGTACTCTTTGTTTGTTTTTAAGATTAATCGGATGTTTTGAAACCAAGTTTCACTAACAGACAAAATGAAACAAATTTACAATATTTTCCGGTAATTTTCGAATTTGTGAAAAGAATCTGGCGGGGAAATTATCCTTCCCCATACTCTACGTCACTGGAGGAACATACTAAAAATCCACACGTTATAAGATGCAATGCACAGGAATGTCAGACCGCACTTGGTTAATCCAGCCCTGCCTGTATTGTACTAAAAATATAGTTTTCTTTCCTTTCCAATGCTTCTATCTTGTAACTAGCTTTTTGTGTTAAAATAATTTTGTTTTTTCAAATAAAGCTCGTAATAATCTTTTAGCCTTATGACTACATCGTTTTACCTCACTCTGATTTCCAAATTTTCATTTCTCATTATCAATCCTGGAAGTCAATACATCAATACAAAATGCATCAATACATACTCCCGTCCATAACCTTTATTGGAAGTTGGAGGGAGCATGGAAGTAGGACGTCTTCACACGGCTCCGCATTGGTCACGCCTTCCTAACACCCACATGTAATGCAGTGATATGGGGTAGGGGGAGGACCCCCCTAGTTATGGAATCATTTACCATCGTTTGGCCGTAATTGTGTTCACTTTAACCTGTTTATGTATGCTGACAATGTGTGCTTGCTGTTGTTTACAGATCTGCGGCCTCGCTGTACACGCAACTATTATGTCAAAAAGTGTATTGTGCGATATGACTAATAGCTAGCGCTTAGAATCCCCCTCCCCCTCAAAAAAAAAAATATTTAAAAATATATATTTCTTCAAAATTGCATGATACATTGGGATATACATGCATCACGGTTTTGGTCTTAATTGGGGCTAGGGCCCCCAAATTTTTAGGCTAGTACCCCAAAATGGGACTGGCTACGCATCTGATTCCCTACTGTTCTTCAATATTTTAGCACCATAATTGTTTTTTGTGGTATGTTAGTGGTACTTCTTTGATTTAAACAATGTCCTGGATGACTCTTGGATACCCATTGGACTGATGGATAGGGTCACAGGTGTCAGAAGGAATTCAAGCAAAGGGGTGGTGGGGTGGGAACAAGTGAAGGCACATTAGTTTACAGTAATCCAAGGGCCCTTTTATCTTAAAAAGGGCGCCCTTGATGAGTGGGACAAGTGTGGGACAGGTACCCCTTCAGGCCTCCGGTTCATACACCGTGGTTTGAGTATAGGCAGGATTTAGGGTGAGCACCCTCATCCCCACTCTTTCTAAATGTATACTTTTTGTATGGTAATATTTTTGTATATTAATGATATTTCCCCACTTTCGGTGGCAAATCACGCATATGGGTTAGAGATTAGGGATCCAGGAATAATATTGGCAATTTCCCATCAGGCGAACTTTGGTCACTATTGAAAATTACTGCACAGGAAATTATTGGGGCCATGCCCTGCTCCAACCACGGCCCTCGACCAGTATTGTGGGTCATGCCCTGCTCCAACCACGGCCCTCGGCGTCGGGCCCCTGGTGAATGACATGCTTTAGTTGTGTCAAGTAAGTACTAAATGTATGTTTCAACTGCTGTGTACTATGTAGGGTTTATGAGTGAGTGAATTTCTATTTGTTTTCAAGATACAAGAATGACGTAGAATAATTCCATTTAAGTTTCAAAAAGGCACATCCTGCAGTTTCGCCCTTAAGTTCAAAAAGGTAGCTCCTGCCCTCTCCCGCCAAACTTACTACATGACAAGGGGGAGAAGTGGTCCCTTTCCCCGTGGCTGGACATCCCTAGATATGTTTAGATAGTCTTCATGGTATTCTTGATAGAACTCTACCAAAAGTCAAAATGTAATCTTCGTTTTCGTGTCAAATTTCCATACAATAAGTTATATTAAATCCTCCTTTCTTTCTTATACCCAAGGTCCGTATTGGCTAACAAGGAAGACGCAATACGAGCTGGGACGGTCATGGAGGTTATTTTTCATCATGGTCAGATGGTGGATGTTGGTCGCCGTGAATTTGGACGGTGAATCTGCCCATCCAGATATTGAAAGAATGACCAAAGTTGATTAGGAAAAAGTCATCATTCACTGGATAAGAGGGTGCCACTTCTTGGTCAGGACAATATGGAGGCTTTGGAACATAGGCAGTGGCAGAAATACTACAATCTGATTAGAGTAACACATTCAGACATTAAAGGGAACAAAAAATTACCCCCTGATGTGGGATTTCTCCCAAAAAACAGATTTTTAGCAAGAAGACTGCAATTGAACTAAAGGCAAAATATAAAATATCACGTTAAGTTATTTCTTGATTAATTTCACTTCTTTCGTATTCAACAAGTTTTTTTGTTTGTAAATATCTTATACGTACATGCTCATAAATAGCAGTAAGACGTACACATATGACATGGTCCATTCATGTGCCTTATAGTTGCGAGAGATACTGTTGTATCAGGGAGTTGGCATTAGACATATTAACGATGGGCATTATCTTAATAATAGGAAATGCTTGTAACTTTATAATCGCTAGTCCGTTTTTCTTATTCAGTATGATTATTTTGAAAACCAACAGAAAAAATATTAGAAAGTGAAGTGGGTGATTTGAATTTTTTGTTGAAAAGATTCTTCTAATTACAAAATGTCGATTCAAGCATACACGGTGATTGGTATTCTTTATTCCATTGACATCTTGCAGGGCTGTCAGCTGGAACGATATCTGTTGCATCAATACAATTTGGTAGTTATGTGAGTGGGGTAATACAAAAAATGTTAAAGTGCTGATATTTTTGTGAAATTATCTAAATTAGCTAATGATTGTGTATTGAGAAAATAAACCAGGATGAGGTTCTTCGAAATTACATCATATCAACAGTTAATTTTGATTCATGTTCATGACTTTCTTTAATCTTTTAAACATAATGATGTATGTAATCGACTTTGGGTATGTTTGCATGCATTGGTTACTGTGAGTGTGTGCCGGTGTGTGTATGTCAGTCATATCTTTAGAATGAAAAATCAGACTTCATGTAATATGTGGTACACATAAACTCATGGTTCGTAAATCTGCTCAATTCTATTTAGTGATGATGACATGCATATTACGATTTGTGCAGCTTATTTAAAAGGAGCTGTAGGCTGAGAAGTGATCGCGTTTTGTTTTCACTAAATCAGGCGAAATTTGCACAATCAGAAATATTCAATATTAAACCATCCAAATTGACACGATTTGTATTGGTACTCCTTTCACCTGGGATGTATTTATACAACCATCGTGGATCGAAATATGTCACTTAAGCCATTCAAATTGACAAAGCATATCTGATTACCGGGCGGGATGTACTGGTACATCCCTCACCTGGGATGTATTGATACATCCATTGTAAATCGAAATATTTCACTTAAAACCATCCAAATTTATAATTCATATCTGCTCACCAGACGGGATGTACCGGTACATCCCTTCACATGGGATGTATTGATACATCCATTGTAAATCGAAATATTTCACTTGAAACCATCCAAATTGATAAAGAATATCTGCTGACCAGACGGGATGTACCGGTACATCCCTTCACATGGAATGTATTGATACATCCATTGTAAATCGAAATATTTCACTTAAAACCATCCAAATTGATAAAGAATATCTGCTGATTAGACGGGATGTACCGGTACATCCCTTCACCTGGGATGTATTTATACATCCATTGTAAATCGAAATATTTCACTTGAAACCATCCAAATTGATAAAGCATAGCTGCTCACTAGACGGGATGTACCGGTCACAGTACAGCCCTTCACATTGAATGTATCGATACATCCATTTTAAATCGAAATATTTCACTTTAAGCTATTCAAATTGATAAAGCATATCTGCTCACCACCAGACGGATGTACTGGTACATCCTTTTACGTGGGATGTATTGATACATCCATTTTAAATCGAAATATTTCACTTTAAACTATCCAAATTGATAAAGCATATCTGCTGACCAGACGGGATGTACTGGTACATCTCTTCACATGGGATGTATTAATACATCAATTTTAAATCGAAAGATTTTACTTCAAATCATCCAAATTTATCAAGCATTCTGCTCACCACCAGACGGGATGTACCGGTACATCCCTTTACGTGGGATGTATTGATACATCCATTGTAAATCGAAATATTTCCCTTTATACCATCCAAAGTCACTAAGCTTATCTGCCACCAGACGGGGTGTACTGGTACAGCCCTTCACATGGGATGTATCGATACAACCATTGTAAATCGAAATATTTCACTTGAAAACATCTAAATTTATCAAGTTTATCTGCTCACCAGACGGGATGTACCGGTACAACCCTTCACATGGGATGTATCGATACATCCATTGCAAATCGAGTTATCTCACTTGAAACACATCCAAATTTATAATTAATTCATAGCTGCTCACCAGACGGGGTGTACCGGTACAGCCCTTCACATGGGATGTATTGATACATCCATTGAATATCGAAAAATTTCACTTGAAAACATTCAAATTGATAAAGAATATCTGCTCGTCAGACGGGATGTACCGGTACATCCCTTCAAATCAAAATATTTCACCTGAAACCATCTAAATTCACAAAGCAATCTGCAGCAGACGGGATGTACTGGTACATCTCTACAATCGAATTATTTCACTTGAAAACCGTCAGACTGTCAGACGGGATCTACCGGTACATCCCTTCAAATCGAAATATTTCACTTGAAACCATCTAAGTTTAAAAAGCAATCTGATGCAGACGGGATGTACTGGTACATCCCTTTATATGAGATAAATTGATACATGCATTTTAAATCGAAATATGACAAAGCATATTTGACAACAGACGGGATGTACCAGTACATCCCTTTGCCTAAAAGAGAAGAAAATGAGCTATCAACCAATAGCTTTGGGATCTAGCTGTAAGACACTGAAGAGATAAATAATAACAATTTCCAAGTTATGGACAAGATGGACGGATGTACTGGTACATCCCAGAATGAAGATAGCTCCTAAAATATAATTTGAAGTTTATCATAAGAAAAAACAACAAAGTTCCCCATCATGTCCAAAAATAGAAATTAAACCAGTTATAATAATGAAACGTGCGGAATGACGTTATTGTACTGTTTAAATTATGTTTTACGGAAGAAACATACAATATTTTACATAAGAAGATTTTTTTACATTGGAAAATGTAAATTTGATTAACAAGGCGCACTTTTTGAAATTTGGTTAGGTAAATAATTCACTTGATCTTAAGCTTCGGAATTATCTATGTTAAAATTGAAGTTTGAGATATTTCCAAGACATTTTTTTTTTAAATGACATTTTACTCATGTAAAAATGTTAATATTTTCAAACAATAAAATGTGAACAGTGAAAAAACGAGTTTGTTTTAGAGTCAATTTTGCTTTTGTTTCGATCTATGAAAATTTCATAGGTACTTCTTCACTTTATTCAAGATAAATGATCAATTTGTTTTTTTACCAAGGACAAATTTCCAATTTCATTATATTTCTAAAATAACTATCATTTTTCTCAGTTAAATAATGGAATTCTCGTTTTCCTAATTTTTGAAAATGTTTCCTAAAGCCTTATATATATATATATATATATATATATATATATATATATATATATATATATATATATATATATATATATATATATATATATATATATATATATATATATATATATATATATATATATATATATATATATATATATATATATATATATATATATATATATATATATATATATATATATATATATATATATATATATATATATATATATATATATATATATATATATATATATATATATATATATATATATATATATATACATATATATATATATGTATATATATAAAGGCATTACCTTTCCAAAAGAGGTGATTTTTCCAGCCTGGTTGCCCTGCAGACTGTCTCCGAAAAACCATGATCATCCAAAATTAAAAAAATATTTAAAATTTCTCGCGTCCTTTGCAATATGAAATTAATTTCCTGCATGTATTGACATTGCCTCAGCCTGACTGCATGCAGATAAGCTGTCTCTGATCGTGCCATGAACAAATCCGGAATAACAAATGATCAAAATTTCGCGCGTCTTTTTGCTTTTTAAACTCACTTTGCTGCATTCATTGACATTGTCGACATGTCCCGCCTAACAGACAGCAAAACGTCTCTGAAAAAAATGGAAAAGGTTAAAATCAGTGTTAACTTCGCTTGATGGAGAATATGGGTAATTTAAGCTTAAAATCAGTGTTAAATAGCTTGATAGAAAATATGGGTAATTTAGGGAAACAGTTAGGGAAAACAAAAGCTCTGCAACCGAGAGAGAATCAAAGGCTAAAAAAGATATTTGTCAATAAACGTTAATTAGGCCTAATTCTCAGATTTATGATAACAGAAAACATTTCACTTGTATTTCACTTTTTTAGGCATATTCCAGGGAAAGCACATGTAAGTCACAATGAATAAACATGGTAATTCATTCTTTCTTAGATTATGATATAATAACAATTTATTTAAGCATTCATTACCTTTTTCGAAGAAGTTGATTTTCCCGCCTAATAGACAGCAAGCTTCAGACGTCTTCGAAGTGCATTGATTAAATCCAGAATAACAAATATTAAAAATTTCCCCGCGCTTTCCTGCATTCATTGACATTTGACATCGGCATAGTGACCTCATATAATCTCGTTCAATTATATTAAAGGGGCACTACACCGAAAAGTGAGGACTTAATTTTCCAGAGACTCACAAATGTTTTTCGATCCTTTTAGAGAGCCTCAAAACTTCTCTAACACAAATATTTACACGAAGTAAAGTTTTCGAGATTCATAAACAACACAAATTTTTCACTTAGGGAGGCAAAACAGGTAAATGGACATTTGAAAATTTCCCAAAAAGACACCCTGAAATATGGGTTCTAGTTCACCTTTAAACCGTTCTTTCTTTCCCATTTTTACAAATCTTTTGTCTGAAAGCCCATTTTAAGGATTAAACCAATCGGTCCGCTGCCCACGTTCATTACATCGGTTTTGCCATATATTAAACGGTAGCCTTGAAAGTTGGTAGCAGCAATGTATCCCCATATACCTCAGTGTAAACACACACGCTTACAAGAATTAGTTGCCGTGTATGCACCTTACAATCTTCCGTGATTAAATGCTAAATTGATTTGTTGATAACATATAATCTCAGAAATTCCCCTTAATTACTGACCCAATAAGTAGAAAAATGGCAATTTTCGCCATCCCATGTACGGCTGTACGGGGAAATGTGGTCCCTTTAAAAAAGTGCCTTTTTCTTAAAATAAAGTGCCCTTCCAGGCCACTTTATTGTCTACAAACAGTGGCAGACTTTTGCATATGACTTGGGAAAGCACCCCCCCCCCCCCTCCTCCTTCTCCTCACACACACACACTTTTCAAAAGCTTCCTACAACCCTGACATTTAGCAATACCTTGAGCTTTAATTGGATGAAAATATGCAGTAGAACGTTACATCAAGATAGATTAACAATTGACCATTTTACAGCATTTAGCATAGCATAGCAAGGTTGAATGTCCCACGGCCTTTGATAACCAGTTGTGAACTCACTGGTTGCAGACCCACCATTTAAAATTGTAATGCCTTACTTTAATTAATTATGCATATTTTTTCCCCAACAGTCAGACAGTGTTCACCAACACTGTTTTTTCTTCAAAACCTGTTATGTTAAATACCCCCAGGATTTATGACCCTGGAATAGGGCAAATACAGTTGGTAGGGACATGGACGCCATCCTATAGTGCCACAGACGAAACTCAAGATGGGGTATTTTTATTACGCCCGGTGAGTCATCTGCACTATGGCATGTTGAGATAAAAAATAAATGAAAAATACCATGTACATTGGCTACATTGGCTATACGAATTGGTTATATACGCATTGGCTATACGCATTGGCTTGTTGGCTATACACATTGGCTATCCGGCTATACGCATTGGCATATGCAGGTGTAAATGGATCAGGCTGTCAGGCATTCATCAGGTCAATCCGTTGGGGAAAACTGAAGAGCGATGACATTTCGACTGTGACGAAATATTCATCTCAGAAACACGATTTGGATTATTAAAACCAGGACCTTAATTCATGTGGGCAGGTGACCGCCCCCCACACACACAATTTCCGACATAATTCAAATTTTAATTATAATTAAAAAACATAACCTAATATCTTGAAACACACCGCCTACAGGAAGATTTTGGAACGACACTTGGTACAAAATTAAAGATTTTTGCGGATCCCAAGTTGGAGGTTTTGGTCCAAACTTCAATATAGTTGACCCTCAATTGTAACTTTTGGTCGAAGAATTAAAGATTTGTAGTCCAAAAGTGAAGATTTTTGACTTAAAATTTGAGATTTTTGATCACATTCCAAGATCTGTTCTTTAGTCAACGGGACTTGCCACTTAGAGACCACCCAAGGTCATTCCTTTCCATAATGTCGGCATGTGTATCGTTATGTAATCAAAACTCCCATTAGGATCTCAGCCATATAAATGTGGGACCACCCATTAGGATCTCAGCCATATGAATGTGGGACCATGTTTACGACATGTACAAAGGCCGGTCAGACCTTCTCCTTCATACTATGGTATGGATAAAAACAGGAATGGAGTTGTGTCAAAAACTTGAAGGGGCAGATCTTGAAATGCAAAATTGAACGACTTTCGACCGCAAATTGGAGAATTGAAAGTTGTACAATCCAAAACTGAGGATTTTTGATATAAAATTAACAATGATTGAGTCGACACGAATAAAAAAATGCCAACATCTAAAATTTCTTTGATATTTCACTGAATTATATCAATGTTTTTAATATAAAAAAATATATTAAAAAAAACATAGGGAAGGGGCCTACGGAATTTACTATGCCCCAATAGCCCCCCCCATCCCCTCTTAGCCCCCTTATATAGATACGCTATTGCCGTTTATAAACAGGCATGAGCCTGGGAATGATCCCTGAAAAGGAGACAATTCAGGCAAAATTGTGAGGTTCATGGGTTTAGCTCTGTTCTAAAGATTTCTTGTTTTTGATACCCCAAACTGGCTTAAAATCAACACAAAGTTTTACAATGTATACTTGATGAGAAGAAGACAATTCTAAATTCTCATGTTAAAATCTACCCGTATATTAGGGTTACTTACCACATCTAAGTAGGCAGAGCTGCAGGTAGAAATAAATTTCTCATACAAATTGAGAAAAATCAGGTGAAATTGTGGAGTCCATGGGCGGAGCCCTAGTAGGCAGTGGTGGCGGAAGATATGTGAATCTGTTGAAGGGGGGAAGGGGGAGGGGGTACACAGGATATTATAGGCACTATTCGATTGACGTATTTCGAAAGCATGTGCGACAGCATTATAGCTTTAGGGGCAATCTCCCCACACCCCACCCCTTCCCCCGAAAATTTCCAACTTTTATCGATCTGAAAATTTCTGGTGACCCTTATATTTTTGCTGCCACAAAACTCTTAGATAAAGACATTTAGAACCAAAATTTGGGAGAATACATTTATCAGTTTATCATAAATCCGAAACTTCAATGAGATAGTCCCAAATAATGTGATAAGCAAATAAGGGGTCCTTAGAATGGTTCAAGGGTTTTTCATCATTTTCTTGCTGAAAATAAAATAAACTTGATATATTGGTCATGACATTCCCACTCGGTCTTCAGCTGATCAGTGACAAGGGTCCAACGGTATAGTTTTTCCCTCTACCACATATTAACGGTGCTCCACCATCGAAATTTGGGAAGCTTTTACAGCTTCCACATTTTTGTGTCACTTTGAAAGAATAATGTACCTCTCTAAGCAGCTAAGTCTGTAAGTGAGGGCTTTTTGAACTTTACCAAGAAAGTGTGTGTGTGTGTGTTTGTCTGTGTGGGTGGGTTTGTGTCACACAACATATTTTAAATATCCCAATCTTTTGTGTTCTGGTTGGAAAAGTATCCCAAACTGGTCGCTTGTACCATAAGGTTCAATGGAGCAGATGATTAGTTATATGCTACCTTGATTGCCTGCTACATTGATTGCTTTGTACGGACTTTTGAAGATAAAAAGAAAATCAAGTCATCGATTGAGACACCGTTACGGGATTACAAGGGGAAAGGGGAGGGAAGGGGGTGGTAAGAGGGAGGGTAAGAGTGGGGTTAAGGGATAATCAGAGGGTTGTTAAGATAATGGAAAGTTTGGTAAAGATTACATAACATCGATTAGATAGTTGTGGCCCCTTTTCGTGGCTTTCAAGTGGGTATTCCAGTGTCATTCTGAGCTTCGCTTGTTGGGCGGGCATGTTGGCTTGTTTGTAGTAAGTCTGTGTAGGCCTGATAGTACTACAGTGCTGTTTGCGTGAATATTAATGCACAGAGCGAAGTGTCAGAAATAAGGGTTTGTTCACGCCAGACCAAATGTTGTGCATGCGCCTCATTACGAGGGATATGCGATTGGAACTGTTATTGCCCGTCCATTGGAGAGGCGGGGGCGACATAATAGGATGAGGACCAAGCCTACCCGCGTGGAGCATGATTGCAGGCAATTGGTGTGTTGCTGGAAGTTGTAGGGGTCGAGAATATGGGAGATAGAGAGGGTGACGGGGGGATCTTTTTTTCTAATATTAAATGGTTGGGCGGGAAATGCAAAGTATGGGCAGAAAGAGGATTGAAAACCATAGAGATCACGCCATGTCCAAGAATTACAGGATGCGGGAATGATTAGTTGAATTTTCTGTCGAAAAAAAGTTACGTGGGCTTAGCGAATGAGAGACAACGGCGAAATGTAACCACGCACTCCACTAGTATGAATTGGTTGTGAGAGTGACATGTGAAGAAACATGTTGATACCACAATATTCATAGGCCTATTTATCCCGCGATAGGTCTTTGCGAGCTCAAAGCAGCAGGCGCTTCAAATTAAATGATGAAAATATGAAGAAATAATAGATCGATTAATATTTTTGACCTTTTGTCGCCGTCACGTGACAATTGTGCATCTTTTAATATTTTTGAATTCTGTAAATCATAAAAACAAGAAAACGTTTTCGGCAGGTTTACTGTCTTCACGTGGAAATTGGGTATAATTTAAGGTTTTTGAAACACTCTTGATTATTTTAGATAAGTGAAATTTGTATGAACATCTTAGTTTTAAAAGGATATTTGGCTACAAATCAGTCTCAATAGATACCAGAAGAAATTTTCAAAAAGTGAATTAATTGATTTGTCATTCCTGCGCATATATTGTTCAGAGTTTTAAAAATTGGTTCTTCAAGACATAGATTATAATTTCTGCATATTTTTGAATTTTGAAAATCTTAAAGGCAAGATATTGTGTTCTCATGGGCAGTAATATACAATAACAGTTATCGTTTCTGATTGGTCTTACCTAAATAAGGACAACCAATCAATACCTGCCGCGGAAGTGACCATGCACACTGTACATACATACTTAAATAGAAACAATCCACACCCGTATGTAACATAAAGGTATGAATATCACTAATTTACGACCATAATTCAGACGAGATTGGTCTCTTTAAACTATAAAAAATGTTTTTTTTTCCCTTCATGGCGGGTAGTTATTTGTCACGTTGCCGTCACGTGACAATTGGGCGTCTTTAAATATGTTAAGATTGTTAAAAATCTTAAGTAAAAAAGAAATCAATTTTTGGACCAGGTCTTTATGTGTTGCTGTCGTCACGTGATAATTATGCATCATTTAAAGATTTCGCAAAATGCTTGCATATTTTGAATTTTTCGAAAAAGTTTGGTGCAATTTACATTATGGCAAGAATTTATATTTATGAAAATCTCAAAAAAAGTAATTATATCATACTGTGAAAATTGTTGGATGGAGAAAAAATGCCTTTTTTCCCTTTAAAAATGTAATATTTCGCTTGTTCCGTACTAAGTACAGATCACGTGATATTTGCAAACTTTTTGAAAGATTCATGTTATAAACATGAATATTGAAGGATACAGCAGGTTAAGGGCTAAGGCAGTTTTCAAAACTATTATGACTAAAACACTACTCTAGTTCAGTATTTTTACATTTCGGTACATGTCACCTGTTAGATAGGATAAGTTGAAAATACGAGTGTAACCTAATTTCCTAATACCGCCATCCCATATGTGTGCTGTATATCGATCGGTCACCAGTTGTATAGGATGACGCCCACGTCATCAGTTGTAGGGTGTATCACGTATCACATGTATGAGTATGTCCTCAAGCATATCCTCCTAACCTGTCCCATATACCTGAACTCCAGATCACATCTCTCCCCCTCCATCTCAATTTCCGATCTTTTCAAGAACAATCCTACCTCCAAATCATCACCTTTCTCCGCAACAGCAATTTATTCCACCTGATCTAAACCTCCCTTCCCTTCCCTTCTCTTCCTTACCTTCCTCACCTTTCTTTAATTACCTTAACTTCTTTCCCTTATTCACCTTCTCTCCCTCCTTCCCTCTATCCCACCTCTCTTTCCTAACTCAAGCATTTTAGTTTTTAACACCCTCTTGGCACATTTGACTCTGTCGTGGTGCCATTACTTACATCAACAAACCAAACCATTCAGGAATAACAATAAAACAAATGCATATCGATTTATATCTAAAAAAAGAAAAACAATGTTTTTCTGACACAAGATTGAGTAAAGTCTATGTTAGATACAATTTGTGAAAAATCGTGAAAATAAAAACACTCCTCAATTCCGGTTAAAAACTGGTATTTGTTAGGTCACAAGTTCTTCAAAGTTTATTCTAATTATTTAACATTGCAAGGTTGAAAAGGGTCGTCGCAAAATTAAAAGGGGATTTACGTGATGTTTAAGCAATTAGGAAAGTTGAAATAAACGTTTGCTGAATTTGTCTGTATATACTTAGCCTATAAGGGTATCTCATTAACAATTTAGTGAAATGACAAGAAAATAACCAAAAATGCCTTTGGCATCTGGCAACCATCTAAGCAATAATAATGTATCACGTGGTTATATGTTTCGGACGAAGATATGTAATCACGTGGTATATGTTTCGGACGTACAAACATTTTGGCGACAAGACTGCATTTTTTTCTTTATAAAGATCAAAGCGGTCAGGCCTTCGGCGTTGAACAGGCACCGCTTAGCTACACCCCGCCCTATGCACCAAACAAGAAGCACATAAGAAATACAAACACAGTCAGAAGTTCTCCGTCAACGAATATGAAGAAAGAATAAACTGATATAAACACCAAAATAAGAAAGATACAATCTTGATTTTGACACCTTTAAGCAATGGTCTAGGCCTAATTACGTCATCATTATTTGCTTGGCACTTAAGGCGGAGAGAAATTTTCCAGCAGTAAATAGCGATTATCTTTTGAGTTGTATCCATCCTGGGGACATTGCTTACGAGTCATAAATGAAACAATAACGACGCATTAAGCAAGTCACATAAAGGCAATCAATGGCATTTTTGTTTTCTTTTTGAGCTGTGTGCGGTTGGGCTCAGACCTGTCAGAGAAAAATTAGGACTGTTTGACTGTAGGATAATCACGGCGAAAACATCTCCTTGGTTAAGTCAGGATTAAGCGCCGTCATTGCAAACTGGATAGTTACATCATTAAGAAAGATACTCATTCGTAAATCCCTTGGATAATCCGTTTTGGGCAGGGAGATCTGATCCCTCTGGTTGGGATTAAGGAGATGGTGTCGGTCGTAAATACACCTGATCCATACCACACGCA
This sequence comes from Chiridota heheva, assembly GCA_020152595.1. Taxonomy (NCBI): domain Eukaryota; kingdom Metazoa; phylum Echinodermata; class Holothuroidea; order Apodida; family Chiridotidae; genus Chiridota; species Chiridota heheva. Next base: position 6,498 of record JAIGNY010001665.1, on the reverse strand, counting down.
GGTTAGTGAGCGGAAAAGTCTTTTGTTTGATATTTTAGTATAATTTACTTAATTTTCAACCATTTTGACCTGCTGACCATTATCACCTTAGAGAGATACCTATGCATGAGCGAGCATTATTACTACACAGCTATAGCTATAGATCTGTATAGTAAACAAATAATAGTAACTCTTCCACAGGGCCTTGCAAATATAAATCACTGTAAAATTCAGAATTCGTCAAACATTTTAGATCAAGATTTTGACAATTTTTGAAGAGGGTTCTGAAAAATCGGAAAATTTAGGATCATTTAAAGAATCAGGAAAATGTGTTTATTTATTTGGAAAATTTAAAATTATTATGCCTATTCACAAAAAAAATATTGCTTCCAAATTTTTAAAATCTTGAGTCAAGATTTATTGACTGAGTGCTATACCTGAATTTACAGAGCAACTGCAGTCATATCTAATGACCTAAGTGTCAAAAGTATGACAACATTGGCAGCCCTGGGCGTATAGGAAGGGTTACCTCTCAGATGCTCATGGCCCGTGGGGCATGAAAGAACCCACAAAATTTCCCGGCTACAAGCGGAAAATTTTGATACAGGCTATTAAATTTTTTTTTCTATCAAACCAGTTTATAGCTCCATGATCATATATGAGTATATATGTCTCCGTCAATTTTAAAATTTCATTTTCATAATTCCCCAATTTTACTTGCGAATCGTGGAAGTAAAATCTTCCCGGACAGTAGGAGCGTATGAAGGGTCAGCTCTTACGGGGAGAGAACCCACACAAATTACACGGTTGCACCGGAGAAAATTGCCTTGGCAGATTGGTAAAATATGTTTCCATCAAAATTATGTTGCTGCTCGTTGCATTGGGAGAGCTACATCAACATAAACATGTAAAACATAAACATTCCGCGTCAGGTGCAAGACGCATAGTGATTGAACATGTGCAATTGGTTTGCTGTAAGTCGACACTGTTAATTAGGCTAGGGAGATGTAATTTCACACTGTTTAGAACCTACTTGTTTTAACGCGAAATAAAGTTTAATGCCAGTTCTTGTCTGATTGATCTGTTGATTGAAAACGAGTTTGCGTGCATGCATGTTTTAAGTGAGCTAATTGTTATCTCCAGCAGTTTGATAGTTTTGGTGTAGTTTATTATATACAAAACACACATACAGACATTTGCTGATACCAGGGAGTTGTTAAGAACTTTCTGCTGATACATAGGCCATATGCCTTTTATTCTGATAATTGAGAAAGTCTCTCTCGACGATATTGGCGACAGTAATGACAATTTTAGCAGAGCTTGTGAAGCAGAAGACGTGGGTAAGTTTGGTCTAGAGCATTTAAAAAAATATATATTTTTTGCAGGGAGTCATTGTGGGAGGGGGTGATTAGCCGAATTATAGCAAAGTTTTCTTCTGGAGTGTCTGATTTTTCTGACCTCTGATTTTAAAGAGAAAATATTTCATCAGGAATTTTGTCATTGATCTTGCTATCGAAATGCGAAATTACTTTTTACAATTAGGTCGGTTTTTAAGTTTTCCGATTTTGTTGCTGTAATATAAGTCTACCAACTGTGGTGTAGCGGTTATCATACATGTCTACAGACCACGAGGCCCTGGGTTCAAGCCTGGGTTGGGTAGACACGCCAGTGCACCACAACTGGGTCATTAAAGGCCGTGGTCATTGACTTGGTTGTTGATGTTATGTCTGTCCGTACGTCGTGCCTGTGTTCTCGTCCGGGTCGTATTAAGCGTTTCGTGATAGCATTGTTACTATCATAAGCGAATACGCAGGCGACGACCCCGTCATTGTAATTGTGTGTTCACTCGTCGTCGTCGTTGCTGCAATATACAGGGACCACTGTCTCCTTGCCCATATGTGGCTGCCGTGGCTGTTCCTAAGCCCATTATCTTCAACGTGGTAAAATATTGCATGAAATGATAAATGATGATTAAATATATGTCTGTATGTCAATTACAATATTTTATATCGTCTAATCATTTCTCACAGAGATTTGGGAGTGATGGAGAATTATCTTATTATCTTAGTATACAAACAATTCGATACAAACTTAAGGCACATTTTATGCTCAATTTTGGGCACAAGCGGTTAAAAGGACATGTTTCATCATTGAATAAGTTTTAAAAGCACCAGAAAAAGAAAAACATAGAAATTTGCGAAGCTTTGAAATTTGATGTCTGATAAATTGAACAGAATTTGTTTAAAAATAGATTCATTTTGAAGAAATCAGATCATTCGAACCTACTACATCATAATTCTTTAACCCAAAGGTTCCTATTTGAAATAATTCTACGGAAGAGAGAAGGGGTAAGTGGGGAGGGGGGGGGGCAGGAGCATCCCTTCATTTGTCTCTTAATCTATTTCTTTTGTATGGCGATTTTATGCATCGTATAGCATAATTTTGTGACTTGGCCCCTCATATAGGAATGTTTACCATTATTTATATATTTATTTATCTAGTGTTATTTCTTCACCCAGGGTGACCCTATTGTTTTATTAAACATGGTTGATCTTGCATGGAACCATATTCAGTATAAGATTTGGCATACATACAAAAATACAAAGTAAGAACAAACTAAAGTATAAAATGAATAAAATAAAATATTAAAGATATTGAAAATGAGAAGAAGAAAAAATATTGTAATTTCTTTAGATAGGGTGGTTCATTTACCACGGGTTCCTGTATAGCTCATAACACCTTAAAGAGGGAGGCTCTCTCAGTAAAATACGGTAAAAATGGGGGGATACTTTATTTTGACGTCACTTCCGGTTGTGGAGGCAAGATCCGATCCTCTGTCTGTTTGTACCACACAGTACAGCCAGACACTAGCATGTACGTTGTGTGTGCAGAATTACATACACAGCGCATTACGTTACTGTGACGAGAAACCTATTTTTTTTTTTTTAATGCTTTTTTGTCAGAAAGCGAAAGTGAAATTTTAGTATTATAATACTACAATGATAGTCACCAAATGAAAATTACTGAGAAAAAAAAAGAAGATGATGGAAGCAAAATGTCAAAATAAACAATTCTACCGGGGCTTGAACTCACGGCATGATTTGAAGAAAAAAACGCTACTTGCGATCGCCGCAAGCATTTGAGCTATCTCACGTGGTGAAAATAAAGGCGTTTTAAATAACTATATACCTTGCAATACGAGACAACGAATTGCGCAGCAAAATTTCAACCAATCAAAAAAATTAAAAGGAATTCTAGATATCGTGCACATATGACGATATCGCCTTTTTCAAATTTGACACATTAAAAATAAAATGAAATTAAAAAATAAAACAAAAATAAAAGCAAATCAAATATTAAGATAATTAAAAATGAAAACAAATTGTATGCAAAATTGATGTGTGACTAGGCTACCATTACAAAAAAAAAAATGTAAAACCTTTTTATTCTGGAAACTCTTTGGAGGTGGAATAGCAAACTGGCAAATTCTAATTACCATATTCTCTTTACGAAACATTTGAAGGATTGGTTCAGTGGTCGAGCTGGTACATTTTATATAAAAAAAAAGACTTCAAAAGAAACAAAATGGTGAAGAAAGCATTCAAAAATCTTATTTCGTTAAGGAGATATTTAAGTTTAAATTTTGGTATCATTTGTGTAGAAACGACTGAAATGTGATGTCACAGCCCCGGATATTTGTTCCTGCGATTTTTTTTTTTTTAACCATTACATAGGTCAGGAGAGTAGTAAAACAGAAGGCAATAGGGTAATTGTAATTTTTCACCTGAAGAAAGTTGAAGGGAAAATAATTCAACTAGCAAAAAAGTTAAATACATTTTCTGTGAAATACATTAACAATTGTTTAGAATGTGAGGATTAGGTCGCCAACCTTCCATAGTATACATGGTATACTACACCCTGCAGTCATTTCTACACAGATAAGACCTTAACGGAATATGATTTTTGAACTCTTTCTTCACCATTCTGTTTCTATTAAAATCCTCTTCTAGTCTTTTATATAAGATTACCTTGCTTGACCACTAAACTAATCCTTTGAGTGGACTGATTCTATCAAGATTTTGTATACTAACATTTACAATCAGACCGGGATTGCTCTTTGCTTTGGTAACCTGCTAACTGCTGTTTTGCCCAAGTACATCAACTAACACATTTGTCCGAATTTCGAGATTTTTTCAACAATGGGAATCCCCTCCCCTGCCTCCCTGGACACGCTCCCACCTTCTCCTATCCCTTATGCTCCCCACCTACATGCGTATGTATGGTAATAAATGGACACTTCGTGAACAAGTTTTCCTTTTGATAGCGAGACTCTCTGTAATAGGTATAGACAGTGGCGTGGGAACCAGGGGGACATGGCCCCCAATAAAATTATTGGTCGGGGAATTACCATTTCACCCCACCCCCTCCCAATTGACTTCCCTATAATGATGGTTTCCCGAGAGTAAGATTCCATCATGGCATCTTTTCTTCGGGAAATCCTCAATTTTCAAAAAAAATTCCTTATATTTTCGTGAAATTTGCTTCAATTGTTAAGAAGTTTTCTTCATTTTCGAGATTTTGTTTTCAGTATCACAAAATTTACTTCAATTTTCAAAACATTTCCTTCATTTTCGAATTTTTTTGTTCATTTTTGGAAATTTATTTTCATTTTTCACAAAATTTGCTTCAATTTTCGGAAAATGTACTTCAATTTTGGGATATCTTCTTCATGTTCAGGAAATTTGCAACAATTTTTGTGATTTTTTTCAATTTTTGTGAAATTGTTTTAAATTTCAGTAAATCTTAATCAAATTTTGGAAAGTTTCCTTTATTTTGGGAAAATTTTCTTCATTTTCGGAAAATTTGCTACATTTTTCGTGAAATTTTCATTAATTTTCGTGAAATGTCCTTTATTTTCGGGAATTGTTCTTCATTTTCGGAAAAATTTGCATCAATTTTTGTGAAATTGTCTTCATTTTGAAGAAAACTTAATCAATTTTAAGAAATTTCCTTAATTTTCGGAAAATGTTCAACAACATTCAGATAAAAATTCATGTGACATAGGCCTATATTTTTCACAAATGACATTCTATAGTTGTTCACTTAAGTTTTAAAAAGATTTAATGTTGAAACAAAATCACGCAAACAATAATTACAAATGAAGTCATGTCTATCGGCTTTGTCTAATAATTCCCTGTGCCTGTTTGTAATTACTTTGTTGTGAAATATACACTCTGCCTGCGTGTTATTAAATCCCTACAGTGTTACAAGAATTAAAAGAAAAACCAATTACGACAAGCGAAAAATTGAAAAGTCTTTTTCCTTTTGTACATCGGTAATTACATTTTGACACGAATGATTGTACACAGGTATGATACTATTCATATTAAACTAAATGGAAACATATAGACTGACAGAGATCGTGACACAGTATAGTAAGAGTGAATGCGTTGACATCCGGCGGTGCGAATCTCCATGGAGCAAGAGCGAAAGTGTTGGGCTCCGTCAAGCTCAACTTTTTAACCAAGAAAACATAACTATTCCACTGATCATATATTTACATGTATTGCTGAAATTAGAATTCCCGAGTATGCATGTAGTTTTATATAAGATGTCAGCTTTATTCCCTGGGGAAAGCTCCCCACTTCCAGCCGTAACTTGAAATGACATACCATTTGCCCCCATGTTCATTTCATTGAGTATAAGGATTGCCTCCAGTGTGACACAATTGCCCCCTTTCTTGTCCCCTGCACTGCTGTAACAGTATTTTAGCAACGCCATTGCTTCAAATATTGTTTAACAAGTTAGTTTAATACCGGGCGTATATCTGTACATACTGCACTGGATGTCAATTTGGTTTACCAAAACGGGGAGAGTGAAATCGGTAAAAATTATGTATGCAGGGCTTTACTTCTTGACAGTGGCGTAGCAGGGATTTTCATATTAGAGGGCGGGGTGGGGGGGGGGGGGGTTGAATTGAACTGATACGATATTTAGTGTTGTAGTAGAGGTAATTTGTTTTCAAGAGATATTTTATCTAGTTATCTTTTCAAAATAAAAAAATAAAAAATGGTGGATGATCTGTCTTTCCCAACCTTGTGGTGCCGCTTCTAAATTTAAGATTCATTGTCTACGGATGCCACGTTTTGATAATGGTTCACCTGGGAACATTCCAAACAAAACCCTGCTCCCTCCCATGTGGTGGAATACATTGTCGGCTTCAAAGCTCAATAAAATAAGAATGGGGGAATGTAATCATATTTTTTGCACTCAAAGCACGTGTAAAATGCAAGCTCAATATGTTTTTGAAAAAAAGGAGAACCCCACGGAGAAATTTTATCATTATCTGCAATAAAGGAATTCACCACCTTACCAGTTTATGACAACATTAATCTGTTAATAAGGTGTCTTCAACTCCAGCCGACACATGTCTGCAATGTTTCGCTGACCTTTAATTGCTTTCTTAAGTCGTTAGCAATTAATTTCCAAACCAAACAGATAGTCGAAACGTTTTCCCAG
>JAIGNY010001664.1:15000-24133 GCA_020152595.1 Chiridota heheva | reverse complement strand
AATTACACCTCTATCTATACTGATGGCTCCAAGGAAGGCAACAAGACAGCTGCTGCTGCCATCATCCAAGACATCACCCTCAGTAGCAGACTTCCTGACCACTCATCCATCTTTTCAGCCGAGGCTAAGGCCATTCTCCTCGCCTCAACTTTATTGAGTACTCTCCTCTTAGTCACTTTGCCATTTTCTCTGACTCTAAGGCTGTTCTTACTTCATTACTCAATCTTAAATGGGATAACCTCACCTGCCACCTCCTCCCTCCGAAACTCTTCTCTCCCACCTCTGCAGGAAAAGTGTTCTTTTCTTCTGGATACCCAGCCATGTTGGCATCCCTGGCAATGACAGGGCTGATACAGCCGCTAAGCTTGCCCTTAACCTCCTCCTTCCCTTTCCCAAATCCCTCTCTGACATCAAACCGCTTATCGCTTCTCTTGTTCGTGACCGCTGGCAAACCTTATGGAACTTCCAAATTGATAACAAACTCCATGTTATCCAGCCCACAATCCCGATCAAATCCACCATCAACAACCTTTCTCAGACGACAACGCTCATATTACCCGCCTTAGAATTGGTCACACCCACCTCACTCACTCCCACCTCCTTATTGGTTCCCCAACCCCTCTGTAACAATTGCCACTGCATCCTTAAATCCAACACGTTCTCCTTGCTTGTCCCCTGTACAACCTTCCCAGAGCTTCTCTCGCCCCCCCACAACTCAATTGCTGAGTTCTTCCAAAAATCCTCCAGATAAAATAGTCTCCTTCCTTCAGCATGCATCCCTCTACAACCATATTTAATCCTCCTCTTCCCCCCCCTCTCTACTCTGTTTTTAGTTTTTCCCATGCACCTCCTCTCTCGATCACAGCTTTCTGGCTTTTGTTCTTGAATTTCTCTCATTCTTCCCCTGGTCTCTTTCCTTACTACCTCTAAAATGATCTGACCTCTCAGGCACAATTTGACCTTCGTTGTCGTGGTGCCGTTAAGACCTCATCAAACAAACAAACATATAGGAATTTGACGCAATTGAATGTACATATTATCATAAAATCATCTATACATGAAGCTCTTTGCATAAACGTAAGTACATGCACACAGTTCAGCTTCACATTTTAATCCTTAATGTGAATCACTGCTGGCAGCTTGCCAAGTCCATCACTTACCATACAAACAAACTTTAACAATGTAAATAGTATACCCCAAGAGCCCAAGGCTCTTGGGGGTGACACACCCTATGTGTCACACCCTATGTGTCACCCCATGTGACACCGTGTGTCACATGATGACACACCCTATGTGTCACCATATGACACTCTATGTGTCATATGGTGACACATAGGGTGTGTCTATGTGTCACCCTATAGACACACCTATAGGGTGTCTATATATAGACCGGTCCAAAAGTAACCAATCACATTTGTTATAAACCCCATATGCACTTAACATTAAAATAGACTGATCGATATTCTTTTGATTTGTGGGGGATTTGATATTGACAAAAGTTGTTGCGTAGTTCATAGGAACATGTGCTGCATGGCTTTCATCGAATGGGGGAGGGGGAACTTTGATAGTTGAATATCCATTGTATTTTGAATATCCATTGTACATACACAATATTTTGTAAATCTTTCTAGCATTCCGATTAAAAACAAAAACAACTTTTTCGTTGACAATTTGTGAATAGAAGTAAACTAAATTTGAACAGTTCTTCATGGGAGGGGGATCTAGTAGGTCACCCTGGATTGTCACTGAAGCCTGGCACTTAAACTTGTCTAGCTAGAACCCTGATATATATATATATATATATATATATATATATATATATATATATATATATATATATATATATATATATATATATATATATATATATATATATATATATATATATATATATATATATATATATATATATATATATATATATATATATATATATATATATATATATATATATATATATATATATATATATATATATATATATATATATATATATATATATATATATTTTTATAAAACAAAACAGGAAAAAATGACAATGTCTCTAGCCAACAGATTATTTTAAAACCAAATATTCCAATATTTGGTTTTTAAAATAATCTGTTGGCTAGAGACATTGTCATTTTTTCCTATTTTGTTTTGTTTGTAATGGCCAATGCGCGAACTTATCTTTTATATATATATATATATATATACATATATATATACATATACATATATATATATATATATATATATATATATATATATATATATATATATATATATATATATATATATATATATATATATATATATATATATATATATATATATATATATATATATATATATATATATATATATATATATATATATATATATATATATATATATATATATATATATATATATATATATATATATATATATATATATATATATATATATATATATATATATATATATATATATATATATATATATATATATATATATATATATATATATATATATATTTTGTTGTTGCCCACTAGTCAAGGTATCCGGCTGAGGGAGCTGTCAGGATAGAGGAGAAAGGACACACGGAGTAAATATAAAGCTGGCACAGTTTATTCAGTCCGAATATTTGTCACATGATATATAGCAAATCAATACAATCAAAATCATTTCATGAACATCTTTACCTTCCATCAAACAATCCTCCTCAACATGATTATCCAACAAACCACTTAAACAACCCATTCATATGCACACATCATTATGCACAAGCGAACTTATAAACTCACACACAAACGAACCAGCTCACAAACTCACACAATTTGCCAGCAATTACAAGTGACTTTGGTAAACAAAACACCAATTATACCTACACACAGTAACCATAGAGTAACGGTACTGTAATACTTTACTCTCAGACAAAAATACCCAAAACCTCATGAGTGAATATTTCCTTCTCTCTCTTGGTGGTATGACATCATGAAGATTGACCTATCACAGACTAGTTATAGTTTCCCAATACCTACAACACATACACTGCAACCTATCCCTACATACAATGGGCCAACCCAATCTAATATGTTAATGAGCATATCCAGGGACAGGGTACCAAGTTGCACCCTGCATGGAGTCAGTGTTTTGATAGGCTTACCCATTGGTATTACAAAGGATACATGCAATATTTGGAAAAGTGTGGTCCACTTCTTAGGAGAAAACAGATGAATATGGCCAAAATGCTAAACTATAGCAATTAAAAAGTATATGAAAAGTATCTCTACAATATACACTAAAGGTTATAAGACAAAATAATAGGAAAATACCCACCTGTCAGGATAGAGGAGAGAGGACACACAGAGTAAATATAAAGCTGGCACAGTTTATTCAGTCTGAATATTTGTGCTGTTTTCTGTCTGGTATCGATGGTAGTCTCGAGTGGAACCTTCTATTTAGTAGATAGGGTGTTGAAAATATATACATAAATCCTCTATATTTATCACATTCTCCCCCTCTAAAAAAAAGGATGACGTCCCATTGTGACGTCATTAACATTAGAAATAAAATGACAAGGTCATGGCTATTCCTATAGGCTGCCCTCAACCTAACTACCTACTGTGTTACAACATAATGTACATGAACAATAAAACTTGCCCCAATAACATCAGCAAAATGTCGACAAAAAAGAAAAAAAGAAAAACAATTTCATTGGTATGAAATACATTGGGGCATAAAACAGATTTGCTCCAAGATCACCAAACTATACAATGTTCAGATGTAGAGTTCAACATGGTCAAATTCGGATCGGTGGTGGTATACTCACTGCTTATCCTTTTCGGCAACTAGACATACAAATAAGTTGATTTAGACTAAACCACTACCCTATGAAAAGTCTAGAAATTCATCAGTCATGGGAATAGGAATATATGACAAAGTTAACCATGTGCTGTCTCTCGTGAACAATTGATATCTCAAATACCAAATCTCATTTCTGGTGCTTCTTCATACGGATCGTCCTGTGAATCTCACCAGTCAGGGCAGTTATGTTCCCAGATGTGGGGTCCTCACAGCTATATCCTGTATCGACGCATTAGTGCTGGCCAGCCTTTCCTGTCGCACCAGTCTTCTTTTTTGGTATCATCATCAACAATTATAGTGAACATTCTTACACAGTAAAAGTCTGCTTGAGCTTTTTCATCATTATCAGAAAGCATTAGGTCTGCACGCACGTTCATCAGTTAGTAAACAAGTGGGGTGAAGTGCCCATCATCAAAGTGTGGCTGGTAGTAGGTAGGATGCTGATGTGGTGGGTAAGGCATGTAAGGTTGTCCAAAATAGGTCTGGTGTGGCTGAAACATCGGCAGTGCAAACACGGTATTTACTGAAGGTCTGTCAACAACAGGTGATCCCAACTGGTGGTAGGACAGCATCAAGGGAGGTCGACGAATGCGTGCTCTGCTTTCTTGTGGTGGAATGTTGTCCTGCACATTTGCAACGTTGTTATTCCTGCCAAATGTATCCCCTCTGACTGGTTCCTGTTGATCATTTCTCACAATTTGTCTTGAGATCAGGGGATGAGTATTGATTGGGTCTGGGTTGGGTGGTGTTATTGGGTCGGGGGTGGTTGGTGTTTGCCAAAGTACGGTCTCTCTCCGAGTAGGGTTAGATGGGGGCAGTGGGTGGACGGTGAGGAAATTGTCTCTCTCACAGCCGGAGGCACATCATTGTAAGCAGGGACATATTTCCTGTACGGTGCTGCAAGATAGATTTCATCATCATCCTCACTTTGTTTATCGGAAGGTTCAGCTACTTCTTGGTGTTCCACACGATCTTTCCTCGCTGGTCTGTCCGTTTTCTGTTGGTCACCTACTCGACAGATGAGATGGTCACAAGGAAGTAAAATATTTCGATGTAAAATTCTGCTCCTTCCCTTCTTGTCTTCTGGAACTACTTTATACACTGGCATGTTCTTTCCATTCTGACTGGAAACAACATAAACTTTATTTTCCCAGTAAGATCGTATCTTTCCTGTCCCTTTTTCTCCAAGGTTTCGGACCAGAACTCTGTCTCCATCCTCCAAAGTTGTATGCTTCACTCGTTTGTCATAATGAGTCTTTCCCTATTCTGCATTTTTCTGTTTGGTTTCGGTCGCAATCTTGTGTGCTTCTTGCATTCGCTCCTTCCACTTTGCGACATATGCCGGTACCCCGTTTCTTGATGAGCTCACCTGGTGAATATGCTGGAATGCCAAATTGATTGGTAGACGGGGTGTTCTCCCAAACACAAGGAAAAATGGTGAATATCCCGTAGAATCCTTCCTAGTGCAATTGTAAGCATGGACTACTTTGTTGAGATGATCTTTCCAATGGGATTTCTCTGCATCTGTTAGCGTTCTGGGCATCCCCAACAATGTCCTATTCATTCTCTCAACTTGCCCGTTTCCTTGAGGGTGATACGGTGTGGTCCTGGAAGCGGCGACTCCCGTTAGCCTGTGCAGGTGGTCAAACAGCTTGTTTTGAAACTCCCCACCCTGATCATGGTGTATACGTTTTGGAAAACCAAATCTGAGAACAAAGTCATTGAATAGTCTATCTGCTGCTGTCTTCCCTGATTTGTCTTTAGTGGGATATGCTTGAGTGAAACCAGTGAAATTGTCGGTCACCACCAGGATGTATTCATAACCGCCTGAGCTTCGTTCTAGATGTATAAAATTAATGGATACCAGTTCGAATGGTTGAGTAGTGATGATCGGACACAATGGGGCACGGGTTGGTCTGGCGGGTCGTTTTCTCATGAGGCAAGTGCATTCGTTGTCGATGTAATGCTGAATATGATATTGCATCAGAGGCCAGAAGAATCTGTCTCTTGTCAGATCTACAACTCTTTCAGAATCCAAATGTCCCATCTGTTCGTGCAATTCCCGGTAGACTAATTTGTGGTACTGTTTTGGTAATACCAGCTCGCTACGGGTTTTTGTCTTCCGTAACAGTACCCCGTCTTGATTTACTTGCAATTTATTCCAATCACGCAATAGGATCTTTGTATCTTTGGAAAGGGTACGGCTTTCTTCTTTGCTGGGTCTCTGGTTCTTTTGTTTAGACTGCAGCATTGGCGCTATAGTGGGGTCTTTCATTTGTGCCAACCTGATGTCATCAAAAGGGATGGCTTGTAGTGACCCATTCCCTCGGTCAACATCCTCATCTGGATGCTCGGTCACATTAATTGCTCCTACCCAAGTTACTTCTCCTGCCCTGCATGATTCAAGTCCCTGGACAACAACTGACATTGCACCTGGTGAAACACTTTCAGTACAGAGGTCCATGTAATCCTGCATCTCTAAGGGTAATCTGGAGAGTGAGTCCGCATCACCATTTGCTTTCCCGGGACGGTACTTGATACAGAAACGATAATCAGACAATTCTGCTACCCATCGATGGCCCGTTGCATTTAACTTCGCCGTTGTCATCACGTATGTGAGGGGATTATTGTCGGTGTATACAGTAAAGTGTGGCGCATAGTACAAGTAGTCATGAAACTTCTCCGTTACAGCCCACTTCAATGCCAGAAACTCCAATTTTCTAGAATGTAAATGGTAGTTCTTCTCTGCTGGTGAGAGGGTTCTGGATCCATATGCAATCACACGCATCTTGCCCTTTTGACGCTGGTAGAGGACTGCACCTAGTCCGTCGGCGGAAGCATCTGTGTGCACAATATACACGTCTGTAAAGTCTGGATATGCCATGATTGGTGGATTGGCAATCTGGTCGATCAGTTTGTTGACAATAATTTGGTGTTCTTCATTCCATTGAATCAGGTGGCTTGAAGGTAGTTGACTCCGGTTCGTGTTCTTTCTATTGTTGCTAGGGGTATTCTTACTCTGCCCTAAGGATAGCAAAGCATAAAGAGATTTTGCTAACCTGGAAAAGTTTGGTATGTCCCTTTGGTAGTAGCCCAATAGTCCCAAAAGTGTTCTCAGTTCTCCTACGTTTGTTGGTTTCTATTCTTTGAGGGAAATAACTGCTTCAACGTCCTTCGGGTCCAAGTGGTGCCCATTTTCAGTCACAATTCTCCCCAAATACCTGACTTCTTTCTGGAAGAGGGAGCATTTCTCTGGCTTCAACTTGACACCACTGCCCTTTAATTGCTGAAGGACTTGTTTCAGAGCTTTCACATGGTCCTCAAAGGATTTCGCAAAAACCAGCACATCGTCAAGGTACACCACACAGAGATCAGTAGTCAGTCCTTCGAGGCAAACCTCCATACATCTCTGGAAAACGGCCGGTGCATTTGTCAACCCGAACGGGATGCGTGTCCATTCATAAAGCCCCCAGGGTGTGACAAAGGTGGTCATTGGTCTGCTTTCTTCACTTAGGAAACCTTGGTGGTATGCTTTTTCTTGATCCAAGGTGCTGAACCATCTCATTCCCCCTAGTGTGTCTAATACGTCACGGATCTTTGGGATTGGCTGTCTGTCTGGTATTGTTTTCTGGTTAAGTTGCCGATAATCAATGCACAGTCTCAGTGTACCATCTTTTTTCGCACACAGACGATCGGAGATGAATAAGATGAACTGGGCGAGCTATCCATCCTTTATTAATCAAATCCAGCAAATAGTCTCTGACTTCTTGGTACAAAGGTTTTGGGATGGAAATATAGCTCTTCTTTACAGGTTTTTCATCCGCTAGGTGTATCTTCATTTGCAATTGGTCAATGCAACATATGTCGTGTTCATCTTTCGAGAATGCATCGCACTGATCTTTCAGCATATTCTTCACAATCCTTTGTTGGTAATCATCGAGATGACTTATGTCGACCGGGGGTAACCAGTTATCTCGACTTTGACGGGCATTTTTACTTTCTGAACACTCACCACTGGATTGGATAGTCTTTACTGTTGAAATATGTTCCCTTTCTTCTGCATTATCTCTTTTCTCGTTGTGATTGATGGTTGGTAGGACTGATGAAACAGATTCCAATCTTCCCACTACCAATCTGTTTGGGAGTTTAATATCGTGTTTGCCAGGGTTGTGTACTGAAATATTGATTCGACAGGAGGATCTGCGAGGAACTTTGACAAGGCACGGGTCAACATACAAGTCTTCGAACCAACCATTGAGAACATCTGGTTCAAAGATAGCGATGTTATTTTCCTTCACTTCCCTCGGATGCACTCTACATGATATCTTTGTATCGCTACCGGCAGGAATAATCACATCTCTCTTACCCAGTCGAACTTCACAGCAAAAACCCACATCTGAGTAACTGATAGCATTAAGAAGAGCTTTTCCATTGACTCCCTGAAATGCTTGTTCTAGCCGTGTATGGGTGGCAGACTGGTTCTTGTCGACGTCACCCACTACCTCTTGAATAACATTATATCCGACTATGGGTAGTTCAAGGTCCTCATCCGTAACAAAAAATGGTACTTCCACTTTCCGTGTGTCCTCTTTCTCATTCGGTAGGGAAAAACTCAACTGAATCAATCCTTGATAGGGCATTTCCACCCCATTAGCCATCTTTAGTGCCAATCCTCCAGGCAAAAGTTCTTTAACTGACTTCATCTTTAGTGCTGGATAATTCTTGCATATCCATGACTTTGACACAATCAATACCTGAGCTCCTGTGTCCCACAATACAACTGTTGGATTTCCATTTATGCAACAATGAATCGTACATTTCTCTCCAACTAACTTTGCAAGTTGACTGTGTTTCTTTGTCTTTAAGCCATTGCTTGCAGCCATTTAAAGTTTTTGTCTGGGGGCTGTCTTTTTCATCTGAGACTTTTTTAATATGCTTGCGGTCTCTCCACGTCCCTCTGGCTGGACCGCATACCGTTTCCCGACCCTCTCACATTGCTGCAGCCTATAGCCCGGTGTCCCAACTCACCACATTTGAAGCAGTGTCGACATGCTGCTCCTTCTCCCTTTTCTCTGCATTGCACACAACCTCGGAGGGGGCGGTTTTCACGATTTCCTCTGCTCTGATATCTGTCTGAATTTGTCAAGGTCTCTTGGATGGCTGCCATTTGAGCTTTCAGTTCTCTCATGTCAGCAAATAGAATACTTTTTTTTCTTCTTCTGGTTTTGGTTTGACCTGTTCCTTCACCTCTGTCTCTTCTTTCACTTCTGTCTGTATTTGGTTTACTTTCACATTTCTGCCC
>JAIGNY010001664.1:0-10000 GCA_020152595.1 Chiridota heheva | reverse complement strand
CTCGTATCAACAACGTTCATATTAGCCGTCTTAGAATTGGTCACACCCACCTCACTCCTCCCACCTCCTAATTGGTTCCTCCCAACCCCCTCTGTAACAATTGCCACTGCATCCTCACAATCCATCACATTCTCCTTGCTTGCTTCCTGTACAACCTTCTTAGAGCTACCCTCGCTCCCACAACTCAATTGCTGAGTTTTTCCAGAAAAATCCTCTGGATAAAATTAGCTCCTTCCTTCATCATGCTTCCCTCTACAACCATTTTTAATTCTCCTCTTCCACCCCTCCTACTTTGTTTTTGTTTCACCCATGCACCTCCTCTCGATCACAGCTTTCTGACTTTTGTTCTTGAATTTTCTCTCATTCTCCCCTGTTTTTTTTCCTTCCTACCTCTCCAATGATCTGACCTCTCAGGCACAATTTGACCCTCGTTGTCATGGTGCCGTTAAGACCTCATCAAACAAACAAACATGTTTGTATTTGATAGTTACTGAGTTCAATTCCTGCATGAGTGCTGCATTGTGTCCTTGAGCAAGACACTTTACTGTACTTGCTTCAGTTCACTCAGCTGTAAAATGACTACCAGCTGCTTGGGAGTTAATCTGCGATGGACTGGCGTGCTGTCCAAGGGGGAGTCATGTACTCATCCACTTGCGCCATGGAAACCGGTGATAAGCACTGGCTCTATGAGCCTATTGGCTTAGATGGAAATAGCTAGCTTCTTGTGATTTAGTCTGTGCAATGCACTAAAATGAAGTGAGGGCAATGAAGGTCATGGGTTGGGTATATACATGTTAGTTTTGGTTGTATTAAGCAGTGAGTTAGGTCTGTGACACCATATTGCCTATTTATAGCATATTTGATAAGTATAATTCCTGTAAATATCTCTGCTACCCAAGCGGTGTAAATTTGTTATTGATAATGCACAATAATCAATTTTGGTGTTAGTAAATGTTTTGGTTGTGTGAGCCAATCATCAATATTGATATAGAAATGATTTGCTCTCACCTAACCATTGTGAAAAAGGTTTCTGGTGTATGCCTTCAATTCAAACCAGCTCATTGTTATAAAATGTAGTATACTCTTAGCCAGTTGGACAATTTCATTTCGCGGGAGTAAATTACATTGCTTGCTTTTTGCAGGGAACTGTGGCTGCAGTGAAAGATGGATTTGGCTTCATTAAATGTGCTGAGAGGGAAGCAAGAATGTTCTTTCACTTCAGTGAAATGCTGGAGGATGTAAGTCAAGTTTCTATAGCTCTAAATTCTATAGTTGTTTTGCATCTTAAGATATGGTTAGTTTGCAGATCCGTGTGTCTGAGTGAGTACAAGTTTGTGGTTACACGGCACCCTTGACCAAGGGTGGAAAATATAGTGAGACCATGGCACAGATGGTCCCAGAAATTGTTTCATGTGTCTAGAAAGAAAATGATGAGGAAAGAAAAATCAGAAAAGGGAAAGAAAACAGGGGAAAAAGGAGACAGAGAAAAGAGGAAAATGAGAAGGGTGAGGAAAGGTGTAAATGAAAGGAAGAAATGAGAAAAAAACAGAAATGCAATTTTTTTCTGACAAATCTTTCTGTTTTGATAATGTTGTTATGGTATATTCACAGAATTGGTTTTTAACACTTTCTATGGTCCTAGAAAGTAAAATATTTTTTCCACCCTGCCCTTAGAAAATAAAATATTTTTTCCACCCTGCCCTTAATATCCAGACAAATAATGCCCAGGCACTTTGATCAAAATGTCACCATTATTATATGAGAACATATTGTACGCTCAATTGCTGCTGAATTCCTTATTTTGTACTTTTTAAGAATAAAATTAATAAACATTTTCAAAAAGTTTCAGTGGCTCTGTGTGACAATTATGAAGATGTTAATTTTCTTATTTTATGGAAATTTGATTTGAAAATAATTAATTGATCTTAGAACTTCCGTTTTACATTTTCCTTTATTAGTAATGTATAATTGTTGAAAGAGATGAGCTCTTTGAAATGTTGAAGTATCTTTCCATGGTTAAAATTATTTTCATCGTGTTTCTTCTTTCCTTTTTTGCTCTAGGGGAGACATTCATATCTCAGATGATGTTGAATTTACAGTCATCCAGGTGAGTTTTACAATGTTAAGATGCACTGGAGCTCTTTTTTTATCATATTATTTTCATCATATTTTTTTAATTGTTGTCTTGTGACTTAATTGTTTAATTTTGTTTTGCCATTGTATAATAACTCCATTTTATTGTAATGGAGAGCACACCATAGCTTCTTGTGTGTTCTCCGAGTCTCACTGTCATATCTGCTATTTATCTGCTATTTCATCATGGTGAACCTCTGGGATTTCCGAGGATCCGCTCGGGCCATTCTGTGGCTGGTCACACATGTTTCATACCAGAGAATCACCTCAGTGGACCCCTAGGGGTATCCCAGGGATCCACTATGGCCATTCTCTGGCTGGTCACACATGTAATGTATTAAGCCATGGCTTCATTTTATAAACAGACCTACTGCTAACGATGACATGAGCAAACTTGAATGTTTTGAAATCAGAATACTTGTGATTATTTTGGACTGTTTTAGATGTGATATTCCCTAGCTTTGTTGTTCTGATAAACAACAATGGAAATTTGAAGAAATAATAATGAGATTTAATTTTAGTAGGATGCTTAAATATGCAGTCCCTATCATACGTAATAACGAGTTGGAAGGATTAGACTGATGACTGATCGATTTATGATAGAAACACTCATTTCCTTCTGGAAGATAAAAAGTTTAGAAAAATCTCAAGGAAAATAATCAATAGATGTTATTATGAAGATGTCAATTTTGATTTTGTGCATGAAACCTTTAAAAGGAAATCTTTCAAATGCAATAACTCCTAAACAAAATAAGATAGCAACATGGTTGTTTCACTAATTTGTTTCTTTATTATATGAATGAAAACTCAGAGGAATAGTCCTAGAAATCATTCAAACTTAAAATTCTTGTTAGTATTGATAAAGCCTTAATTCTGATTGTGAATTTTTATTCAAATTAAGTAAGAGCTTTTGACCTTTCAGCTTCTTATTCTCTAACTGTTTTGTATGTATTTATTTTCTTTCTTCCTTTCCTTCTTGATTGATGGATTGATTGAAACCAGCAACCACCAATCTTACTGTTACACATTTTCCTTGGTGTCATAAACATGTTGGATAATATGTGTCTCATTCATTGCAATGTTTGCAACAGGAAATCCTCATGGGTAGGATGTTCCTGATGTTTGCACGGTTTCCTGTGTCAAAGTCTCCTCCATTTCCACTTTGTAAGATGACTTAACTCACAACAAGTAGTACAATACCGTGATTGTATTACCGCATTTATGATAACTATGTTCAAAAAAACTTATTTGAATTTGTGGTATAGTATCAGCGGCTTTAATGGAGCTGCCGGGAATAAAAGTTTTTATTTGTGTATTTCATTAGGATCCGACTGCACATAGCGTCAGATCAGTGTCTGAATCAAACCACTCCCAAAAGGATCTGTGAAATTTGAAATAGTTCATCCACAGCGATTATCAGGGCCAGTGGAGAAAGTCCCTCCAAACATGGTAAGTGTAAATTACCATTATTATTATACCAAGTGCTCACTTCAAACCAAGCCTGCTCACAAGCACTTTACAATGATAACTTAAAGGAATATTTCCATGGATTTTCTTTTTCATATATGACAGAAAAATATATAGAAACAAAGTGGTGAAAAAATTATGTTCATATCTTATTCCGTTTAAAAGTTATAGCAATTAAAAGAGTAGAAAAATGTTCTTAAAAACACCTCATACAGCATATGTCCTTCAGCTTGGTGATGTCATCAAGGCAAATCCAGCACAGTTCTTATGTATTTCTTGTAAATTTAATCACACTTTTTTACATTATCAGACAGCATTTTGGTTCATTATAGAGATAGGGTGGAATATATAATTTACAAGAAAACATTAATTTTTTCTTGGTGTACATCACATTGATAATAGAGCAATCCAAATCATTTTTAAAGAAATGCAAAAGACCTTTTGTTGAAATTGTCTCTATGACATCACAGATGTTACCAATCAGTCATTTCTGTCCAAATTCAATAATACTTTTAAAATTTGTAACTTCTAAACAGAATAAGATATAAACATAGTTTTCACCACATATCTGAAAAAATGAAAATCCATGGGAATACTCCATTAAGGCATAAATAAACAAATGAAAGTAAACCAAAATAAGGAATCCATCAAACCAAGGAGAAAGAAATGTAACTCAGACATCAAAATGTGGAATAACTTTATGTGTCTTGGGAGCATATTTGAACAAATTTACAATGACTTATTATTTAAAGGAACTAAAAAACTTCAAGATGGTACACTTTTAGATTATTATTAGTCATCAGATTTTTCACTGTATCAAGTTGATTTTTCTGTTTACAATAAGTGATTAATACATGGATTATTTTTTCTGTTTGTAGTGGGAAAAGTCCAGGTGGCAATCGTGCAAGAGAGCAGTCGTATGGTAACATCACCTACTCCCATGTGGAGAGAAGAAGTCAATCATGTATCATGCTAAGGATATTGACATGAGGATACCGCCAGATGAGGAGATGAGGTCAGCCATTTTTGATTTGTAAATTTGATCATTTGTGATATTTATCATAACAATTTTATGTGTAAATGTTGCATTTAAGTATTACTGTAGAGTAAGTTTATAGAAAGAAAACTATGATTTCTTGTCAGTCAGCTTTACCTTTTGACAATTCAAAGGCATGGTATATATGAAATTGCTTAGCAATGTCTGCTCACATCATCTTTAAAAGCGGGATGAGTTTATTTCAAAATGTGTTGAATATGGAAAGGATAATGTTTTGGCAACACCAAAAGCAATGCATCGTAATCAAAGTTCTAATTATCATTTTGATAGTCAATTAATGTAAGTTTATGAACAGGTTCTGTCTGGGTAAGTGAAGAATGGCAAAAGGAGAATGAATGGGGTTTGAAATATTTGGTGGGGTTGAAGTCTTTTATAATTTGAAGAATTTAGGGTTGAGAGGTAAGAATATGAGTTTGACAATGACATAGTAGGTGGGAGATGGCGGAAGTGGTAGAAAAGGCAATTAAAAGTGGGTACTTTTGAGGGTGGTTGAAAGCGGGAAGGTGGTGAAGTTATGATTGCATGTAATGGATCTTCAAGGGTTATCAGTGGTGAGGTTATTTGTATCTTTTTTTTTAGTTGCTGTTGTCATTACTGCTTTGGATCTTATGAAGGGTATGGCTGTTTGTGTTATTGAAGTATTAGCTTAGGGATCCAAGCAAAATGAATATTTAGTGAGTTGTGATGGGTTGTTGACTTGAGATACTGAAATGAGCTTTGATACATGCTGCTGTTTGTAATATTTAAACAAGTTCTTAGGGCTTTGGATGATCTTCATTTATACAGAAACATAATGAAGCACCATGACAAAGTTACTGTCTATATACTTTCTATGAAAATGTTACTATTGTATTTGTTCATACATTTTGATGCATTTATTTAAGATTTAATTATATTATTATTTTTTTTTTGTATTATTGGATAAAATCTAGTAAGTAAAAAAAAAAAAAAATTGCCTTCAATTCTTCTGTTGATTCAGGTTGAGTTCAACATTGCGGAGGTGAAGAGAGACAAAACCATGACCGCTGTGAACATTGTTGTCAGGATAAGGCGTATGACCCGTGTAAAAGAGGCTACATCGCTGTCCTCAAAGACCACTTTGGATTCTTGGAGAATGAGGAGCACGAAAGAAGTCTTTTTCACTACAGGTAATTGAGCTTGATATACTCTAGATCACACCCACCTCACTCACTCTTACCTGGTTACTGGCTCCCCCACCAATAATTGCCATTGCCCCCTCATAGTTCACCATGTCTTTCTTGCCAGCCCCCTGTACAACCTCTCACAACTCCATAGCTGAGCTCTTCCAGAAAACCCTCTAGATAAATTATCTCCTTCCTTCATCGTGCTTCTCTCTACAACCCATATTTAGTCCTCCTCTCCACCCCTCTACCTACATTTACCCCCTTTTTGCACTTGCACTTCCTCTTTTAATCCCAGCTTCCTGGCTATTAGCCCCTGTACTTCTCTCAGACTCCTCCTATTTTCTTTTCTTCCTACCTCTGGAATGATCTGACCTCTCAAGCTTAATTTGGCCCTCGCTATCGTGGTGCCATTAAGCCCTCATCAATGAAACTTGATATACTCAATTTTCTTTGAATATTGAATTTTGTATAATATTGAGACAAGAAATCTATCATTTGAAATACTCACTTTCATAGAATCTTGCAATAGTTGGATTCTAAAAATAATCAGCTGTTCCGCTTCAAGATGATGCTATCAAGGTATAAGCACAGTCAATACCAATCGGAATGTTTGCTGCTGATGGACCAACATGCGTATTTCTTTCTGTAAATTTTAACAGACCTCTGTGGTGTAATGGTTAGTCTTTGTCCTCTCACCTGCGTCCCGGATTCGAATCGGTAGGTCTGCAACCAGTGAATTCACAACTGGTTATCAAAGGCCGTCAGTTCGTTTTGATATAATTTCCTGCACTGGATGCTTTGGGCGTTAAACCTTGCTATGTTATAATATGCTATGCTATGCTAAGTGCATTTTATTTTATTTAGTTTTTGTGAGATTTCCTTGTTTTTAATTATGAAGTGATAAGCAGCCACTGGCTTAAATGATTATTCCATTCACATATAAAGAAACAAATTGGTGAAAAAACAACATTAATATCTTATTCCACTTAGGTTATTGCATTTTAAGATTTCACCAGTGCGTTGAAAAGTGATCTTGCAGTGTACAGTGTGATGTCATAAAGGCAGATCCAAGACAATTTTTAATGCATTTGATTATTCAAGCAGTGGGTAAAGCATGTAAAGTGCGTGTTATACCTCCTCTCGAAAATTAAACAAAAAATGTGTCTAATAATTAAGAAAAAAGGCAGTAAATTCCACAGAAATTCAATTTTTTAAAAGGCAGTAGTTTTGACAGAAATTAATAAAAAATGTTTTGGATCTGTTTTTATGACATCACATTGTCCACTGCAAGGTCATACTTTTCAATCTTTGAAATGAAATAACACAAAATGGAGTTAAAATTATCAACATGGATTTTCACCAGTTAGTTTCTTTAATTTCTCTTATTCTCTCCCTGTTTCCTTTCCTTCCTTCCTCTAGAATGATCTGACCTTTCAGGCACAATTTGACCCTTGTTGTTGTGGTGCCGTTAAGCCCTCATCAAACAAACAAACAAACTTTTTATTATAAATGAAATAGAACATTCATGGGAATATTCCTTTAAAGCCTAATTCAGAAAAACTTTGGAAATTGTAATTTCCAGAAGCATAAAGCGTCTGGGACCTTTTTCATTTGGGAGGTAGGGGTTGGCCGAGAAAATTTGCTAAATTACTGCCCAATAAATACCAATTTTTCTGTTGAAATTGCCCGGTTTGGCCAATTTTCTGCCCAATTGGGGAGGGGGATGCAGCCTCCCTTGCCCCCCAGCCTCATCACGGCTATACACAGAGCGGTGTTGAGATGAAATTGTACTTTTGTACTTGCTTTGTTTGTAGTGAGTTCAGGGGATCTAACGATCTGGAGATTGGAGATGAGGTGGAGTTCACTCACGTTAGGAAAGGCTCAAGGCTAGTGGCGAGAGGATCAGAAACTGCCAAAGGGCACAATTCCTGTGGAAGTAGGCGTTTACTTAGCATTTGGTTAGGTTCAATAATTTTGGTGTTTCTGTATCTATCTGTTTAGTGATTCATTAGCAGCAAGAGTGAAAACTTGTGGATCGTAAGTAATCAAAATGTTATGCAAGTGTGTTTTTCTGAACTTTTAATATTTTGAACTTGAAGGAACTTTTTGTGAAGGTTTGGAAGATGCCTTCGTTTCAAAGTAGATTTACATTCCATATCTGGTATACCAAGGAGCATAAATGTTCAAGCGGACTGCACGTAATGCATAAGAGGTCGACTTTGAGGATTTGTCTAGAAAACTTGGGAGCGGTGACACGTTCTAGGACAATGGTTTAAACTTGCACTTAGTTGACGTCACAATATAAATGTGGCGTTTACATAATGTCAGGCCTCAAACTAGGTACGGAAGTATGTGTACAGTACAATACATACAAATATGCCTTGTCCTGCAAAATTCTCGAAGTTGACTCTCTTTGAAGGTTAGATGCATAGCATCCCATTTGTGCATCGCTCCTCGGTTATACTTACTGCCTTTTTATTTAATGTTTGCAGTTTGTTGAGTATCAGCAAACATCAGTGCTGATATTAATTACTTAGTTCATGTGAGAAATCATCATTTTCATTATGTGATTTCCGTTTGTATATAAACAAGATTTATACGGCTTTAATTCTTTCTTCAAGTCCACCATAGTTTCTTCAAATTGTGTCTTTTGTTTTTCATACTTTTGCGGTAGCCCTGGTTCCATTTGTTTTATCAGTTCCATCCTTTGATTGACAATGTTTGTAGGTGTAGATCCATTAAGATGTCCACATAAATGTGAAAAAATTGCAACATGCAGAAATCTTTTCTGATGTTTCCATATTGTCTCTATATAATCTTGAAAGATTATCAAAACTAACAACAATGTATAGATTTTTAATAATTTTACGAAAAGTATTCAAAAAATGTTTACAAAGTTAAAAATAGGAAAATGTAATTTAAAACTTTTATATTAGTAGTTTTATTTCTATTTTTGCACCATTCTAAAATGGAAGATAAAAGTGGCGATTCAGGTATTGACCGTTTTTGGGGTTTTTTCTTTTGCCAGAAAATTAAGCCAGGCACTTTCCAGGGACAGGTTCTCGTCCCATTCGTTGTATTGACCCTCCAGACAGAAATACACTGGATTGGTTCAAAGTGACATCGGAAGGTTGGTACAGATCACTGCATTTGTAAATTACATTTTCCATATCACTGTAATCAATCACTGATATTTTATAGTGCCAAAAACTATATAAAATTTGCACTAGGCAAAAAAACAATAGATACAAATTAAAAACACAACTACATGCCATTAAGAAAATATAGTAAAATACTATTATACTGTATAGGAGACAAAGCAAATAAGTTATTGATGGTAGGCAACTTGAAAATATGGTATTTTAACAGTTTTTTTAAAATGACAAGCGAGAAGCCCCAAGTTTAACTTCCATGTTTGCTATTTATTTCTACAAAATGTTCTACAGCGTGTGCAACGAAGGCGGCGTGACTTCTATCTGATTCTTTTGTTTCTTAAATATTTTGCTCCGTTTTTCACTTTACTTTGCACGTTGTTTTATATCATCATTTTGATTTTCCTGTGGATGGGCTTTTGTTCGGTGAGATCGTTTCCTTTATATTTTCCCTTTCATTTCCTTTTCGTTCTGACCAGACTTTTCGCGCCTTCGGTACAAGTATAGCCGTCCTGATATAGTACATGGTTCAGCGACTTTTTCTAGCTGCCTCGGGTCTCGGCCCTTGGTTTTTTTTTTCACGATGACAAAACGCTTTGCCTTGACCTTGATCTTGACCCTCCCTCCTCCCTTGACCCACCTACTATCACTGTTAACCATTATTCAGTCCCAATCCTAAAATCCTTATAATACAGGCCACAAATAAAGAAGATAGTTTCAGAGAGTTTCCCCATTCCTAATCCAAAGGCACTCCAAGGCCTTGTCGGTACCCTCCTTAAAGTCTCCACCCTCAGATCCAGCGATCTCCGGTGCACTGCACCAGAGATACTCAGCTACCACCCTCCTCAAGATTAACATCCTAAGCTAATACAGGTTGACGTTACTGTCACCCCCTTACGTTCCTTAAACTACAGTAAAGGTGTGGTCAGATCCAGGGATCTGGCCTACCTTACTGATGAAGACCTTGTAAACATACTAACCAGCCAAAATTTCACAGAAGCCCAATGTCTCGCCTTTAGAGAGACGTGCCAAACCCCCCACCCAAC
>JAIGNY010001663.1:12500-24856 GCA_020152595.1 Chiridota heheva | reverse complement strand
TTTGTATATGAACTTAGGAACTCTCTTAATGTATTTAAAATCAATAATTCTACGTTTTGTGAATTAATCTATGGATGCCACTAAAATATTGTATAAGTAAACAGAACCAATCTGATATCCTAATACTCGATTCACACAAAATATAAATTAAAAATATAAACAACTTTGATTATCACAGAGCTTTATTTAAGTTTCACTGTGAAGATAAATACCATTGTTTGTAATAATGACATATCTTTTATTTGTAATACTTATTTTAAGAGGAACAGCATATCCTTCGCTATTTATACAGAAAACAATCATGTTTAAGAACAAATGATGTTTTCAATGACTCATTCATAGACAGTGTAGGGGCATTGTAAAATGTGTGCGTAATGTGGTTTACTAAGGACCAAACAATACCATAACTTTCCAGTCAAGTTCAAAGACGAGGAAAGAAGTGCTGTACTGGCAGACTGGGTTTTGAAGAGGCATTGATTCCAACAAGGAAACGTATATTTTGGCTGTTAATTGTTTCGTTGTTTTTTTTACTTTGTGCGCGAATGTACGATCACTTCGTAATAAGAACAGTGGTGATACTAAATACCTTTGCACTCTGGTTTTCCGTCTCCAATCCACAAACCACTTAGAGAGCAGGTTTTGATGACTTGACGATTTGCCACATATCCATCTTCGCACTGGAAAGTAGCTGTGCTGTTAACGCCTCTGTTCGTGTCCGAGTAGCTTATCATCACATGATCATTATTGGGCTCAATCTCGGAGCATTGAAAGGCTGAAATTACAAACACAATAATGTATATCGATATTATAGGACACAAAGGAATAACTGGACAAGAAACAAATTGTTCTTACAACATTATGATAATGTTGAATATTTTTGCACTCTGGTGCTCCGTCCCCAACCCAAAATCCATATGGAGAGCAGATTTTGATGACCGTATGATTTGCCTCGTATCCAACTTCGCACTGAAGTGTAGCTGTACTATTTACATTTCTGCTCATATCAGAGTAGTTTACCATCACAAGGTTATTATCAGGCTCAATCTTGGAGCATTGGACGACTAAAATTAGAACGGAGAATAAAAAGAGATATTCTAACAATAATAATGGATTAAAATAAGATGAAAACGTTGATTACAATTGTTGTTAGATAATATAATGCACCATGTTAAGCAATGAGGAAGACAAAAATATATTCTGACAGGAATACCCAGTGAGATTTATTCCTGTCATTCAAAATCGTAAGAGAACCAATTCCCAGCCAAATGTTCATCGTTATAAATCCTGGCCAGACCATACCAATCCCTTTAAAAAATAATATTGTTCTAATTGGGAAGGTGGAAATATAAAAAAAAAATTGTTCCGCGTATTGTGCTGCCTATATAAACTTCGTTAGACACCAATACGAAGCGTTATTACGGCTCGGTGTCCACTATATATTTTCATAACAAGGTACGAAAAATATATTTAATAAAAATATATTAATAGAATAAATTATGGGCTCAACAAGTATTATAATCTTAATTGTAAAAGTAAAATAAGTGTCACATATTTCACCAAATATTCATGAAATTGTGGAGAAGGGGTGCGAAAAACAAACGCAATGTTCCCCAGCATTTGATTGGTCAAAGTACTGAAGAAATCACGTTCGGCTAAACTCGGTTTGGAAAGGTATATGCAGCATCAGCCTCAGCATCAGCATAAGCACCAGCATCAGCACCAGCATAAGCACCGGCATCAGCATCAGCATCAACATCAGCATCATCATCAGCATCAGCATCAGCATAAGCACCAGCATCAGCATCAGCATCAGCATCAGAGCATTAGCGTCGGCAGCAGCAGCAGCCCATCAGCATTAGCACCAGCATCAACATCATAATCAGCACCAGCATCAACATCAGAATCAGCCGCAGCATCAGCCGCAGCAGCAGCATCAGCATCAGCCTTAGCATCGTTGTTTTATGTAGTTATACATTTTCAGTGTTGCTTAATTA
This sequence comes from Chiridota heheva, assembly GCA_020152595.1. NCBI lineage: Eukaryota > Metazoa > Echinodermata > Holothuroidea > Apodida > Chiridotidae > Chiridota > Chiridota heheva. Next base: position 22,862 of record JAIGNY010001663.1, on the reverse strand, counting down.
AAAGCTATCATAGACACGGTAGCCTGAATTGATTCAAAAACGTAAAATAAAATGAGCTAAAGCTAAGGTAAAGGTAATATCATCTTAATTCCATGCAATTGCAAATTAGTGTGGGAATTGTAGCAATGTTAAATGATGAATCATAAGAACAAATAATAAAAAAATAGCTAATATGAATACTGAACTATCTTATTTATATAATATATATATAGATATATATATATATATATATATATATCTATATATATATTTATATATATATATATATTTACTTTATCATTTAAGTGAACAAAAATGCAAAATGCCAAACCATGACAATCTGGCTCATCATCGCCGACCCACAAACCACGTTCTGAGCAGGTTTGAATACTTGGTGTCTGAGGCATGAATCCAAGTGAGCATTGCAAGAATGCTTTACTTTGGAAAACCCTCTGTTGATTTGTGTAATGTACTGTAACGTTAATCTTTTTCGGCTGAATAACAGTGCACATAACAACTAAAATTGAAAGAAAATTGAACGTCAAAAATACTGTTTAGATTAAAAAAGAGAGCAAAAAAGGAAAACAAAATATAGGAATGAACATGTCGATTTTGCTCTACGTATTTGTAATGTAAAATTAATCATTAATAAGCTTAAAGGATTTCCCAAAAAATATTGTAACCCTTCATAAGAAAGAGAACAGTTTTAGAAACAATTTAGAACAAAAATCAATTTCATATGTTATTTCTACCAAGGAGATGTTCAATTTTTAAGGTTCACAAAAATTTCAATAAACGAATAGGAAAAGGCTCAATATGATATCACAGCAAAACATTCTCCCACAAAGTTGATGTATTTTATTAAAATCTATCATCTTTTTTATTAGTAAATTCTGCCAGAAAAATAAATTGATGAATGTTAGGTATTTATATACATTGTCAAATATACCCAACTTCAATAACTTTTATCATTTTGTCTTAAATTATACAGAAACAAGCAATTAAAGTTCAAAGAAATACATAAACATTTGCAACAGAATTCCCTCAATGACATCATCAAACACGAATTCATCAAACTGTACAAAAACTTTAAAATGCAATTGGGAAATTTTTAAAAATCCATATTTCTTGAACGGAATATGATATCAACCTGATTTTTGTACCAAATTGGCTCTAGAAGCATGCTCTTTCAAAGAAAACTTTACCAAAAACATGGGAATATTCCTTTAATAGTTTATTTTTATTTTGTATTCTATACGTTAAGTGCCGCAGGGAACGATACGAATGCGGCTTGTTTAGTTACATCATGTTTTCACGGCAGTTACATGTATGTCTATCAGGACTTACTGTTTTCAGATGAAATCTTTTCTTCGGTAAAGTTGCTGATTTGGGGAGAACATATCATATTACGTCAACCAATGTTATTCACAATCATTGCGAATATGTGGATATGAACTTCACTACAGAGATTCCAATATTTTCGAATGATGTTCTCACTTGTGTACTTATAAATGTTACACGGATATTTCAATAACAATATGCAGGGTTTAATTGTATTTAGAACGTGGTCGTTCAGTCTTGGAATACCTACTGTGAGCGGATGAAATAATCCGTTGGTATGTCTCTGGTGCAAACCCAGTAGGAAAACTTAGTTACAAAATAATAAATAAACTGAATAAATATAACTGTTACTGATCGATGACACAAAGGATTTAAATGTAGAATTGAACATCGATGTTGTTCTATTAACTTTTATTATCTAATATTATTTGGTATCTTTACAATTGCATTTGTAGCATTTTAAATTCAAAAAGTACAAGACCTATACCAACTCTATGTTGCGCCATAACACCTTGGTACATGGATTTGTGTCCCGTAGATTCTGAGGTCAAAATATCAAAGGTCATAGAGCTATTGACCTTTTTCACCATTTCCCTTATTGTTATAGAATGGTAAGTGTGACGTGAGCATGAATGGTGTCATACAGTATGCTACGATAAATGTGAACAATTTCAGAAGATACTTCAGTAATTAGGGTCAAGGGTCAGACGTCAAAGGTCAGATATGTGATTTTAGTGGTAATTAGGTACTAATTTCTACACTTTTGCAACATTTTAAAGTAAAAAAGTACAAGACCAATACCAACCCTATGTTGCACCATGACACCTTGGTACATGAATTTGTGTCCTGTAGATTCTGAGGTCAAAAGATCAAAGGTCATAGAGCTATTGACCCGTTTCACCATTTCCTCCTATAGTTATGGAATGTAAGTGTGACGTGAGCATGAATGGTGTCATGCAGTAGGGTGTGATGAATGTTAACACTTTCAGCAGTTAATTTCAGTTATTAGGGTCAGAAGTCAGAGGTAAAATATGTGATTGTAGGGGTAATTCTGTACTAATTTGTATATTTTCGCGCCATTTTTAACTAAATATTACAAAATATTTACCAACCCTATGTTGCAGCATAACACCCTGGTACATGAATTTGTGTCCCGTAGACTCTAGGGTCAAAGGTCTGTTTGTACTCCCATGGGCAGTACAATTCATCAACATGCCTAAAGAAAAGTTGTCAAGCCTGTCTCAAAATCTGTTTGTACTCGAGCTCGCCTGGGAAATGCAATCTATCAAGAGTCACAGATCTATAGTGACCCTGATTGTTATTTCCCCCTCTATGTTGTGCGCTTAAGGTGATGAGATGAACAACTTCGTGGATTGCTTTCTTGTTGTATAAGTAAGAATATACTTTTTTGGTATACTTTAAATATCGAAGTGAACTAAAAGACTTAACGGCAGTGTTTTGTATCTACATGTATTTCTACCATCCATTGTGAAGTAATGCTTTTTCATATGGAATAGTTTCTCTTCCTTTCGACTGTCACTTGCTTAAGATGTATGAGCTGACCAATTATATTACATTAACCCATACAGCCGTACCATTCATAAGAATTATCTCTATTTGGATATAATCTTCACTATAGCTCTTCTTAGCCACAGTACGTGTACAGGATGATGCTAAGATGTCCTCATATGTGCATTTATTAATGTTACACGGATATTTCTATACGAATATGCAGGGTTTAATTATAGAGATTTATTTTACAACATTGTCGATCATTTTTGGAAAACCCACGGTCAGCTGATGCGCTCCAACCATTGAGAAGACGCCATTTCTCTCAGATAGAATTGCATTAATACCAAGTAGCTCAAATGCAAGTAGAAAATAAAAGGCCTTACCATTTCTCTCCAAATAAAAGAACCCTTTTATCCAGAAGCTTTCCTTCCTTGACAGTTTTCGAATTTATCTCACAAAGTGGCGGAGAAGGTCTAAAATTCAGTGACTTGCACAAGCAATTTTGCAAACAAAATGCTATGCACTGTTTCCATTCAAGTTCATTTATCACCTCTGGTGATTCTAATGCTTTGTTCTTTCCGAGCAGCATTAAATCAAGTGCATAACCTGACAAAAACAACAAAGAAAATATGTATAGGTCATTGAAACATTAAACATCGACTTCTAAAGGTATACGGTACACCAGCACAAGTGTATTATTTCATGGTATTATTTCATTCTGTTTTAGGTCTTAAATATTCCAAAGCTGTATTATATTTGTCTTCTTTCTATATTAGTTTTAATATGTATAAATGTTTCAAATCTATGCAAAAATACCTCAAAATCTCCATTTCAATTGTAATTAACGTTAGAGAGTTCAAAATGTAAGAAATGCAAAACAAAAGTTGATTTCAGTGTTTTCGATGTAAGAACGTGTATATTATGATGTAAGAAACGTAGGTAGGTAATTACGCATGCAAAGATATCTCAAAATCTTCAATACAATATCCAAATAACATTACAGATTTTAAAATGTAAATAATATAATATAAAAGTTGATCTTATTTGCTAATCAACGTATTCTGGAGCTCCGTTCTAAGGCATAATGGTTTCAACCCTGGTTGATAACTGTACGGTACGACCTTACATAGTACTTCCAACTGCGATATAATTTAGTATCTCAGCTAGTAACAAAGCATCCAATCAGAGTGAGTGCTATTTCGAACCTCATACAAATCTCCTACGTTCAACACTGTATTGTATTCAATATTGGTGGAAATTCTCAAGACGAATTGACGTATTTACCTTAACAAGAACTCACATAAGTAGTATTATCTAAAATAGAAAATAGTAACTTATTCGTTTAGATTGCCAAATCATATAAAGCAGGACAGAACACATTTAAAACTATAAGCACTCAAAAATCTCGTCCAATACTTCGGCTCTGTCATAGTTGTATATTAAATTAAGTTGGTGAAGCATAGTTGAATTTAATTTCCCATTTCCAATTTGTCGTGACCAATAGGTCTTTAATTGCCATTTACTGCACGATGTGTAAAAATAATATATTGTTATTTTTTTAGTGTCTAAATCTGATAATTTCAGCATTTGAGCAAACCCTTTTAGTATTTGAGTCTTATCATTAATATTTTATTCTTAACTCTTTTTAGCGAAAATTACACGAAGAAACTTATCCGTTTAGTTTTAAAAAGTGTAAGTAAATAATTTGCTTAACAATAATATGTGGTTTGGAAGAAATGTTAAAATGTTAATTGATTGATGGATGAAAGTATTAATTTTCATATATTTTCGAAAGTTTTAAATATCAAAGCAATTTAAAAATCTTTTTCTGTTAGAAGCTACAGAGGGAAGGATCAAATGTCGAACTAAAGGTTTAATTTCGGACCATATTTCATTTCTTCTCATAAGCTGTTTTATGGGTTTCAGTACAATTGAAATAGATCCACCATGTATCGTTTCAATTTGTTACCAGGAGATGAGTATGGTAATATACTTTTGGTCATATTGTTTGATATGGTAGTGTTAAACAAATATAACAAAATTAAAGAAAGTTTTTTCGCAGTAATGGTGTTTTTCATCTCATTCATAATGGTGGTTTGTATTTTATTCATTCCTTCCAAAAGAAGAGAATAGATTGCATGAGATAAAACAGTCAATACAATATTTCAAGATTTTATTTAACTCTATATTTAAAAAAAAAATATTGCTATGGTCATTTAAACGAAACTCCTTGACTATCGTTGCTGATCTACTAACGGTCACACTATTGTTTCACTTCAAAATAGTGTGACACTCATATGTTTTATTTATGTAGGGACATAACAAAGAAGAAATAGTGAAACAGCTTTATAGTACAAACAAACCATGAAAAAAGCCAAACAGTTCGATCAAAATGTATTTTTTCTGAAGAATGACCCGTTACAAGTTAGTCTGATGTATACTAGTAACGTCATTTATTTCGCGGTAATTGACTGTCTGCAAGATATGGCTGCAATTTCTCTATAACTGACCATGGAGAAGCATATCACAGAGCTTTGCAGGATCTGCAACTACCACTTGCACAATATTGGCAGCATCAGACACCTTCTGACTCAAGGGACGGCTTCAGCATTGGCAAGGTCATTAATCCTGTCACGTCTTGATTATTGCAACAGTCTGCTTGTAGGTGCGTCACATGAGAACATCAAACGATTGCAGAGGATACAAAACAAAGCTGCACGTATTGTCACTAAAACATCAAAACGTGACAGTATTACAGCCGCGTTAAAGCTTTTGCACTGGCTACCAGTTGAAGCTAGAATCGAGTATAAATTATTGTGTTTAGCCTACCAGTGTATAGACGGATCAGCACCAGAATACCTCTGTACGCTTCTGTCCATCTATCAGCCAAAAAGGTGTCTCAGGTCTAGTGACAAGCAATTGCTGCATATACCAAAGTGGAGACTAAAATCTTTTGGTTACAGGTCTTTCACAGTGGCAGCCGCCAGAACATGGAATGATATTCCGAAATCCATGAAAGACATTAAATTTTTGATTACGTTTAAATCTCAGCTCAAAACATATTTGTTTAAGAAGTATTTTTGATTTTTATTATAATTTAATTTATTCGTTTATTTACATTAACCTATCATTTGTATTGTATAAGCGCTTTGAGCATACTCCACAGTGTGGATTAAGCGCTATATAAATGTTCTTATTATTATCAGTTATGTGGCTTGTTCTTGCTGCCTATCTCTTGGTGGTGTTGCTGGATGTGATGCTGTTTGTTGCATAGTCGGATTATTTGATGTTGGTGGCGCAGCTTGATGTAATGTGGTCGATGGTATAGCTCAATGATGTGCTGTTTCTGATGCAGCTGGAAGTGACGATGCTGGTGGTATAGCTGGATAATTTGGTGTTGGTGCTGCAGCTGGAGCTGTACCTGTTGGTGCTGCAGCTGGAGCTGAACCTGTTGGTGCATCTAAATGTCTTCAACGTCAATCAGTGGAGATTCATGGTGAATTGGCGTTGCTGATGAGTACTGATCCACCAATCAGTAAATCTTCCCATCGGGTTGTATAGTATTTTCGTCCCCTTCAGTCATGTTGTGTACTGCAAGAATCCACCAATGAAATTCACAATATCAAATCCCACCGTTGCCACCAATTGTAGTGAGAGCTGGATGGGTTCGTTTTAGGATTTAACGTTGTAAATGAAACGCAGAGCAAGTAAACTTCATGTACTTCCTTCTCTCTATTTCTACTATATACACAACTATGTACATGAATGATAATGTACTGCTTGACAGCTACAGATGTCATGAAACGACTAACAACTGATGAGAACTGACCAGTACTGAGCTGAGAACTGACAAAATTGAACTGACCCAGTGCATTAAATACCTTCTCTTTATATAGGGTGAAACTTAACTTATTCCTTATACTCAGGTATTGTTTAACTATTTATTACTGCTACCCATTTTAATTATATCCCCTGCCCCTCATTTGTTATCTTTCCTCTTGTCCCTCATTTCTAATGTTTCCAATTGTCCCTCACATATTTGTTGCTCATTTCTCTTGTAACTTCTTGTCCCTCATAGCCTTTCTTATGATGTACAACACCCCCCTGCCATTTCAAAGGTCATGAACCAGAGAGAATACATTAATTTCACTTGTCACAAGATACACAACATAAATAGAATAGATTACCATCAACTGCCAAGTATAGACTGAAGGAAAAGGTTAAACTTGGAAAAATACTTCTGTATGAAATCAATTTGATACATGAATTTGAGAATTAACTAAAATACACATTTTGTTAATTAATCTCACATACGAAAATAACACTTTTTTTCTGCAATATGCTAATACGATCAGCTTTAATAACATTATATGCGATTAAGCTGCTTTAAAAACAACCGACTGAAACAAAGAGCCAATACAGATGTATAACATTAATGATACTTTGTCTATGGAGTGCTCAATACACAAACAGGCATAGGAAATTTAACATCGTACTGCTAGAGTATCAATTTAGGAAACTCATCCGTTTGCAAATTATACTGTAACTATGAATAAACGAAGCAATATGATTTCTTATCGAAACTGAGTTGCTGTAAAATACATTTCTCTTTCTTTGTTCAGCAAATAAAAAGATGTATTGTATATTCATATTTAGGAAAATCTTTAGAAAAATCCGTTCATCATAAAGAGTTCAATATTAAAACTTGTTCAAAAATACATACTGCATCTATCGTAAAATTCAGTCACTATTGAACTTGTAATAATACACTTTCGCGGAGATAATATATGCGTATAATTTCCTTCAAATGATAGATTGAAAACCGAGCCACGCACAATATGTTTAAAAAGTCACGGCAACTTTGGTCATGATTTTGTACTATTATATTGATGGCGTAGGTAGATTTTATTCATTATTTACAAATCGCACTTCGTAAAGAATTATATATGCATATACAATTATACAAATATTAGAGAAACATTATTTGTTATTTTTGATATTCGACATAACTTTTTGACATAATATGGCAGCTATCATAAAATTGAACTGCCAATGAATGCGAAATAGTAAAGCCTTAAGTGAAATTTATATATGCGCATACAATTATACAGCTTAAAATCCGAGTCATTCACATTATTTTGAAAGAGTCATGGCAACATTCATGTTAAATCTTATTTTGATGGCGTTGGTAGCTATTTTTGTTTGTTTATTTAGGGAATCTTTTTCGTAAATTAAATATGTATATAAAACAACACAAAAGATTTTTGATATTTTGTTATACAAAATATTCTTTTGAAAAATTTGCGTCTATCATAAAATTCAGCTGCTATATTGAACGTGAAATATTAAACAATTTGTTATACATTTTGAAACAACAGCTTTTTAATGATTCTCACACACAATTCTTCATATTGTTTGTTACCATTCTCAATAAAGTATAGTTTACCTGTCGGCTAACATACTCCCACATGAATTTAAGTGATAAATGCTTTATAAAATATGATAAAACTCTAAAGGCATGCGCGTCGGTGCAAAAATAAAATAAAAACGGACATGGTGATGGTATTGCATATTATTTTGATATCAGATAATGCCTTGGTAAAAGTTATCTTCTTATCCAAAATTGGTCAAGTTACATAAAATCTTTCTGCTATACGGCATACAAAGAGCCTACTAGAGCATATGATCCTACAAAAAGCGACAAAAAAATTTTTTAAATTCCACATGTCTTAAACTGATGAGTAAGTTGAATTTTTCTTCGACAAATATTTCAAAAATATCAAAAAATTCTTTTGGGACAAAACCATAGAGTTCATCGAAATGCAAACTCAGTTAGCACCACCTTCAAATTAAGTATTTAATTATCTGTCAAAACTGGGTACAGTCCACATGAATCTTAAAACAGAACATTGGACAGTGATGGTAACTCTTATTATTATGATACCAGATAATATCCTCGGTAAAATTGTTCTTCATATCCAAAAATGGTCCACTCCTCTTAAGAAAACAGTACAGTATTTCATCTGTAAGGTATGAAATTATGTAAATGAGGTCATATAACCTTAACACAGAATAACGTACTTAATAATCCAGCACGACCAAACAGTTTAGGGTAAAAATACAAAAGTAGTGTGTATTTATCGTCAACCTGACGCCACAGGAATGAGTACGCGTTTACGAAAATAAATCATGTTTGTATTTGCTAAAGATGAGAGATGGAATAAGTTGCAATGCAATGAAAAAAAAATCTAAACACGTTTTATTGCGACCATAATATTACCGTCTTCTCAAAAGATTTACTGCACAAAAGATCATTTAAGTTATATGCATTTTCTTAAAGTACGATTCAAAGCTGGGAAAAGTTCATATATCTCCAAAACGAAAATCGGTTTTGTATATTCTAACAACGACAAATTAGATGAACACACTGTCACCCTCATATGAATATTCGAAAAGTCGTGTCAACGGCTGTTTCAGTTTGTATCGGTTTGATTATTAATCATATGGATTGGGACACTCAGTCCAGTATAACAAATATAATGTGATTGCCTTTAAGTTGGTCCGTTAATCATAGAACGGTAGATAATTGTTTCATTTACGTGGAGATTATTCCTGGTTTAACTCTTTCTGAGTATCAGTCAAGACCTCACGATACAGGTTGATTGACTTTAACATTCAGATGCACAATGCTGAATACAATAAGAAAATCACATATCACAAACAAAGAAATATTGTAAAAACCTTCATAAAAGTTTAAGCCAAAAATATTGTTTGGGTATTACGTATGTATTTACACCTCCAAACCAAACAATCTAAACTAACAGCAATGAACTGGACTGCCTAAATACACCGCTTGCACTTATCCAAAGATGTATACCCGGGTAACAGGGGAATGGTTACGGTTTGGCCCATGTTCGTTTAATACATTGCACTCAAAACAATCATGCTGTTTCTAACAAGAGAGTAACACTTGATTTCGTAAACAATAGCAACAATAACTAAATAATACAGAATTATAACTATCTGTGATTTTAGGAAAACTAATCCCTCTTTTGCTTCAACTATTCTTAATTTTTGTAAATCTATTGTGGATAAAGTATTGAAATAAAAATTGAATATGAGTATCCGTCTGAAATTCACTGAATTTTATCTTTTTTAAACAGCCGGATTATTAAAGATGGCTTCCTCATTTTTTTTCTCAGCATCTTACAAGTACGATGCAAATATTTACGTATATGTTTTCAGAAAATATTGCTTCCTCATATGTTTTTGTTGCATTTTAGGCAATGATCATCACGAAGTGATACACCCCTCGGCATCTATCATATATCTAATTATGCCCTTATCTCTAATCCACGTACTGCCAAACGTGGAGGCGGAGTTGGTGTTTATATTACTACCTCTTGTAATTATACAGAGAGAACTGATTTGACTATTTTTAGAGACTGTGTATTTGAATCTGTGTTTATTGAAATTGATTCTTCTAATTCTAAGGATAATATCATAATTGGTGTTGTATACCGTCCCCCT
>JAIGNY010001663.1:0-7500 GCA_020152595.1 Chiridota heheva | reverse complement strand
ATATATATATATATATATATATATATATATATATATATATATATATATATATATACATATATATATATATATATATATATATATATATATATATATATATATATATATATATATATATATATATATATATATATATATATATATATATATATATATATATATATATATATATATATATATATATATATATATATATATATATATATATATATATATATATATAAATACCAATATATGAATGAATATTTTTCAAAAAATATATACATAAATGGACCCATCTACATTCTGAAAAACCAATATATAAATGAGATTTCACATGACCTAATAATTTGTAATTCGTGGTTGTTAGGTCTGTCCATCTTGACAGAACAGGAAAAGTATCCAATTGAACTTTTACAGAAACACTTCAATATACTGTTCAGGACAATTATTTTGTATGAATTTTGTTATAAAATCTTATTTTTTGCTGGTCTTTCACCTTTCAAATATGCAAGTTCGAAGATATATCATTTCATGCAATGAAAAAATCAAAAATATGTGACGAAACTAACAGTATGCTATGCTGTTCGTTGGATTAAAACTACTAATAAAGATCAAACGAGTTATCACCTCAGAATCTCAACATTTTAGTGAAATTTCTGGACTTGTTTTTGCCTTACTTTATTATATATATTTTTGTTGTTGTAAGTTGGATAAAGGAAGTAAGGTGGTAAAGGGGTGTTCGTACGGTCGATATCGGTTCCCTCTTTTTTGTCAAACTTCACGCTTACAATATGTGGAAGCAGTGTTGTTGTTGAGGGTCGTTCCTATGTCTTGAGGCCATGCCATCAAAAAGACCCAATTAGCTAGATCGAATGACTTTCCAGATCGAGGATGATTTTTGCGAAAATAAACCAGAATGGTCAGAAAATGGTAGAAGTAGGTCGGAGTGTATTAGCAAATGAATATGTTAATGAACTTTCATTTTCATTTATATGATAGACGAATATTTAAGAAACAACTTGGAGAAGAAAAAACAAGTTTATATTTTATTCCCAGGCTGTAGGAATTATTGCATTTCAAATATTTCATTAGTGTGTTGAAAAGTGACCTTGTAGTGTGATGTCATTATTGCAGATCCAGGGAGTATTCATGTGTTTCTGAAAATCCATTGCATATTGGAAACATGTTTTGTTCATCTGTCCATGCACCTTATACTCGAAATGAAAAGCAAACAACATTTTCGCATGAATAATTATATCACACTTTACACAGCGTGGTCACCGTTTTGACACACTGATTAAATAATTAGAATACAATAACTCCTAAAACTTGAATCAAATTCACAGGAGTATTTCTTTAAAGCACTGAGTGATATCTTATTTTCTTTCATCGTCTGTTCAGACGCAATAATGTAGCCTAATGAGCCTACCACAATTGCGTTGGAGGGGTTGGGTAGGCTAGGGATTATGGCATTCGCACGTTCATGGATTCCAATTTTTGTCACCCATTTTTGATGAAATCTAATTTGCTTGTCAGTTAAAACTAAAATATTTAATGATGTTTGAGTTACTGAGTTACTTTTTATTCTCAACGTCGTAAATGTTCTTTTTTTCAAAGTTTATTCCAGAAAAAATTTCATCAAAATCTAAAAACAAACATAAAAAAGGTTGGACCATTTTATTTGTCTTTGAAATCCAACACAGGATTATGGACATCTAATCATTGAAAAGAAAAAAGGAATTAAAAATTAAAAATGCCAAATCAGAGATCATCATATCTTCGTTTCTAATTCTAAAAAAAGTTCTTAATCATCTGGCACAATATGTAAAGGAAGAAAGATTTTTAGACATGTTTTGATTATTAATACGAATCAGAGACGTATAATTTTTGTGGAAATATTTCCAAAAAGTGGCTCCGTAATTGATGCTGATATTGATATTAACGAACATAAATCTTGTATTAACATGACCTAACAATTGATATATATTTGACCTTGCAACCGAATTTCTAAATTGAGCCTACTATTTTACTTTAATATATAGAACTGGAATCGTAGCAGTGGCCGATATTAATTAATAGAGGGCGTGTATGTTTCAAAGTAATTACCAATATCCATAATGACCGGCTGATGGTTTTGTTCCCAGCAGCCCTGGACTGCTAGTGAAAACTAAATAATTATTCTGTTAAATATTTAAAATGGTCAAATTTGGGAATTATATTAAGGAAGTTGGAGCTGTCCGGTCTTAGATGTAATTTGAAACCCATTAAGTTGTTCCTATATGTCAAAATTGGGACACTATATGACATCATTCGAGAATCAAAGGATCACAACAGAACATGCGATTGCAGATAAACAGAGTTATCAATCTCTTGTTACCATGGAAATACATTTTAAAATACAAAATGTAAATTAAAGATGTGTTGTTCGTTTTACTTTCTTTGCATAGTATTGGCTCACTATTCCAACCAATAATTGAGAAATATATGGATACAATATGTACATATTCAAACGTTTATTTCAACACGGCTCTGTGTGCACAAATTTAATTAAAAAGCTCCCTGAAAGTTTGATGAAAATGTCACAATCTAAGAAGCATTCGATGCGTATTCTTTACGACTTCAAACAATAAACTCTTATTCACATCTTTGTTGTATGACTTTCTTTGTGTCATTCCGAACAAAAAACGGGAAGACATATTGTAAATTTTTAATATATGAGCATCAAAGTTTCTTTGTATACCATATTTTAATAACCTAAGCGTCTTTTTTGTCATCTCTCCAAATGTGTGTGACTGTCTATTATTCTCCAGCGATATTATTATTTTGCATATTCTAATGTGTTTTTCATCCCAAACCAAGGCAATCCATAAAGCAGATTGAGGATATTAGTTGTAATAAGAATACATAGGCAAATGATTCCCAGAAAATATATAATTTTTGTACGAAATGCAATCGCTAGCTACGTTCCTTTCTCTCGCTTTTCATGAAACTCCGAAATTGGCTGAAGATCGACTCTGTAAAGTATGATTCCTATTTACCATTCCATCATCCAACAACAAAGAGATTAAATATTATTATTAACACAAAAAATAATTTTTAATTTTGCACCGAATGAAGAAAATGAATTCCATAATTAGGGACTTTTATATTGTTAACGAGCACGGAAATATTCAATACAATGGAAAGTTTTTCATTGGTCGGAATATTTGCACATATACTGGCAAGCCAATCAATAACCGCCGCAGAGGCAACGGCACTAATATTTAGAACAAAAACCGGCGGCGTGACAAGCCATTTTCTTCCGACAAGATTCTCTATTTCATACATGCTTCAGGCGGTAATAACAAACTCTTTCATTATTCATTACCTTTGGATTCAGTTATAGCCTCTCCAAAGTCTTTCAATGCAATGGAGATTCTCCGTTAAGCCATATTACGCACAATGTATATGTGATCTTTTTTAATGTATCGCTACTTATAATTCGAAGTATTACTTTCATTATCAACCTGCATATTACGAATAGTTGCCTTATATTATAATATTTTTCCAATACATTAATTCTTCAGTATTACTAATTACTTTTTGGGATCAAGCATGTTGGTACCACCTGACCACGGGGCAAAGAAGCTGCTTCGCCTTGCCCTTGAGTAAGGGGACGTGGGGGGACATGGCTTTCACTTCTAAAAGTTATAAGAAACTTCATTATTAGGAAACAAATTATTCATAGTTAGTTTAAAACTACCCTTGAAGGCATTTAACGTTTTTTGTACTCAGAGATGACAGAACGGGCGGGATGGGATGAAACTAGGTATTTTTTAAAATATAAAAACTGAGAAAAGGATGAAAAACCACACAACAACATTCTAAATTTGTAAAGAACCCCTTATTTGCTTTTTACATCAAGAAATCGTTTGGAAAATTAAAACTTTCGAATCACGATCAATACAATTAATTTCCCAATATGTGTGGATCTTGTTATAAAATTGTACTATTTCTCCGACTTTTGGCCCTAAATGGTTTCGTATACACACACTTTCGTACGTGCAAATTTAAGAAAAAAAAGGGAAAAAGTTTGTCAGGATTTTCGGACCGATACAAATTGATCAAGTTTCTGGGTAAAATGGGAAAGGTGGCATTTTTAATGAATTGAAAATATCTCAGTTAGAAAAATGGCTCTTAAATCCATCTTCCGCCACCCCTGAAATGAAACAAAAACTCTTTTCCTGCTTCAGATCCTCCTTAGAAATCTCAAATAAAGAAAGTGTCCTTTACTGTATTTTCTAAGCCCCACCCCACCTCGCCCTCCCCTCCCGCTCCCACCTTGTTAGGGACATTGTCAATATGATGCTACACACTGCATCGTAAATCACTTTATTCCCATGATATTAAATTTGAAATGGCAACTGGTGCTAAAGTGGAAAGTCATGAATATGCATGTTTTTATCGTGGACCTTGTAAAATTTGTTGTGGATTGTGACTGATGTACATACTTAGAAATAATATCCTTAAGTTATTTCTCTAAAAGACATATTATGGTCAATCCAAGTTAGTTTAATATTATCATAGCATCATGTGTAATTCATATTGTAATATATAACCACATCGAAGCAAAGTCACAGCAAAAAAGTCCAAACCTTTAACAAAAATGATAACGCCTCAGAAATCTACAGTTAATTCACTTTTAAATGACAACAGCGATCAATGTTAAAGTGAGGGCGTCTATTTTGCTAAATCAGGGAAATTTGGAAATGACACAGCTCTATTTTTTTTTACATTCGTGTCGTTGAAAAATTACTTAAATATTCATAAATAGTTATAATTAATTTGAAAATTGGTATCAACGATTTTTAGTACCATCACGTGCATAAAACGTGTATTTCAATATTCTTTGGAGTCAAAAAAAATACGCCCTCACTTTTCCGCCGAAAGATCCTTTAAAGCAACATGTCATTTTTATTTAACTTTTCGCAATGGATTATTTACGTTCCAAAAAGCATAATGGAAAAGTGGCATTGAACTTGATGCTGGAATATGAAAGCAAAAAGTTCCTCTACAAATCAGAACCATGCTAATAATGATTAGTGGTTGAGCATGGTTACTTTACCCGCATATAATCTACGTGGAAAATGCTGTCATTGAAATTGATGTAGTGATTGGTTATAAGAAGCAATCCGTCGAAAAGAGACGGCGTCAAGTCTAGGTATTTTTTCTTTTTAATATCACATGTTTAATGTTTGATACTCATATTTCCGAAAAACAATATATCAGTGAGTTCGGTTGCCAGTTCCCTTAGATAAAGATGGACGTATACGTTGAACAGCTTCATACTGGTAAGGAAATATACTACAAACCATCAAAATAACATAAATTGTCGTTAAAATTGAATACATTAACCATTTTATAGCAACTGGAATTGTAAGACGTGTGTAACATAAAGTATGCACATGTTATTTGAATTGTGTGACTTCGCAATAAGAAAACCTATGAATCTCCATATATTGAGTTATATATTTTCAATCCTCCACGGAAGTTACTTGAGTGGGAGCAGTATCTTTACATCATGTTTGAATGTTTATTTTATATATTATTTTTATGAAGATGTATCTCTTCCACAGACAATATATGTCTTCGATAGTCCTTTCAAACAATATAATTATTTAGCTTCTATTAACTTTTATGTATGTTAAAATACAAGTTGTAAAATAAAGTTTGTATTGATCGATTTCACCTCCACACTCATCGATTTTGACCAATCGTATAAAAAGAAACTACTTTTGTTAAATTATTGATACAGTACGAGATGAGCAATGTAAATGTCTTCTTTAAAGGTTATTGAATACATCTTAATGTCAGAAAGACACAGCAAGATCATTTGAAATCCTGTAGGGTGAAACGATTTATTCCTATTAAAATCATTGTTTTATGCTGGTCTTCGCATCGCTTGGACAAAAAGTTTTAACACATATTGTTTAATTTTAATAAATCATCGCCACTTTGATTAACTTTATGCTATTTTTATTGTATTTTAATAACCAGATCTAGCGTGCAATTTGAACAAAACAGATTTAAAACATATTGTTCAGTTTTTAATAAATCATCGTCATTTTATTAACTCCATGCTATTTACATTATATTTTAATAACCAGAGCGTGCAATTCTTAATCCTTCCATTTTCAATGCTTTTGCTTATCAACTGTTTCCCGGCGAGCTGATTTTTTAAAGCATTCTACCGCGATAGTGTTATTCAAGACAGCGCAATCACACACAAAAATGTCATATTAATTCCACAAAAAAATATTATATTATACGAAATCTCTAACAACGAAATGTGATCTCGGCTATTTAAAACATACAAAATTGATTGAAAATCTCCTTGTGAAATATTCTGTGCCGATTTAGGAGACTTATTCAAACTCTTTTATATTTTAAAAAAATTCACACTACCATTGTATGCCACTATAGCCCTTCAAATGTAATAGTTATTTTGATACGGTGCAGATTCCCATTAAGTTTTATTCCCTTAATTTCACATGCGACCGATGTACATGTATTGCTTAGCGGTATAGGGACAGGTAGAGCAACAATGGTAACATTGATTTGAAATGTACTAAAACGCATGTATTAGAGAGCCATTTATGTTGATATATCGTAAAATTTGGTATTAATTGCAGGAAACCAGAGAATAAAAGCAAATATGAATATCACCTCAAAAGCCTACCACTATGAGCAAAACTGTAATTAAAAGACTCGATACAACGTCACATTTTACATATGTGTAGCAAAATGCAAAAGGAATGACAGGCATATTCTTTACCGCTTGAAACGATTAATTGCTAGTCAATTCATTGTTTGATGCTTTTCTTCGCATCCTTTACACATACAATTTTTATAAACATATTATTCATTTTTTAAATAAATCATCACCATTTTATCAGCTTATTGCTTTTTACATTATATATACCTTTCTCTCAAATTGTGAATGTGGTTGCTTGTCTTTGTTTTCACACGGAATGATTTTTCTTATTCTATGTATTTTTTCATCTTAAATCAAAGCGCACAGAGAAAGCAGATTCATATATTGGTTTAATATTTCATTTCATTTCATTTCATTTTTTTTTTTTTTCACAACCAAACTACATATAATTACAGAATAGTTTAATTTACAATTATATTATGAAATTTACAAAATATATATATACAGAAGAATATATATGGTTGCGAAAGGAAGTGTTGTATAAACACTCTAATGAGCTTAACTGAGGACAACACTCCCAAAATACAAAACAAAAAAGATAACAAATTGGTAGTACAAACCGCACCTACCCCACACACCAATACATACAATCGAAGACACATGTCCCCATCCCACCCCACCCGATCCCAGGTAAAGTAATGATGTACTGGAAGTAAAGGTGTAAGTATTTAACAGTAAATGGGAATGAATAAAAACAAATCAAAAGTTCATGATGTATTTAGGTTAAACGTTTTTTTTTAAACAGACTAGAGATTTGCAGCTTT
>JAIGNY010001662.1:17500-24276 GCA_020152595.1 Chiridota heheva | reverse complement strand
AGTCAGTCAGTAATTTAATCAATCATTGTTGCTAAGGAAAAAATATTTTGTTATTGTAACAAAGATATATAAGTTTATTTTCTAGTTTTCTGGTAATAAGTAAAGGAAAAGGACAACTTTTAGATATTTTTGAATAGATTGTCTGCTGTTTAGGAATGGAATTAATAATCGTGAAGACTTAAACTCCTATTTCACTATCCGAACACAATATGTTCTAGGATTGAACAAAACTCAATTTGTATGAGGACATCTATAACAAGGCGTTAATGGCAATTTTTCCATGGGTTTATATTCGAATTCTGGTCAAATCTTTTTGAGTTTTCGACTCAATTGAAAAGGATTATAAATTAATTGAATAACAAGCATTGGAAATGATTAATTCAACATTGCGATTTTTTCAGAAAATATCCTGGTATAGGGAGAATTCGAATTCGATTCGTATGTCTTATCTAGCTTGAGATTATAGATCCCAGACTCTTTTCCAAAATTGATGTATCCCTTCATTAAAATAGGAGTTAAAAACCACAACAATTGAAATGTAGTACCGATCTTGTTACGTTAATAAGCTTCTTAACATAATTTGGCCTCGCCCACTACTTAGTATTCATGACATCATCACCAAAAACATTTACAGACTATAACACATCCATGTATATGTCAATTATAACATAATTCTACTGCACTCTTCTTGAGATATCGTGTTAGCAAGCTTTTGTCACAGAAACACATACCCACACTAACTCCCCATTACCCAAAACCACCACCTACATTAATACACATGGCAGCATGATTACATAGGTTCCTCTTAACAAGGAACTACCCTTGCTCTTAACGTCGGTACAATCGTCACCAAAAAATAATCAAACTTTGATCATCCATAAGTTTAAGGCATTTTTCAAAATTCGAAAACTGATCTGCTCAAACTTTAGTTATCTTTAAAGCATATTTAATGTATAATTAAGTATAATTGAAATATAATTAAGTATATTACTAATACACAAATTGCAACACCTTTGATGTAAATGATTCAATGTTGCACCAACTTATGCTACCTAGAATGCAGTTCAAACATTAACAACTAAGAAGTAAGACTTCTGTGGTGATACATGTGTCACGTGTGTTTATAAGTGAAAATATTAATATAAAATCCACACGGAATCATAATTGCTTATATACTTTCAATTTTGATTTTGTGCCAGATGTTCATCCTTGTACAGTATACAAGGACGATTGCGACGATGAAGGAATTTGCGTGAATCTACTCGGGAATTTCAGTTGTTCCTGTGAAGCTGGAAAAAAAGGGCAGACATGCAGAGGCAAGTTTATTACATTTGTTTTGTTTATCCTCAATATATCCTTCATTCACTGCAAATAAACTATGCTTTGAAGAGTAGCTTTAATTACAGAGACGATTTAAACAGCAAAATAATAATTGATAGAAATGAAGTTACATGCGGTGGTTAGGTCCTTTGTTTTCAGGGCGGGTTCGATGCTTCGTGTATAACCTGTTCAGATGGATGCACCGATGAATGGTCCTACTAAAACGAATCACAACTTACTTGTATAGTGCGAATGACAATGCCTTTTCTACACAAAAAAGTGAAAACACTAAACCGAATGACAGCGAGGGTCATTCTAAAACGAATTAGAACTTAACTGAACGCTAATCTAAACCCTAACCGTTTGTCATTCGTTTTCTTGGAGTGTAAATTAATTGTCATTCGCTTTGCAAAAGGAATGAACTGTCATTCGGATACTTTGGACTGTTTTTTGTAATTTGTATTGCCATTAGAGTCATTCGTGTCATTCGTTTTAGTCTTACCCTCGCTGAATGTCTGCTTTTGCATAACAACACTTCTTAATGAATGGTTAAGTTGTAAGTTGACTTAAGTTGTAAGTTGAAGTGTGTACTGTGTAACTGTTTACAGCTTAATGGATTGCAGAGTTATACATTGTTTTGATTTCTGTGGATCTTGTTCCAACTATTTTAAATATTCATGGCATAAATTTTAAAGAAAGAGGAGAAGGTCATCAGCTATAGTAGAACTATCAAATTCGTAAACAAATTTAACGTCGAGCTTGTTAAAGTGGAAGGAACTGGTTTTAAATTCCAAAAATATATGCTACTGCCGTACCTGCTTGCAAAATAAATCAAGGGTGCCCCTCAACTTCTGTGTGACCTTCATTCTCATATATGTTTTGCCTCTCTGATCTACACATTTAAAGAATAGTCAGGTCTATAGTGTGTCTATTTGGAATTGGATCTATTGGTACCAAGCAATGTACCAAACTTGTATCTTTTGTGTGTTTCATTGTACGTTTACCATTTTTACCGTAGTAAATCTGGTTAAGATTTATAATGGATGAAAGTGCCAACATTACTTGTAAGAAAGGTGTCACTTGTAAAACGTTTGAGAACGCAAGTTTTTATATGTTTTTTTTATTGTACTCCGGGATAAAATGGAAGTATGTGCGATGAGGATAAGTGTAATAAGTATTGGCAAGGAAGTACTACACGTGTGTTGTACTTTTTTGGGTATTGGTAATATTTTTATGTTTGGTCAATCCAGGTATTTTGTACATACGGGATACTTTGTTGGTAAGAAGAAACCACATATCCTATCCTATCGTACTTACGAATCACAACATTATTAAGTAGGGATTCGAATAAACCCTCGACTCTAAAGCCAGGCTATTAATTTGACTTAATAATTCAAGGTTAAAGTACTTTTTCACTACAAATCTTTTCCCAAGAAAATTTGTGATTGATCTCATGACCCTGAGTACTGGGTAATGGTTATTTCTTTCCAAATTTCATAGATGCAGCATAACAGTTACATGGGCTGTTCTGTTTAAACAATATAAGTCCGTGGACAGTTCTTTTCTTGGCCCACGACCTTGAGAACTAGCTCAGATCATTTGAGCCTACTGGGCAGCCCAAAGGCGCCTCCTCTTCAAAGCTCACATACAAGATACGTGTTAAGTTAATGGGAGATATTTTTCAACTTTTGATTTCATTCAAAAATCCAATATAGTAGAAAATAAAAGTGATATTGTAATATCACTTACGTTGTAATCTAAACGTGATTACTAGTTTAATTTAGTGTTTAGGTAAAATCCTCTGACTAGATTCAGAGAAGTGTAGAATCAAACATTGTATTTTGATCAGTATATTTCATAAATCCAATATAAGAAATAAAAGAGAACTATAATATAAAATTAGATTGTCAACTGAGCATAGATCTAAGGGTTCCAGTGTGTAAAGGGGACCGAGTCAAACCCTTCTGCTTTTTTCTTACTTTAATTCAACACAATGGTGAAACCGTTACTGTTGATCAAAGGGGCGGGAAGGGAGGGTAAGTAATGAACACCGTTTTTGAGGTTGGAGTCCAGGGACCTTCCGTTGGAGCCCAGGGCAATAGTGGTTAATTGGAAATAAGTTGAATCGCTGTCGTCTTAAAAGCCCACGCTCTTTTCATAAAAAACGTGGATAATAAATTTATGCGTCGCTCGAGTTTATATCTTAAAGATATTTTTGTATTAGGCTTAAATGAGCCTGGTGAAGCCCACCTAATAGGTAAATTTTATTCCAACCTTCGGTATCTTACCCGCTAAGTTTATGGGAGACATTTTGTTTAAATGTAATTTTAATGTCAGGGCTTTATATTAGATATGGTTTCCTCTTAATTTCAAGACGATTTCAGAGATGAAATTGCTCTATTGATATTTCATAGGTCGATGATATGTGTATATATATATATATATATATATATATATATATATATATATATATATATATATATATATATATATATATATATATATATATATATATATATATATATATATATATATATATATATATATATATATATATATATATATATATATATATATATATATATATATATATATATATATATATATATATATATATATATATATATATATATATATATATATATATATATATATATATATATATATATATATATATATATATGAGACTGCCCTTAGTATATGAATGTACGTTTTTAGTCCGGCATAATATTAATACTAATATATGATTGCGATATGAAATACAATAATAATCTACTACTGTGAATCTACAAGATCTGGTTTAGCAGTTAAGAAACTCATTTGATATTTCACCCATTAGCATTTCTAACTAAACATTTAGCACTCAGATTTCATATCAATGTCCGTGGAAAGTATATGATATTACCATTACCGCCGGAAGTAAGCAATATCTTTGATTACTGATTTTTACTTCTAATAAACGGCACTTGACTGATTTATTTCAACAGATGTCGACGCGTGTGCAAGTAATCCGTGTAGAAATGGAGCGACATGTCAGAATCTACAGAATGCTTATTTATGCATTTGTCCCCCAGGATTGACAGGAAACATATGTGATGAAGGTGTTTTTCCCCTTTCCTCTTTTAGATAGAAATAGTGCATAATTCAAATTATTAGGAAAATAATAGGAAGAATACAAGTTACACTTTAGATACTATTGTTGCATAACTGGTTTCCGTGGAGAAAATATTATATGTAGCTATCATTTAGAAGGTAATTATGCTAATAATCGCAAGGTGGTATGAAGTTTAACTTGAATGTTTTCATATTTTATACACTATCATACCAGAATATTTGTTTGTTGTAGTTCATTATCTATTCAACCACGCATGCATTTACACGCTCAAATATGGCATTTTGCATGCTTCAGAGGATTTTAGAATTTCCTTCCGGTTCGGTTTACTTTAAATGTTTTAAAATCCAGCAGCAGTCACGTTTGTTTTATTGTTAGTTGTATTAGAAGATACACCGTATTCTGCCAGGGGTAAATCATCATGGCAGTTTCTCTGTTACTTAATTTAATTTCTGGGTCAATATTTACCAGAAAATTAGTGATCATTTAAACAGTTTGTTCCGAACTATTGTGAAAGTGCATCGCTGCTGGCTTCACCTCAGTCGTGGATCTGTAGCAAGGCTTTGTCCTGACCCGATGTCCCATTAATGCCATTTAGAGTACTCTCTCCAAGCACTTAAATGGCACCAAAGTGTGGGTGAATTTTTCAGGAATTTGAATTCTCCATAATTTCTTGCATATACACTCTAAAATAAATTACGTCTATCCGGCAGCATGCCTTTTAATGAGAACTTTAAATAGGAACATTTTGCTACACGGAAGCCGCCATTTTGTGATATTTCCCATGATCCTTTGCTATCCTAACGTTAAAGCCTGATGCAATGTTACAAATTTCAAATTTGAAGTACGTCTGGGAAAAATATCTTTGCTTAGGGTAACTTAAAACTCATGAAAATACCTTCATTACTGTCATGGCTAAAACTTTTTTACTCACATTTGATATGTTTATAACGCCGTTATCGAAATATTATAAAGAATAGACACAAAAGCTAGGCTCCTTGGCACAAAGCAGCCATTTTGAAATCCAAATGTTTTTTAACACAATGGTTGTTAATATTTAAAGTACATACATTAGAAACTATGACATTTTATCGCAACATCTAAACAATATGGCTGCATGACTGCATAATATTCTCGTGTGCTATAAATGTTCCTATTAATAGGCATGCTGCCGGACTGGTCTGTCTGTATGTGACACACTGGTTGTGCGACCAGCTATCTCTGTGTAATGCTCAAACAAATAGAATGTAAATTAAGGCGAAACTTTTTGCAACCAAGAAATATCCCAGTGTCCTCCAGCAGACAACGATCAAAATAAGCTTTTAAAATGAAATAATTAAAGGCCAGTTGCCGTCTTTAACGTAGAGGTAAGATATATTTCAATTCTTGTGTTTTGATTGGTCAAAATACAATGGTCCAATATGCACTTGTACTGATTAGCCAATCAGTGTCGTTTTGGAATAAAATGTACGACGCAACATTTTAACCACGATAGATGGTCTTTAAATGAATAATTATTTGACATTATGAATGGCACCAATGTTGGTATAAGATCAAGCAACAAACATAGGGGATGGGTAGGCAGGTAGTTTCTTGCTCATATGATAGTAAAAACATCTCCCACTCTATATTAAACATCTTCCCACTGCCAAACGCCACCGTATATTTCTTCGTATCATATACCAAAAGACCTCTCCGTGACAGACGGTTAAAATTCCAGCTTTCCAATATATCGTTCCAGGCTTGATCCTATGTAGATCTCCAATCAGTGCTCCACAACTGCGTAATAAAAGCAGTGGGCATATTGACGTAAATACACCAAGGGAAAAGTGGATACTATAAACCTCAAAAAAACCAAATCTACGATATTCTGGAAACATTGATGTGTTTGCTTGTGATATTTGGTTGTGAAGGTTCATTGCAGAGCTAGATATTAAATGTTTTTGTTTGTAAGTGTGGCCAGCAAGACCATGGTGCTCAACTTTGGCCCAAACCTTAGTCGGGAAAGCAAAAAAAAATTAGAATAAAGAATAACACAATATATTTATATAAACACCCATCCCCCTCTGCCTTACTCCACCGTGACCCACACGTACACCGAGCCACTTACGTCTCTTCATAAGCTTCAGATTCTGCTACTTTGAACTTCTTTGTTTCATTTTTCCAGATATCAACGAATGTGCAAATGTTCCGTGTAAGAATGGAGCAACGTGCATCAATTTGATAAATGCATTTGCATGTACCTGTGCTCCTGGATATATTGGTGGAATTTGCACTGGAGGTAAGAATCATGGGAATTACATACCGAAGCAGCGACTTTACATCAAATATCGCCTTTTAGAAA
>JAIGNY010001662.1:5000-12500 GCA_020152595.1 Chiridota heheva | reverse complement strand
GCAGTAACCAGCCAAGCCCTGACCTCCATAATACCTCTGTACCACCTCACTCTTTTTCAGCGCGTTTGTTTCACAACATCGCTGAAAACTGGTCACTTTTATTTTATTTTTAATTAACCTTTCTAACTCTTTTCTCTTCGGCAGCTTCTACCTGAAGGGTTTTTACGCTGCCCGTTCTCATCTGGCTCGCCTTTTCAAGTCTTCCGAGAGAAGGGTGAGATAGCCATGGGTCCGAGATTTCTTCGGCCGACCTACACGACTTTACCCGTGTAGCCTACACTTAGGATAGCGGGTTTTTGTCTCCATTCGTACATAGCGAGTGGCTAGTTCGAGAGCGTCCTACTCTCGTGGTGGGTGTTTTAGGTCCTAGAGCACAGGTTGTGCCTGTCTAGGGGACCTCTCGCCCCGGGAATTAGTCTTTTTCTCCCTTAGCCCCACCCGCCTCGAGGTGACCCTAGCGTTATACTATGTATAGTGTTTAACACGTTAGGATATTTCAGTACACCTACTCGTATGCATTAGGCCAATTTCCTTTTTCGATTTTGGCGCATGCGCATTGGGTCTTAGTCACCGCTGGGTAAATGTGGGGTCGCCCTGTAACAACTCTAGGGAGCTACAGTTGTTACTAGCGAGCTTATTTTCGTTTTCACGTTAACAGCATATGAATATTTTTATTTTTCTCACACAGTTTGGAGATAAAATATTTAATTTTCAGGATTGAACTTGGGGTGTCGGAGAGACCGTGGGTGGGTCTCTCCGACGACCTAATTACAGGAAAATAATCTTTCCTTTTTATCTTTACAGACCTCAAGTACACAGTGGTTGGTGTTTCCCACGCTACCCCGGCGCTAGTAAAGTCATTACGTTGGATGCGTTTTCTCGGTTTCTAAAGTTTTTCAGATAGAAAATTTTTTGGTTTTAAATTTTTTCTGTTAAAGCAAGTGTTGTTGTTCTGTTTAGAATGCTATGCCTCGTCTCTCTTTAGCGTGTCCGTAAGATCATAGTTACTTTGCCGTGTTTAGGTTTGTACGCTTGGACTTACGTTCTTCTCTTAAGAAATTTATTTTTCAGTAAAAAATTTTTCTGTTTAAGAGAGTTTTGGTGTTCTGTTTAGACTGCTAGGCCTCGTCTCTCTTTAGCGTGTCCGTAAGATCATACTTACTTTGCCGTATTTGTGTATGTACGCATGGATATATGTTCTTCTCTTTTCAGATATATAAAAGAGATTCACTGAGAAGGTTACGCTCTTAGAGGCGTTGCGCCTAGAGCGGTAACGGTAAGAGAGAGAGAGAGATATCCTCTTAGGGGCGTTAACGAACGTCGCCTAAGTTGTAAACACGGTTCCAAACGGTTCCATTGGACAGTCCCTGTCGACTCCACAACCCTTGTAACGCGCTGCGCGCCGGTTGTTGTGAGTTCAGGGACAGTTCCATAAGGTTCCGGGAGTCCATACGGTTCCGCGGCCCGTAAAAAGTTACGGGGCGAACGGTTCCATTGGACGGTTCCGTGACGGTAAGTGAGAGAGAGAGAGAGAACCTCTTAGGGACGTTAACGAACGTCGCCTAAGTTGTAAACACGGTTCCAAACGGTTCCATTGGACAGTCCCTGTCGACTCCACAACCCTTGTAACGCGTTGAACGCCGGTTGTTGTGAGTTCAGGGACAGTTCCATAAGGTTCCGGGAGTCCATACGGTTCCGCGGCCCGTAAAAAGTTACGGGGCGAACGGTTCCATTGGACGGTTCCGTGAGTCCATAAGGTTCCGCGGCCCGTTGTTACGGGGCGAACGGTTCCATTGGACGGTTCCATACGGTTCCGCGGCCCGTTGTTACGGGGCGAACGGTTCCATTGGACGGTTCCATACGGTTCCGCGGCCCGTTGTTACGGGGCGAACGGTTCCATTGGACGGTTCCATACGGTTCCGCGGCCCGTTGTTACGGGGCGAACGGTTCCATTGGACGGTTCCATACGGTTCCGCGGCCCGTTGTTACGGGGCGAACGGTTCCATACGGTTCCGCGGCCCGTTGTTACGGCGAACGGTTCCGAACGGTTCCATACGGTTCCGCGGCCCGTTGTTACGGGGCGAACGGTTCCATTGGACGGTTCCATACGGTTCCGCGGCCCGTTGTTACGGGCGGACGGTTCCATTGGACGGTTCCATGGTTCCGCGGCCCGTTGTTACGGGGCGGACGGTTCCATTGGACGGTCCCGTACGGTTCCGCGGCCCGTTGTTACGGGGCGGCCGGTTCCATACGGTTCCGTTGGACCATCCCTGACGGTTCCGCAGCCCTGTGCGGGCATTGTGCGGGCATTGTTCCGCCATACGGTTCCGGGACGGATCCATACGGTTCCGGGATCCATACGGTTCCGCGGCCCGTTGTTACGGGGCGGACGGTTCCGTGGTCCATACGGTTCCGCGGCCCGTTGTTACGGGCGGACGGTTCCATTGGACGGTTCCGTGATCCATACGGTTCCGCGGCCTGTTGTTACGGGGCGGACGGTTCCGCGGCCCGTTGTTACGGGGCGGACGGTTCCATACGGTTCCGCGGCCCGTTGTTACGGGGCGGACGGTTCCATTCGACGGTTCCGCGGCCCGTGTTTACACGGGTCCGTATTTAACGGGTTCACGTACATCGTACGGTTTAATCCGGTTATACGCCCACTAGCTACGTGGTCAGGTGACAGGTGACATTCTTGACAAGAAGTATAGCATTGACAGTTATTTTTCTTCTTGGTCCTGTAGCCATTAGCTACGCAGTTCCACGGCTCGTGTGAACGCAATTAAGACTGTCTACGTTGAACGTTACAAGTTCCGTATTTATTTTCACCAGTATCATGGACATGAAGGACAGGTCCCCGAGTGTCGATGTTTTTACACACCCAGGATGTCTCGTGATGCGTAGCGTGCAAACGCTTCTTTAAATTACGCTCCGGTGACATCCATCTCACGTGTTACGCGTGCAGATTATGCTGCGAGTCAAATCCCCGTACTCTTTGCAGCGATTGGGATCTGGGATCTAGCGGCGTGGTCGGAGCACAGACTCCACCGCGACCGGTACTTTCAAAGAGCGGCGGAGAAAGTGGAGAAGCGACGGTCTGAGAGGCCCTCTTCGTCTCCCCACCGCCACCCAGGTCCAAAGCCAGGAGGCGGGGCCGCCGCCCACTCCTAGCGGAGCGCCTCTTGAAAGACGTACACCGTACGGTTCATCCGGAAGTATAGCATTGAGACAGCTATTTTTCTTCTTGGTCCCGTAGCCAACGGCTACGACAGTTATACGGTTCCACGGCCCATGTTTACGGGTCCGTACGGTTCCACGGTCCGTGTTTTACGGGTCCGTACGGTTCCATTGGACGGTTCCGCGGCCCGTATTTACGGGTCCGTACGGTTCCATACGAGTCCACGGTCCGCGTTTACGGGTCCTTTCGCTTCCATTGGACGGCTCCAGTGAGCGGAACTTATCTCTAATGGGATAACGTACACTGTACGGTTCACCCGGTTATACGCCCACTAGCTACTACGCTACGTGGTCAGGTGACAGATGACTTTCTTTACAAGAAGTATAGCATCAGGACAGCTATTTTCTTCTTGGTCCCGTAGCCATTAGCTACGCAGTTCCACGACTCGTGTGAACGCAATTAAGATTGTCTGCGTTGAACATTACCGTTCCGTAATTATTTTCACCAGTATCATGGACATGGAGGACAGGTCCTCGGGCGTCGATGCTCTACACACCCTTGATGACCCGGCATAGCGTGATAACGCTTCTTTGCTTTACGCTCCGGTCACATCCATCTCACGCGTTACGCGTGCAGATTATGCTGCGAGTCCATTCGTGGTACTCTTTGCAGCGATTGGGTTCCAGCGGCGTGGTCGGAGCACAGACTCCACCGCGACCGGTATTTTTCAAGGTGCGACCGAGAGCGCGTGGCTCCGGTGTTCGGATGCGTACGGCTCCGTAGTTTTGTAACGGGATATCGTACACCGTACGATTTACCCGGATATGCACCCGCTAGCTACGAGCTATGTGGCCAGGTGACAAGTGATAATCTTCACAAGTAGTATAGCGCCGTGAGAGCTATTCTATTCATGGTTCCGTGGCCATTAGCTACGCAGTTCCACGATCATGTGAACACCATTTATACGATTATCCGCGTTGAACGTTACATTTCCGCAATTACTTTCACCAGTATCGTAGGCACGGAGGACAGGCCTCCGTGCGTCGGTACGTTACGCACCTCAGAGGTCCCGCTTTGCATAGCGTGCAAACGCTTCTCTAGACCGTACGGGCCTGTACGACTTCGGAGTTTTTGCAACGGGATAACGTACACTGTACGATGAACCCCGAAGTTGAGTTCGCTAGCTAGGAAGCTGCTTGGTCATAGCTACGCTGTCCCACGGCCGTGTGAACTGCCTCTGTAGGATTTTCCGCGTTGAACGTCACAGTTCCGCGATGTTTTGCGCCTATATCATCGACACGACGGGCAGGTCCCTAGTGTCGGTGCGTTACGCGCCTTGACTGTCCTGCGGTGCGTCGCATGTAAACGCTTCTTAGGTTGCGCTTTGGTGTTATCGACTTGTTCAAACCCGTGTACACCGCTGTGGTCCTCGGTTCCGCGATGGGACCGGTCGGCCAACAAGAGGCGACGCCCTACGGGGTCTTACGTGAGTTAGTCCCCTTTTTTACGGCTAGTTGTAGAGCCATTGGATTCCTTGCACGGGTCCATTAGGGTCCGTACGGCTCCGGTATCGGTTCCATACGGCCCCACGGCTTGTTTTACGGCCCCGTACGGGTCCGTAACACAACTTGGCGGCTCCGTCCGGGGCATGGGATGACGTTTGGGTCTGTAGTGCTGCTTAGTTCTACAGCAAGGTAACGTACAACGTACGTCACACCCGTTAGTTTCGAGATCCCCACGTCCGTGTGAGCTGACTTGGTGAGATTTTCGCGTTGAACGTCACGGTTCCGCATAGTTTTTCACCAGTTCATGGACACGAGGACGAGTCCCCGTTTGTCGGTACGTCACGCTCCCAGGATGCGTCGCGTGTTAGCGCTTGCTCGGGTTTCGAGGCCTAGCGCTCGGGTGATAAGATTTCCTTCTTTACGGGAGGCATACCATCACGAGAGCTATTCCTTCCGTGTTACGTAGTTCCACGACCGTTCAAACTACTCTGAATGTGATTCTTGCGTCGAACGAGACCCTCGGCTCACATTCTACAGATATTAACGCGGTTTTACGTACAACGTACGATAAACCCGGGTATCGGAACTTCGGGATATTGCGACCGTTAGCCGCGTGTTGCAGTGTTCCGCGGTCGTCTTTTCTTGCTGGGACGTTTTTAGCGTTCGACGGCAGTCCCCCACGCGTAGCCGCCGGCTTCGCGGCTCCGTAGTGATTTTATACAAACGGAGTTAACGGCCTATACCAGCGGCGCGGCTGTGTGGTAGAGGACCAGTAGCCATGAACTACTGCGTTCCGCGGCCGTTTCTCTTACCGGGACACGTACTGAGTACGACGGTCGTCCCCTCTTCCCCACGCAGCTACCGGTTTCGTAGCTCCGTGATGGAACAAACTCAGTTTACGACTCGTATAGCTTGCGTGGCACGTGAACTCCTCCGTATTTCTTACGGCCTCAGTTTATATATATTTTACCTATTCTCAACGGAACGCGTACTGTGTACTTCTTCCCTACGCGTCGCCACTTACTCGGTGGCCCCGTGGTGAATAGAGGTATAATGAGATAACGACTCACGTTACAGGTGTAGTACGTTCACGCTATCGTGGACCTAGACGGTCCTTTGGTACTGATCGCTACTTCGTTCGGGACACGTACCAGTACCAGTTGTCCCCTCGCGTAGCCACGAGCTTTTGCTCCGTGGTGCACAGCGACATCGTTGGCGGTGGACTCGTGGTTTTTACTTGTCATGCTGACGCCTTTGTAGACCCATAACGGATCTATTATACTTAACGGGGTTGCGTACTTTGTACGGCGTAAGTCCCCAGTAGCCACGCGCTTTTCCGCTCCGTGGTGCAGGGTGTTTAACGGTCCGTGTAGTATACACAGGACGTCACCTCTTTCGTGATTTCTACCCCAGTGTTGGGGTTTATGACTCATACGGTTGACGTAGTACGTTACCCCCTACTTGTCAATATTACCTCCATGAAGGATATTTTTCTTGACCATAGGTGGCCTTTTGGTAGACAACCTTACGTTTGGGGTAGCTATTACCAACAACGGCACGTATGGTTCCTTCCATACTTTAACACCTTACAGCTGCTTCCTTGCGGTTTTACGGCCTGTTACTTAACTGCCCGTACAGACATACGGTATTCGTTTTCTCCGCGCCCGTAGCCGTAGGCTCCGCAGTTTCAAGGTTGTTACTATACGTAGTACGTTAACACTTTCTCCAGTCAACTTCTTAGACAAGTTTCGCTGTTGATAGGCGTGGCCTGGAGCTACGCGGTCCCGCAACTGCTACGGTTTTCACCCGTCAGATATCACCGTCGGTGCCGACGGGGGCTTCTTGATCAAGGTCGGGGCACTTTTCTTGTGACCCCTTCTGTCGGAAACTTGGACGGGTACTTGACCCTTTTTTTCGTCTCGGCGCAGGACGAACTTTGGCTGCTCGAGACCTTGCAGGCTTCACGTACGAGCCTCGGGTCAGGGACGATTTTTGTCATAGTTCCGTCATGAGCTCTGGGATACCTTGCAGCTATCCACCAGGGTTTTTCCGGTGGGGTCTACGGTCTTTGACTTGCGACCACTGGTGAGTTCTGGGAGATCTCTTCGTAGTGTGTCATGTGACATTTTCCTCCGATAGATCATCCAGTGGCTTTCTGTTAAAGTAGTCTGAACTGTTCATAGAACGGCCGCGGTATGCACTCGGGTTCGGGGCATAACCTCTTTTCACGGGATCTCTCGTGCCGGCGTTCGAGAAACCGCTTTTTGCGGTTTTTCTCTTGTTTTTGGTCTGACTCACTTTTCGACGTTCGTGTTCCCCCCGCTAACTTTAGCTCTTACGCGGTTATGCGCTAACGAATTTTTCCCTTGTCCGGGATTTCTTCAATTCGTTTTCATTGGTACACGCTTCGTTCCCAATCGTAGTTTCCTCGCCGGTTCTGTCTCGTGGACGAATCCGGTGTGGCTTGTGGCGTTTTTTGTGGACACTTTGCTGTAATTGTGTCCAAACGCTCTTCCGGTTGGCTTGTTTTTCTGGGCTTTACGCTCAGGTTCTTTCGAGGTTTGCCTCCGTTACTGTCAACGAATGGTGCCTTGTTCGGTTTGACTGTACCTCACCGTGGTTTCCTATGTTTTAGTTCCTCCCACTCTTGAGGTCTTTCATCCTTCCGAGGTGAAGGAATTTCGTCCTTTAAACGGGATTCGGTTCGTGTGAGTTTTCGTTCCAGCCAAAAAAAAAAAAAAAAAATGTGCGGCGATCTGAACTCCCTTCCTTCCTATCCTCGGTTGCAATCTGATTGCATATTATAGCATGGAAGGTAAG
>JAIGNY010001661.1:0-25044 GCA_020152595.1 Chiridota heheva | reverse complement strand
AAACGGTGTGATTAGAGAAGACGTGTTTCTTTTTAGCATGAAATTTGAGAACGAAAATGTTATTTTCAAATCCCATTGAAATAACATAGGGAGCAAAATTTGAGCGAAGATATTTTGAAAGCTTGAATGATTTTTTTCTGAAGCTCATTACTTGAGAAACAATTTCTAAACCACTGTCATTTTCGATATAGCAAGGTCCGTTCTGTCCAAAGCCTGAACTAGTAATGCACATCTAGCAATCAACACCAATTTGGATGGGTATTTATTAACGCGATGTGGTTGGTCACTTGCTCTACCTCACATGTTCTACAGATGAACTTCTGGACGACGAAACAGCCTACGATATTGTCATATCTATACACGGTAACTGACGTCATTCCACGTTGGCCACTTCCTCTAACACAATAAGAGCGGACTCACATATCATTGATCACGTCAAGGATAACTAAACAAAGGATCTCATGTTAATCCAACATTGGATAAACAAACATGAATTATGAATGTTTTAAAATTATTTTCTCATACTATTGATATCGACCCTTCTTCACCACGCATACATGCTTCATAATAGACAGCCTTACTCCCATTATTATACATAGAATAATCAAACACCGAGGGCGCACAACCCACGAACAGCCGATAGCAAAACAATGCGCATTATGTACACAAAATTGATCGACTATATTTGTCATATCCTACATTAAAGAAGGCCCGTTTTATCATTTGGCGAAAGATATAACTCAATCAAGATGCGATCGGTTTCTTCTACATTTTCAATTCTTCATGGAATGCATGTCCTGAAATGACCCCATAGGTACCACCGATTAACATAAAACTCTACTTCTAGCAGGGAAATGCCATTTTGGCTCTAGTACATACTAAAGCATTTCAAATAGATCTAAAGTGAAATTCAACAAAGGAAACGGACCTGTGCAATTCCACAGACATCAAAATTTACACCAAATATAACGGATCTACTAAATATACACAGATAACGGTAAATTCGAAGAAGAAAAAATGTTCAATTATACGATGCCGAATAAATCTTTTTCAGACCATGACGTCATACAAAAACTTATGGTGGCAAGAGTTACAATGCCATGACTGCATGATGGTGAATGAAACGAAAACAGCAGCGGAAGAAGTGATGGGAGCTAGCGATTTAATTGCGTACCACCTGATAATACTACTGATTTTCATCGTTGATATATGCCGCCGGTGGAAACTACACGAGACAAACTTAATTAATGAAGTATTATATGAAGTTATGCCCATTGTATGGAGCAAGTCGATCGATTGGAAATCATGGATGAAAGATCAAAGCGGAAAAAAGACCTTTTTGCCAATAACATTATTAATAACTCTTGGTATACATATACTTATCATATTGATTTTTCTCAAGTCAAGATAGATGAGATCAAGATAAGATTTCAATGTGTTCTAGTTTTTGTATTTGTATTAAGAATCACCTAAGATAATGTTAATAAAACATAGAGATGGACACCCTAGCTTACCCGTTTATGACCCTAGTTTAGCTAGTAGGTGTACAAGGGCTCAAAACATCGGGATGAAGGTGACACGTGTAAAATAGTTAAAATCACACGAGACCTATACCCTCCACAAACCTGCCAGAAAATGAGAAACAAGGCCTATGTGAGGGGTACTACAGATTTGATGGATTTCTCTTCTTTATCAAAACATAATCGAGGATACAAATATATACTTACATGGGGTGACTAACCCTTCTTAGCCCGTCATCTTGTTACGTTATGATGTGTTATGTTATGTTATGTCTTAAGCAAAAATGGGTGGGGCATTGCACTGAAGAACAAAATGGTGTTAGGAAGTGTTCGTACGATATTCTCAGTAAAACACTCTCCTCCAAAATTGCAAACCGATATACCAGTCCGGTAGCATGCCTGTTAATGGGAACATGAATGTTCTTATTAATGAGAACATTTTGCTACATGGAAGCCGCCATTTTGTGATATTTCCCATGACCCTTTGCTATCCTAACGTTAAAGCCTTATGTAATGTTACATTTTTTAAATTTGAAATACGTCTGGGAAAAATATCTTTGCTAAAGGAAACTTAAAACTAATGAAAATACCTTCATTACTGTCATGGCTACAACTTTTCCACTCCCATTTGATATGTTCACCACGCCGTTTTCGAAATATTAAATAAAATAGACAATAAAGGCTAGGCTTTTAGGCGAGACGCGGCCATTTTGAAATTTCAAATGTTTCAATACAATGATTTTTAATATTTGAAGTACATAAATTATAAACTATGACAATTTATCGCAACATCTGAACAACATGGCTGCATGACTTCAATATTCTCGTGTGTTATAAATGTTCGTACTAATAGGCATGCTTGCGGACTGTATACACAGACAAGAAGAGACTTGATAATATATTGCTTTCATTATCTATTTTGTCACACTTTATCGATACATGCATGCTATCAACTTTCGCATTATGTTGTAAATACATATTAATTCACCCAAAATTTTGGACAACAATGATTGTGTTCATGAGTTTGCCCTGAGCTCTCCGAGCCGCTTCATTGCCTGACCGCATTGGTGATCAACACAGACCCGAGGTAGAAACTCGGAAAACATTGGATTGCTATTTACATTCCTGAACGAGGACCCTAAGAGTATTTCGATTCTTACGGCGAACCACTGATGTCACCGTTTATTTAACAATGGATCGACCCGCACCCGTATATCTATAATCTAAGTCTGTCGTTACGACAAGGAGACGAGGGAATGCATCCGTTCCGACTTCGGTCATTTCGGATGACTCATCAATGTTTTCATAGAGGGCGTAAACAAATAGATCATCATTTTAGAGAACATCTTACGTCATTTTTCCCACTTGCTAAGTTACTTTCATTACGTGTTCAAAAAATGTAATCATGTCATTATCTTTTCTTCATTCAAGCGGTGGGCAAGTAGGCAATGGCATTGATGATGCAAAAATGTCAATCTTTCACACCTATGTTTCGTTCAAAGATTCCAACGTAATTTGGAATGCATCCGTGAACTTTTGAAGGCCCCGACTCAGCGCCAGTTTCGCCGTCCTCACGGCTATAGGTTCCACTTGTATATCAAGGTACTGCTGAACGTCTTGATGTCGTACCAGCTCGGAATCAGTCGTATCCGTTTTGCTCTCATAAATTCCAAATGCCCCTCGAGTTATAAAGGATTCAGCTAAAGGAATTGACAGGTTCTGGTGAACAATAGAATGATTTCTGATTTCTCCAAATTGGTGAGAGATCTGATTATTATCATCTGCTCGTCGACTTCTGTCGTAATGCATGAATGAAGCTTCTGATCGTGTGATTGATGATGATCCTGACAGCATTAACATTCTTCTCGAAAAACTTCGTTGCTTTTTCTGAGTATCAGAAACGGTTGTTTAAATAAATTCAATAACATAAGACTCGTATACGCTGATTCCCCAAAGACATCTCTGCAGTTCACCAGCTTGAAAGTTCTCTATAATTAACAAATCTGAATGAATGATTTTGACACACGGCTTTTTATCTCATTTACCCACCCCTCTCAGAATTCAACATCATCATTGCCTATTTTAAGACACTTTCCTCACATCGCCCTCTATTTGGACTTGTTAGCTGGCCTCTGTGGGCCAGCTAGCCTTGGCCCACTATTTTTGTAGACATTTTCATCACATCCCTCAATGTTCGGACTTGTCATTGCCTTGTCCATTAGACATTTGCGTCACATCTCTGCCTGTTTGCATTTGTCCTTCGTGTGACATCACTGTTTTCCCTACAGACTTTATGATATAATTTTGTACCTTCGTGACCTCTCCCTTGACCTTTTCCGTGACGTCAGATGCCGCCAATTTGAAAAATTGGCAAATATTTTTTTTGAGTCCGATAATCGGATTAATACCTTTACAACCATTGTAAATTATCGTGCACCCCCACCACACCTGTCGAAATGACCACGTATGACATGTGCTGCGGGTGACTCGTAGAGTATGAGTATGATTATGAGTGACTTGCTCTACCCTCGATCGACTCAATCGGCTCTACCCCTTCGGCTACCAATCGATGCGACCTAACCTGTCGAGTTGGTTTAGGGGGTCGACTCCGCCAAGTCTACCTACCTCACCCTAACCATGCCCCTGTAAACACCTCAGTGCTCTTTGCATGACGAATATATTCGTCATGTTCCAGACGCCGCCCGCCATGTCAAGGGGGCTAAACGGTTCCTTGTACAAAATCAGTGTCCGAGCCTTTATACAAAAGTGCTGTTTTTTTACATCATTTTAGTTTTGCAATTATGAAAAAAGGTAAGCTTCACAAAGCTATAAGATACCTATGTCAATGTATGCATACGTTGATGCAATTCTTTACATTTTGTTTTGATGCACTTTTGACTCGGCTAAGAAAATAACTAAGATCCACTGGGCTCACAGCTACTCAATCGAGCAAAGGATTTACCATTGCCAGTTCAAAACCTAAAAAAACGTTGTAACATGGTCCATTTTGCCGAATATTTAGGGGACCGTGGCTTTTTCAAACTAGCCATTTGAGGTGAATACGTCATCAAGTAATGCTTTTAACACACACATCGATAATAGATGGATGTATACACAAGAGCATCTCACAAAAGAAAATCCTCTGTCATGTATTTGATTTATTTGAAATTGACTATGGACTGTCTGTTACATACGGATTATCATAGGGACAACTCATAGCTAGTACTGGTCAAACCAACACGAAAGATATTAGAATATGACGTCAGAACAAACATAGTAGCCACCTAGCACTTTTTATCCTGGATGGGGTCCTGCTAACAACAAAAAGAGAATCGATTTTTCTCCAGCGAGGCAATGGACTGAAAAAGATTTATTCGGCATCATATAATTTGTTCTTCTTCGAATTTACCGTTATCTGTGTATATTTAGTAGATCCGTTATATTTGGTGTACATTTTGATGTCTGTGGAATTGCACAGGTCCGTTTCCTTTGTTAAATGTTACTTTAGATCTATTTGAATGCTTTAGTATGTACTAGAACCGTAATGGCACTTCCCTGCTAGAACTAGAGTTTTATGTTAATCAGTGGTACCTATGGGGTCATTTAAGGACATGCATTAGATGAAGGATTGAAAATGTTGAAGAAACCGATCGCATCTTGACTGAGTTATATCTTTCGCCTAATGATAAAACGGGCCTTCTTTAATGTAGGATATGACAAATATAGTCGATCAATTTTGTGTACATAATGCGCATTGTTTTGCTATCGGCTGTTACATGGGTTGTGAGCATTCAGTGTTTGATTATTCTATGTATAAAAATGGGAGTAAGGCTGTCTATTATAATGAAGCATGTATGCGTGGTGAAGAAGGATCGATATCAATAGTATGAGAAAATAATTCAAAAACATTAATAATTCATGTTTGTTTATTCAATATTAGATTAACATGAGATCCTTTGTCCTTGACGTGATCGTTGACCTGTGAGTCCGTTCTTATTGTGTTAGAGGAAGTGGCCAAAGTGGAATGACGTCAGTTACCGTGTATAGATATGACAATATTGTACGTTGTTTCGTCGTCCAGACGTCCATCTGTGAACATGCGCGGTAGAGCAAGTGACCAATCACATCGCGTGAATGATTATGGCCAGATGGCCTAGAGCACTGTAATAAATTGTATTGTATTGTATTGTATTGTATTGTATTGATTATCCATCCAAAATACTGTTGATTGCTAGATGTTCATTTCTAGTTTAGGCTTTGGACAGAACGGACCTTGCGTATATCGTCAGTGTAGTGGAACGCAACCGAATTGGATTATTACTTCATCATCAATACGTACGTATATGTATGTAACGTTTTTGTTTTCTTCATAGATTTTTGTTATAGTTTGGCTTCATATTGATTTTGTCTCACCTGAGAAACAGGAATGAAGCATATGGATCGTCCTGTCGTCGATCAGCATTCGGTGGCGGCAGTATAATTTTTAGCATAAACTATTACACGTTGAAGTTTGAACATTCTTTGTATCTTTTGATTTAGCGGTTGCATACTCGAGGTTGGTTCAGATTGTGAAAGACAGATGTTTACTGCATACATTCCTACAATCACAAGGAAACACACACCTTGCTTACCCTTGATACGCTAGAATTGCCTGATGTAAGACGGGGGTAACGACTGTATTTTCGCCAACCTAGCATAGGGCAATATAAATCTGTGACAAAATCGGGTTTAAGTAATGCTATAAGCATGGCGCAAGGTTCGTGGACGTTCCGTTGTCATGGCGGTTCTCTGGTCCAGGCGGACAGTCCTAGACTGGTCGATGTTAACAAACAACATTATACACACCCACACGGATATATACTATTTCTCGCTCTGTTTTATTAAAGCCAATAAGTGCAGCGATGGGAGAAAAGGGGCGTGGTTTGGAATCAAGTTCCATGTAAACCCTTTTTTCGCGTTAAAACGCAGTTTTGTCCTCTTATTCTCACGATTAACTCCCATAAACCCCAGTTTGCCCTTTGAAAACGTAGTTTTGTCCTATTATTCTCACAATTAACCCCTGTAGACCCCATTTTGCTCATAAAAACGGAGCTTTGTTCTCTCAAATGAAAAACATTTGAGCAAAAAACTGTCTCAAATGACAGTCTTTCAGAAAAATTGTTTCTCAAATGATGGGTTTCAGAAAAACGTTTTCTCAATCATTCACGCTTTCAAAATATCTTTGCTCAAATTTGCTTCCTGTATTATTTCAATGGGAATTGAAAATACATTTTCGTTCTCAAATTGTATTCTAAAAGAAAAACGTCTTTTTAAATCACACCGTTTCGAAGAAAAATTTGCAACCCTGTGCAAGTTGTGCAGGGGCGTGTCTAGCTTTTCGTTTTATAGGTTATGGAGGGCACGTGTGTAGAAAGTTATGAACCTACGGAAAGTTTCTATTTCCCGGTTGCATGCATGCTTTATTTTGATGACAATTTGTGAAATTATTAACATAAAATTGAAGCAAAATGCGTAAAATTGTTGGAAATTGTGTTCTATTTTGGCAAGAGTTCCTAAAAATTTCTCACAATTTTTAGTGCTTTCCTAAAAAGTGAAGAAACTTTTCTGGAATTAAAGAAGATTTCATAAAAATGAAGGAAATTTCCCCCATAAAGAAGGAAATTTCAAGAAAATTGAGGAAGATTAATTTACAAATTTTAAAGATTTCACAGAAGTTGATCAATTTTAAATGAAAAAAAAAATTCAAAATGAAGAAAATTTCTTGAAAATTCAAGGAGAATTCTCGAAAATTTCCCAATTAGCACGGGTGAAATGGTAAAGCCTTATTTTAAAATTGTATTGATTTGAAAATTATTGTGGGTGGGGACAATACGTGCATGATCCTGATATTATAAGAAAATCACCTCCCTATCTAAAGCCCAGGTTTTGGTTCTACAGTATGTTGTAGATTGTGGTCCACACTTCAAAGTTTTGGTCCAAAATTGTAATTTTTTAATAAAAACCTGAAGATTTTTATTCCAAAGTAATTTTTTTTGGGTCAAGCTAAAAGATTTTGGGGCCAA
Source organism: Chiridota heheva (assembly GCA_020152595.1). Lineage (NCBI taxonomy): Eukaryota > Metazoa > Echinodermata > Holothuroidea > Apodida > Chiridotidae > Chiridota > Chiridota heheva. The sequence continues at coordinate 17,462 of JAIGNY010001661.1, read as the reverse complement.
AATGAAAGATGTTTTGTCCAAAATGGATACTGTTTAGTGTAAACTGTAAAAGTTTGGGTCCAAAATTAATGATAACTTGAACTCAGTAGATCTACAATTACAAAAAATGCCGTCTTCTGTTTTCTACAGATAGTTCATTTGTTTATATTTATGGCTTTGGATATCTCCCCACCTTCCCCCACCGCACTTCCTTGACACGCCACTGAAGTTGTGGGTCCAAAATTCGTGCATCTAAGTATAGTACGGGAAGGAGTTTCATAGTAACCAAATACTGAGGACCCTACTTACCGCAGGCACACTATTCGTTAGTACACTTTTTTTGACTGGGGAAGGGGGAGGGGGAAGCTTTCTAAAATACCGACGGCTTCAAATTAGCATTCTATTTGAAAAATAGCTGCCTCCCCGTAAAAAAGTTAATAATCAAAATCATTAATTTTTAGCAACCACATAGTCACACCTAATTTACTGAAAAATCTCAAAATTTGGGGTGTGTCACACCAGAAAGAGTAAGGTCGGCTATCCGAGAATCCTTTGCAAAAAAAAGAACAACTCAATGCCATCTTTTTAGACCTCGAGAAAGCTTTCGACACTACTTGGAAATACGGCATTATCCGCAAACTTTACACCATAGGCCTCAGAGGCTTTATTCAAAACTTCTTCTCACCCAGGAAGTTCCAAGTTCGTATTGGCCACACCCTCTCCAATCCCTACCTCAAAAAAAAAGGGCGTCCCCCAAGGCAGCGTCCTCTCCCCCACTCTCTTCGACCTGAGCATTAACATCATCGCGGACAACCTTGGCCCCAACATCAAACGTGCCCTCTACGTGGATAACTCCACCATCTTCTACTTCTCCCCTAGCTTTCCTCTTGCTTAAAATAGGCTCTAACTATGCCTCCACCGGCTGCAAGACTGATGCAACAATAACGGTTTTAAATTCTCCAAAGACATGACAGTCTGCATGCACTTCTCTCTAAACCTCCATCCCAACCCTAACCTCGTGCTCAATGGCAATTGCATCCCTAAAGTTGACCACACTAAGTTCCTGGGTTTAACTCTAGACCCCAAGCTCTCCTACAAGCAACACATCACCAACCGTCTAGAACAGAAATGCAACAGCTCTCTTAACTTTCTCCGCCTCCTCTCCAACACCACTTGGGATTTAAACCGCCATGCTTTTCTCAAAATCTTCAGGCTCAACATTCGAACCAAGCTCGACTTACGGGAATATTGTCTACTGTGTTGCTCACAACTCTTACGTCAGCCACATCAACGCCATCCAAAATAAAGCCCCAGACTTTGTCTGGGTGCCTACAGGACTTCTCCAATTACCAGCCTTCACGTTGAAGCCATCGAACTCCTCTTTCTGCTGAGGTGTAGAAAGCTTAGCCTCTCCTATACTTTTAGAGTAAAAACCAACCCCCAGAACCCTGTTTACAACCTCATTAGGTACCCCAATTTCTCCACCCTGTTTGATAGGAATAAAAACATATCCCCTTCCTTTAGCTTACGCATCAAATCAGACCTCCTCCATCTCGGCATCAATCCCGCCACTCTTGGCACCTTCTCCTGGCCCACTTTTCCTCCCTGGGCCACCCCCTCCCTTCTATACACGTGGGCCTCTCCACTCATCACAAAACCCAAACCCACCCTAACCTCTTCATGAACCTCCACAACCAAAAGAAAGACCAACTTTCAAACTACACCTCTATCTATACTGATGGCTCCAAGGAAGACGACAAGACAGCTGCTGCTGCCGTCATCCAAGACATCACCCTCAGTAGCAGGCTTCCCGTTTACTCGTCCATCTTCTCGGCTGAGGCCAAGGCCATCCCCCTCGCCTCAACTTTATTGAGTACTCCCACTCAGCCACTTTGCCATCTTTTTCGACTCTGAAGTTGTCCTTACTTCTTTACCCAATCTTAAATGGGATAATCCCACATCCTACCTCCTCCTCCGTAAACTTCTTTCGCCTACCCTCTGCAGGAAAAGTATTATTTTCTTCTGGATACCCAGCCATATTGGCGTCCCTGGCAATGACAGGGCTGATGCATCCGCTAAGCATGCCCTCAACATCCCCCTTTCCAATTTCCCAAAACCCTTTCTGACATCAAACCGCTTATCGCTTCCCTTGTTTGTGACAGCTGGAAAATTTCATGGTCATCCAGCCCACCATTTCGATCAAACCCACCATCCACAACCTCTCCCGAGTTGGCAACGTTCACATACCCGTCTTAGAATACGTCACACCCACCTTACTCACTCTCACCTCCTTATTGGCTCCCCCAATTCCTCTGCAACAATTGCCATTGCATCCTCACAGTCCATCAAGTTATCCTTGCTTGCCTCTGTACAACCTTTCCAAAGCTTCCCTCGCTCCCCACAACTCGATAGCCGAGCTCTTCCAGAAAAACCCTTCGGATAAAATTATCTCCTTCCTTCATTATGCTTACCTCTACAACCATAATTAGTCCTCCTCTCCCACCCCTCTCTCTCTCTACTTGTATTCACACATGCACCTCCTGTCGCGATCCCAGTTTTCTGACTTTTTGTTGTCGTGTTACTCGCAATCTCCCCCTGTTTCCTTTCCTTCCTACCTATGGATGATCTAACCTCTCAGGCACAATTTGACCCTCGCTATCGTGGTGCCGTTAAGCCTTCATCAAACAAACAAACAAACAAACCATCTCAAGAATTAAAAAAGGGCTTCCAATAACTTTGAAAGGGGCAGTTTATTTTGCAAAGAAATACATAAGCATTGTCTTGGATCTGCCTCTTTGACATCACAATGTACACTGCGAGGTCGCACTGGTAAAATCTTTGAAAAGCAATAACTCCTAAACGGAATGGGGTACCAACAAGGTGTTTACACCAATTTGTTTATTTAATGGTTCTCTATCATGTATATGAAAACGAAAATTCACGGGAATATTCCTTTAAATTAACAATTCCAGCCTGCCAGTGGTGATCAACAAACTTCTTCAGATCGTTAATAAATAAAAAGGCCTTTTTATCGTGATGAAAATATGGCGGCATACGTTTTATGTCAATACAATTATAGGCATATTAATTGGCCGAGCAGTGGACCATTGTATTAGAACCAATCAAAGGGCACGAATTTATATACATTTATCTCCACGTTAGAGACGATAAATAGCCCTTTGATAATTGAACCAACAAGCTTTTTGATTGCTTTATTTTTATTGGTTAGATTCCACGAAAACAGTTTTGAACCTTGCAGTTACATCCTTCAAAGTATGGGGGAAATCTTCCTATTCATCAAGTTTAGTGAACGTGAACAATATAGCTACGATGATGAGCTGGTGAAAACTCCAATTATGGTAAGAAAGACCGCCAAAAGTATATAGTTTAATCGTATCATACATGGCGCACGACGCCGAGGGGGTGAGGGTAAGAGTGTCATGCAAAGACTGCGAATCGGGGGCACAGGGGCACGTGCCCCCACTTTTCTCAAAACTTTAAAAGTGCCCTTTGCAGAGAGGAAAAGTGTCATTTTTCTGTGGGAAAAATGCCCATTTTCAAAAAAAAAAAAATGCCCATTCAAAGAGAAGGAACAGCCCTTTCAAACAATGAAAACCTTTTTTCTTCATATATATCTGATTTTTGATTAAAGAAAATAACACAAATATTGCCCTGACTGCCTGAAAAGACTAAAAATGCGCGTATACACTATTCTGAATTTGTCCTAGAACAAATTTGAGGCCAAACAGCCCTATACATATTGGACAATATTGGACTTTTTCTACAGCCTTAGCCTCTCCCTACCTTTGTTTTCCAGTTTATAAATTGTACAAATTCTTTAGAATAGGACCTTTTTAGAGTATGCGAGCCACCCAAAATTTCATAAGTGGGGCATCTTTAAAATGGGCTATGCAGGGAAAAACCAAAAGCTCTTTCCGATTTAAAGACTATACATTTCATAATTCAGCAACAGTTGTTGTAGAATTAAATCAATTGTTATATTTTACCGAATTTTGGACCAAATATTTTGAATTTTTGAAGCTGTAAATTAAAAAAAGAAGGGAAAATGGGTGACCAGTAATGTTCGAACCTATAAAAGTTTAGAACATTTCCATGAAGGCAAAAGGGGGGAGAGATTGGGTTGACCATATAAGCTATATTGCTGTGATACATGCTTTGCAAATACGATAGTTGGAAAGTGCCCCTCAGATCCTGTGCCCCCTGCCTGCCTGCCTGCACTTTCAAACATCTTCCGCCGCCTCTGGTGTCATGGCACCTAAATAATTTACAAGGCAGAGTTTTTCGTATTCGTATTTAAGTATTTCTCGAGAAAAGGCTGTACGGTGTTTGTCCAAAAACGTTTTGCCCCATATCATATCAAAACCACATTACAAGGTTCTAATTAGTTCCATTAAGATCATACTTGTATGTTGTTTAAATAGCAATGCGAACACTTCTGAGGAGGAGGGAGTGAGGGATCACTACCCCATGCCCAGATCGATTAGGGGATCAAAACACTTGTCACATGACCATAGGTGTAGAAACCGAGGAGGAAGAGAGGGGAAGGAGGGGGTTGGGAAGGTTGGACAATTTTGAGAAAGAATTCTTTGAAAGTATAGAGCGACTTCCTCATGTCAACGCATTCCTGCAAGAAGTCCATTCCTTTAGTTCTATGTCACCTTCACCTAACCCTAACGTCTTCAACCTTAATTTTATACACTAGTCTTATTCGTTCACTCATTGATTACTCATTTATTGTTTCCCCTCTACTCTCCAAAAGTAACCGTTGTAAATTAGAGCAAATTCAAATTAATGCTCTAAAAATTATTTTTCACATACCTCGTTGGGTTTCACCAATTGCACTTATTGATCTTCACTCTCTTCAGCTCTTCCCAGCGTTCAATCACGGATTGATTCACTTCTTAAAAATTACTGTAAAAACCGCTTAGAAACTGATAATCACTTTATAAAAACCTGTATTTTTGAAGAACAGTTGATCCTCTCGAATTTCATTGAGCCTAGCGTTAACCATTACTCTACCACGCGGAGATATTATCGCCGTTTTGGGCGCCCCGTTTTTGGCCCCGCCTCCCGAGTGCATTTTCAAAAAAGTGCTGGTAGAGCAGTAGAGTAAGGGTCAATCAACCCGCGACATATGCGCCAACCCGAAAATATAGGCAGCATGATCCCGGTGGGCGGCCCAGCGGGTCACGAAAGCGGAAGGGGCCCGACTCTTCTGCCTGGAAGACAGAGGACCCTTCAATAATCACGCCTTGATTAATCCTTACTCTACCACGCGGCGATATTATCGCCGTTTTGGGCGCCCCGTCTTTGGCCCCGCCTCCCGAGCGCATTTTCAAAAAAGTGCTGGTAGAGTAAGGGTTAAAGGCCCGTTTTCGGTGCCTCTTATTTAGTTTCCCTTGGCCTAGCCTAGTCATTCTTCTTATATTTTTATTCTATCTGGTGTTACTCCTATGTTCCACCCTGGGAATTGTTGGTATGGTGTTTATTTATAGTTACCATTTGTAGTTTTCTTGGGGTGGGGTGGCTCTGAAACGACTCTTTTGTGTTCACGTTTACTTGTGTGTCCCCTGGCTGTTGTCAGGTTTTTGTTTATTCGTGTGGCCTTTGGCTACCCTTATCCGTGCTCATTCCTCGTTCATATTTTTGCGCTTGTATAATTTTTGTTAGACTTTGTAAAGCACGGCCTGCAGCTGTGGAACCCAGTCATTAAATTAAGTCACTTTCGTTCGTTCACCTTCGTCAAATACTGTTTTCAATACTTGGCAGAACAAAGAATATTGTTCTCAATACTTGGCAGAACACTGTTCTCAATACTCGGCAGAACATTGTTTGTAATACTTGGCAGAACACTGTTTTCAATACTTGGCAGAACACTTGTTCTTAATATTTGGCAGACCATTCTTCTGACTACTTTGCATAACATTGTTCTCAATACTTGGCAGAACATTGTTTTCAATACTTGGCAGAACACTGTTCTCAATACTTGGCAGAACATTGTTCTCAATACTTGGCAGAACATTGTTCTCAATACTTGGCAGAACATTGTTCTCAATACTTGGCAGAACATTGTTCTCAATACTTGGCAGAGCACTGTTCTGAATACTTGGCAGAACATTGTTCTCAATACTTGGCAGAACATTGTTCTCAATACTTGGCAGAACATTGTTTTCAATACTTGGCAGAACATTGTTCTCAATACTTGGCAGAACATTGTTCTCAATACTTGGCAGAACATTGTTTCCAATACTTGGCAGAACATTGTTTCAATACTTGGCAGAACATTGTTTTCAATACTTGGTAGAACATTGTTCTCAATACTTGGCAGAACATTGTTTTCAATACTTGGCAGAACATTGTTCTCAATACTTGGCAGAGCATTGTTCTCAATACTTGGCAGAACATTGTTCTCAATACTTGGCAGAACATTGTTCTCAATACTTGGCAGAACATTGTTTTCAATACTTGGCAGAACATTGTTCTCAATACTTGGCAGAACATTGTTCTCAATACTTGGCAGAACATTGTTCTCAATACTTGGCAGAACATTGTTCTCAATACTTGGCAGAGCACTGTTCTGAATACTTGGCAGAACATTGTTCTCAAAACTTGGCAGAACACTGTTCTCAATACTTGGCAGAACATTGTTCTCAATACTCGGCAGAACATTGTTTTTAATACTTGGCAGAGCACTGTTCTGACTACTTTGCATAACATTGTTCTCAATACTTGGCAGAGCACTGTTCTGACTACTTTGCATAACATTGTTCTCAATACTTGGCAGAACATTGTTCTCAATACTTGGCAGAACATTGTTCAATACTTGGCAGAACATTGTTCTCAATACTTGGCAGAACATTGTTCTCAATACTTGGCAGAGCACTGTTCTGAATACTTGGCAGAACATTGTTCTCAATACTTGGCAGAACATTGTTCTCAATACTTGGCAGAACATTGTTTTCAATACTTGGCAGAACATTGTTCTCAATACTTGGCAGAACCTTGTTCTCAATACTTGGCAGAACCTTGTTTTTAATACTTGGCAGAACACTGTTCTTAATACTTGGCAGAACATTTTTTCTTAATACTTGGCAGAACATTGTTCTCAATACTCGGCAGAACCTTGTTTTTAATACTTGGCAGAACCTTGTTCTTAATACTTGGCAGAACACTGTTCTCAAAACTTGGCAGAACACTGTTTTTAATACTTGGCAGAACACTGTTCTCAATACTTGGCAGAACACTGTTCTCAATACTTGGCAGAACACTGTTCTCAACACTTGGCAGAACATTGTTCTCAATACTCGGCAGAACATTGTTTTTAATACTTGGCAGAGCACTGTTCTGACTACTTTGCATAACATTGTTTTTAATACTTGGCAGAGCACTGTTCTGACTACTTTGCATAACATTGTTCTCAATACTTGGCAGAACATTGTTCTGACTACTTTGCATAACATTGTTCTCAATACTTGGCAGAACATTGTTTTCAATACTTGGCAGAACATTGTTCTGAATACTTGGCAGAACATTCAAGTTGTTCTGAATACTTGGCAGAACATCGTTCTGAATACTTGACAGAACTTATTGTTCTGAATACTTGGCAGAACATTATTCTCAATACTTGGCAGAACATTGTTCATGCCGTTAACATACTTGCATATTGAAACAATCGTTCAATCAGTGAAGTAAAAAGAAACAAATTAGTGAGGAAATTACATCAATAGCTTATTCTGCTAAGGAGATATCCAAATTTAAAGTTCTGTCTCATTAGACTTATACCAATTGATTTTTATTTGGCAAACTTTCTACAGGTGGCAAATTATAACTAATGGCGGATTAAGTTTTATGGGCCATAGGCTGAGTCTATATGACCAGGTCCGTTTGTAAATATACTATACAAATTTTCACAAATTAGCACTAAAACGAATCAAAAACTACCTGACGTCAAGAATGAAAGGCGACAAGTTAAACTTCATATCCTTGTTACACATCGAATCAGATCATTTGCGCAAACTTGGCTATCCCGAAATTATTTATGAGTTTGCTGGCCAAAAATGTCGCAAATTGCACTTTTGAACTTCGTTTCACTTGTGATTATTTTTACTTCTATTTTTCATAGATGATTTTTATAGAATGCATTTTAGCTTTTACACCTAATTTTGGCGGCCCCCAAAGATCCCAGGGTCGACGCAGCTTAAAGGGCTTTCCGCCCCTACATTAGTATAACTATCTTAGACTAGATAGATTCTCAGTCAGTTGTTTTCGAGTCCAGAAAATGATTTGGTTTTAAGCTACAAAAATGTCAGCGGAAAAATGATGAACGGATTGGGCTTCTCAGGAATATGAGTACGTAGCAGAATAAAACTTGAACAGTTGAATATCTCCTTTACCGAATGACTTTTTTGAAACTTTTTGTTTGCGTTGAAGCCCTCTTCAATATGAGATAGAATTTCTTGTTAATTGAACAAATTATTTAAAGGATTAGCTCAGTGGTCTTTCATGCACATCTAAAAATGAAAGAGGACTTCAAATGAAACAAAATGGTGAAAAAAGGGTTTAAAAATCTTATTCTGTTAAGGAGATATTCAAACTTAAAGCTCTATCTTATCTGCATAGAAATGACTGGTGCAGTAAGTTTTTTATGGAAAGTTGGCGTCTTCATCCTCGCATTCTCAACAATCTAACAATTGTTATTTTATTTCATTTGTATCACTATTGTAATTATTTTTCGTTGAACTTTCAAGTGGTATATTGTAAATACCTTCCTAGATTCAGTTTTACTACATTTTGTCATATATCCCATGGTTTTTAAGCCACAAAATCACATGACAAAATATGATAGAATACATAAAGACTTTGAGGAATCTGAATCTATGACATCACATTCGTTTTTATACAAATGATACCAAACTTTAATCTTGAAAATCTCCTTAACGGTATAAGATATTTGAATGCTTTCTTCATTATTTTTTCTATTAAAATCTTTTTTTTCATATCAGATCAGATAGACATGTTTGACCCCTGAACTAATCCATTAACGCTCAGCTTGTTTCATTCCTATAGTGTCTCTACAATATCTGACCGCAGTACTATGTGATTGTATGGCAGTATACAGGTATAGGCAATACTCAATATGCCCAACTTCTTTGTAAAGAAAGCGTTTATACATCACAGGTTTTTTTCAATTTTGGTAGAAAAATTCAAAATGAAAAACATTCTCCAGAAATGTATCTCTTACATTGATGCAACCTGTTTATACATTAGGGGCGGCGGAGCTTTCAGAATGGGGGCTGGGGGTCATGAAGGCAGATGGCATGCGATACAAATGTTGAAAGGAGAGCTAATGAGGTCGGGTTACGTAATTAACACATGTGAACTTCGTCTGAAATTCTGGAGGGGGCGACCCTCCTCCACAACCCCTGGCTCCGACGCCCATTTTATAATCATAGTTGTAAGTTCACATTTCAATCAAAGTAAGCAAACTTATCTTCATCCAAAGAAATATATCATCGATTAATAAAAAACACAGAATTTAGAGGTTACACGTTTCAACTGGCTACATTATCCTTCCGAATTTCTGGGCCATTCACCACGACGAACGACATTTTAAAATCCATTCAACCCGAGACGCTTTATCAACAGATCACCACACGTTGTCGCCTTTAGCTCAGGCTTGGAGAAATACTTTTACAACGTTTAGCACCCATTAGTCCGGGAAAAAACATCAGTATAAGGATCACTAATATGGGGGCCCCCAATAAAAATCACGAAATAGGGGCCCGAGCACAAACAGAGATATCGATGCCCGAGCAATGACACTGCGATATACTTGTTATGAGATCCGAGCGCTAAAGTCCCATTAAGCCCACGTTTACATATTCACATGTTGTATTATCCTCCTCTGAATTGCACATTTCGTTGGGCCCACCACTCTTCCCATCATATTGTTGCGCTACTAGTACAAATTTCTACAGGAACCAGAGGGCAGGGGATCCATCCCCACAAATATATTTACTGGGGGCCAAGTACAATTTTGGAGCCCCCCCCCCTTTCTTCATGATAAAGGTCTAACGAAATGAGTTTGACGAGTCAGATTACATAGCATCTTTTTTTCGGAAGTCTTGAATTTTCGGGAAATTTGCTTTAATTTTCGTGTAATTTCCTTTTTTCCTTTTAATTTGGGAAAATGTTGCCAAAATTTACCAATATTTCCAATAATTTTCCGCCCCTCCCCTTTCCAACAAGTTTTTGGACCATGATAAGAGACTCATACATTTTTTCTCTCGAAAGGTTTTCTTCATTTTCCTTCAATTTACTCCAATTTTGTGCAATTTTCTTCCTTTTCGTGAAATGTGCTTCAATTTACTCCAATGTTGTGCAATTTTCTTCCTTTTCGTGAAATGTGCTTCAATTTCAGAATTTGTGTGCATTTTCCTTCATTTTTTGTAAAATTTCCTTCAATTTTTGGAAAATTTACTCCATTTTTGTGCAATTTTCTTCAATTTCGTTAAAATTGTTTTAATTGCTGTGCATTTTCCTTCATTTTTTGTAAAATTTCCTTCATTTTCGGGAAATTGTCTTTAAATTTCGTGAAATTTGCTTCAATTGTTGTGAATTTTTTGTTTTGTTTTGACTCTTTGGTTCAATTTTTGTGAAATGTTGCCAAATTTTACCAATATTTCCAATAATTGTACGACCCCCCTCTCCCTTCCGCCGCCTTTACAATTATTTTAAGACCGTGGTCTAAGACTGATACATTTTTATCTACAAAAGTTGTCTTCAATTTTTGTAAAATTTCCTTTATTATCGGAAATCTTTTTCTTTAATACTCGGAAACTGTTGCAAAATTTTACCAATATTTCCAATAATTTTACGACTATTTGCCTTTTGTTGGACCGAGATGAGGGACTTTTTTCTCGAAAGTCATATTCAATTTTCTTTCAATTTCCTTCAATTTTGAAAGAGAACGCTAACGTTAATGACAGTGGTAGGCCAGGCGGCCAACATGAAACAAAATGGGACTTGCCATAATTAGTTGAGCCTTGTGAAATGTAATGATTAATTTGTAGCTTCTTAGTAACTTAACTTAAACTTTGTTAACACTAATGCAAAATTCCAACAACCTCGTTTAAAAAGTGTGTGACCTCACTTTTTCTATTGTCACGCATCCCAAATTTTGATTTTGATTAATATTTTTTTTTTACAGGGAGGTACTTATTATTCAAATGAAATGCAAATTTGAGGCCGTCGGTATTTTAGACCCCCCCCCCCTCCTGCACCGCCTGTCAAAAAAGTATACTAACGATTAACGGGCCTGCGGTAAGTAAGGGCCTAGATCAGTATTTGGTTACTATGAAACTCCTGCCCGTACTCTAATTAGATGCACAAATTTTGGACCCACTACTTCAGTGGCGTGTCAAAGGGATTATCCCAAGCCATAACTGAAATATCAAAATTGAACCATGTGTAGAAAACAGAAGATGAGAATTATATTGTATTGTAGCTCTACTGAGTTCAAGTTATCATTAACTTTGGACCCAAACTTTTGCAGTGTGCACCAAAAATCCTCCATTTTGTACCAAACATCTTTAATTTTGGCCCCAAAATTTTCTAGTTTGACCCCAAAATGTTTTTTTGAATAAAAATCTAGTTTTTAACAAAAATCTTTAATTTTGGACCAAAATGTTTTTTGGGATAAAATTTTCAAAACCAGGTTTTAAATAACAATTTTTTATAATTTTGGGCCTGCACGTATGGTTCCCATCCCAAAAATTTTCAAATCAATACAATTTTAAAATAAGTTTTTCCTTTTGACCCGCGCTGATTTGGACAGTTTTCGGGAATTCTCGTTGAATTTTTAGGAAGTTTTCTTCATTTTCAAGAAATGTTCTTTATTTTCAGAACATTTTCTTCAACTTTTGCAACATTTCTATGAATTTCAAGGAAACCTTTTTCTATTTTCGGGAAATCTCCTTCATTTTGGAGAAATTTCCTTCACTTTTATGAAATCTTCTTTAATTTCCGGAAAAATTGGCACTTTCCAGGAAAGCAATGAAAATTGTGAGAAATTTTTAGGAACTAATTGCTAAAATAAAACCAATTTTACGCATTTTGCTTCAATTTTATGTTAATAATTTCACAAATTGTAATCAAAGCAAATGCATGCAATGCAACCGGGAAATAGAACCCTTTCCGGAGGTCCATAACTTCCTATACATGTGCCCTCCCTAATCTAAAACCGGCCCATAATATCCTGGGGTTTAAGCCCCTCAAAAACGAAAAGCTAGACACGCCCCTGCACAACTTGCACAAGATGGTGGTGTGTCCTGTACTTCATGCATGTTGTAACGTTAGGCTTTACCTGTTTAACATTTAATTTCCATATTTTTCTACTCGCATAGGCCTACTGTAAAAATTGTTAACAACAGTACAGTACACAAGTATTTAAAACTTCATGAAATTATTACAGTACTGTATTTCATTCATGATTTCCCAATGTGTAGCTTAAGTTATGTATTGCAGTTGAAACCACCAAATAGAGAAATGTTTTTGAAAATATTGGAATACTTCAAGAACGTTGGCTTTATTGTAAATTATGAGTCTTGATTCATTACAGAACTCACCACTTGAACAGAACTCCATCCTGATTGTGTGTGCCTGTGGCATTTCAGTAACAGCATGTGGCGGTTTGCAATTTCCAGTTACCAAATTATTCCCCTTTGCGTTTGAACAACATTTGCCCTCTAAAGGTGTGAAATATGTTCAATTTGTTTTATTTGGACAAATTGTTAGAAGATTCAACCTTTGAACATCGAAATTGACGCAATATTTCGTATTTCCACGTAAATTCATTTCGAATTTAAAAAATCGAGAGCAGCATTCCAACAATAAATTTTCCTTCCCGTATAACGGACAACACGAGGGAGTTTTCACCTGTCTCTTGAGTTTTAGGCATAAAGAAATTTGTAAAGTGTATTTTTTGTATATAAGTAACCAATGAATAATTTCATTGAGTCATATTCAAAGAAGCTTGAGTTTATGTGTATGCATATCTCGTAATTGCTATTGCCTACCATTATCTTTGGAAAATATTTTTCGCACTGCACTTTTCTGCTTTGCGTAAGTATGTCGATGGTGCTTAAATCCAGGCCTCTAGACACAAAGAGTCTTTACGTGTGTAGTGAACCAGGGATACTGTTATAGTATCCCTGAGTGAACTGATGAATGGAAATGGCCTTGAACGCAAGATTGTTTATCAAAATGGTGCCAAGGTGAGCAGCTTACGCTAATGGGTCGGCAAAATTTTGAGTCACTTAGAATACTTAGAAAATGGTGCTATTTTTACGATTTCTGCACCAAATGAAATAATTAAACCAGTTTTCAGGGTATAATTGATCCAAGTAAAACTCCTTGATGTTCAAATATTAAGTTTTTTGATAAAATTACAGCATTTTTTGTTGAGTTGTCTCAACTACCTGTGTGGCCGAATAATTGCGTAATACCTTTTCAACTCGTTGAGAGTGTCCTGTGAGCGGGATAAAAATGACACTGGCAGTTTCATCCCGTCCATGTTTCAAGGGGCGCTTTCTTCAAATGTTAAGTAATTTCTTTACGCACATATCTCTGATTTTTAATGATCTATTTTACAATTCTGTTCTGGTATTTTCAGTTAATCTTTCTGACACAATATTAACAACTTTCTTCCTAACATAGCAATAATAAGATGGGCTCATATAAATTTGAACATGTTCATATCGATTTGAACATGCTCATATCAATGTGAACATGATCATATCAGTCTGAACATGCCCACATCAATCTAAACATGCTCATATCAATTTAAACATGCTCATATTAGTATGAACATGCTCATATCAATTTGAACATGCCTATATCAATTTGAACATGCTTATAACAATTAAAAAATGCTCATATCAATTTGAACATGCTCATATGAATTTGAACATGCTCATATCAATTTGTACATGCTCATATCAATTTGAGCATGCTCATATCAATTTGAATATGCCTATATCAGTTTGAACATGCTTATAATAATTTGAGAAAGCTTATATCAAAAACTCTTATATGAAGCATTTTGTCGCTCCGTAGGGATTGAATCTGGTTTGAAGTGGCAGTCTTCCGGCATTATCATATTACATACCAGTATTTTATTTACTTCTCATCACGTGCGCAGACACCAACCAGACGTTAATGACAGTGGTAGGCCAGGCGGCCAAGATGAAACAAAATGGGACTTGCCATAATTAGTTGAGAATGCCTTGTGAAATGTGATTGATTAATTTGTGGCTTCTTAGTAACTTAACTTAAACTTTGTTAACACTAATGCAAAATTCCAACAACCTCGTTTAAAAAGTGTGTGACCTCACTTTTTCTATTGTCACACATCCCAAATTTTGATTTTGATTAATAATTCTTTTTACAGGGAGGTACTTATTATTCAAATGAAATGCAAATTTGAGGCAGTCGGTATTTTAGACCCCCTGCACCCCTGCACCCCTGCATCCCCTGCACCCCCTGCACCCCTGCACCCCCAGTCAAAAAAGTATACTAACGAGTAACGGGCCTGCGGTAAGTAAGGGCCTAGATCAGTATTTGGTTACTATGAAACTCCTGCCCGTACTCTAATTAGATGCACAAATTTTGGACCCACAACTTCAGTGGCGTGTCAAAGGGGTTATCCCAAGCCATAACTGAAATATCAAAATTGAGCCATGTGTAGAAAACAGAAGATGAGAATTACATTGTATTGTAGCTCTACTGAGTTCAAGTTATCATTAACTTTGAACCCAAACTTTTGCAGTGTGCTCCAAAAATCCTCCATTTTGTACCAAACATCTTTAATTTGGGCCCCAAATTCTTCTAGTTTGACCCCAAAATGTTTTTTTAAATAAAAATCTCCAAGTTTTTAACAAAAATCTTTAATTTTGGACCAAAACTTTGAAGTGTGGAGCACAATCTACAACATACTGTAGAACCAAAAACCAGGTTTTAAATAGGGAGGTGAAGTTCTGATAATATCAGGGCCTGCACGTATGGTCCCCATCCCACAATAATTTTCAAATCAATGCAATTTTAAAATAAGGTTTTTCCTTTTGACCCGCGCTAATTTAGACAGTTTTCGCGGGGAATTCTCGTTGAATTTTCAGGACGTTTTCTTCATTTTCAAGAAATTTTCTTTGTTTTCAGAACATTTTCTTCAACTTCTGCAACATTTCTATGAATTTCAAGAAAACCTTTTCCTATTTTCGGAAAATCTCCTTCATTTTTAGGGAAATTTCCTTCACTTTCATGAAATCTTCTTTAATTTCCGAGAAAATTGGCACTTTCCAGGAAAGCAATGAAAATTGTGAAAAAATTTTAGGAACTAATTGCTCAAATTGAATATGCCTATATCAATTTGAACATGCTTATAATAATATGAGAATGCTTATATCAAAAACTCTTATATGAAGCATTTTGTCGCTCCGTAGAAATTGAATCTGGTTTGAAGTGGCAGTCTTCCGGCATTATCATATTACATACCAGTATTTTATTTACTTCTCATCACGTGCGCAGACACCAACCAGAACTTCGTAATTCAGCCACGATTTTTTTTAAAGTATCAGTCCCATTGACAAGTTTAAAGTCTGAAGATTTTTTTTTCCTCGATGTTGCGGGAACACCAGAACATCTATAACAATAAGGTAAGATACGTAGGCCTATTCTAAGCAAAGGATATGATGTTTATACTTAGTGGCAGGGAGGGTCAAAGGATAGGAGAAGAGGGGAGGTGTGGTGAATGGGAATGCAGAGCTCTTGGATCTTGCAAGATCTCATCTGAAATATCAGATATAACAAGTAAAAGAACGTGAAGAAGGAAAATGGATTTCTTTTATCAAATTATTATACGAAAAAGACAGAAAAGACAGAAATTTAAGGTGGTCACTGATTTTTCTACGAATACTATAACAGCGATAAATGTGCAAGTAAATATCGTTCACAGAAACCTTCTTTTGATATTTTTCTTCATGCTTCCATGGGTATATATAGATATTTTCAAACCGATTTTAGCGGAACGTGCTTACTTAAGTACTTCGACCAATCAACCGCTGGGAAAATTTTCCTCTTTTCCCCCAACCAATCAGGTGCAGTTTTGGGGTAAAAATTGTAAGTAACAGTACGCGCGCGTATTGCCTTATGTGTAACGCAGGTATGATACGTGCGCTTGAAAACATTTTGACCGATTCCGAAATGAAAAGGTCTATAGACAGATAGACCTAATCCACCAAACGCAAAATAACGTCATCCGGCGGCAATTTTGTAAACAAACTAAATTTTGGTAGGCAAAGCGCATCGAAAACTCGCTGCGAGTCAAGCAACAGAAAACGTAAACAATTAAACTAGATTCTCGGTGATTGATATAAGGCAAATTGTGCCTTTAAAATGCTTTTTGACTTATGGAAAACCGTACATATTTCACTAAAAAAGAACTGCTTTTTTTATTCTGGAAGCCTGATTTGACGTCAAAACCACAATTTTAAATCAATTCTTACAAGATAATAGGCCTAACTTTTAAATGTTAGCGAACTTTTGCCTAGGAACTAACGTTAAAGCTGATATTCGGGGTGAGGCATTCTTAGATTTGTTGATATCAAATAGTCTTTTATTTGTAGTACTTCATAGACACATACTTCGAAAGGCTGTCATAAAAGACTAGTGACATCTAGAACATTTACCTTAGTTTGGTACAAGAAAATGTTGATAAGGAAGTTTAGTTAAAAAAACATACTAAGTTTCAGACAAACAGTTGTAAATCAAAATTTGAGCTTTATTAGGGTATGTATAATAAGTGATGTAATGCAGTATGATTAGAATACTTTTATAGTTTGATATATTGTCTTTTTTCTCTATTCAACTTGACTGAGAGAATTTATTTTTTACTGTGGGCAGGTGAGATATGGCAAAGAAAAAACAAAGCTACTTCCTTTCTTTGAAACTATTGAAGTAGTTTCAAAAAAGGTCAGTTCCACTCACGAGAAAACCACCACTTTGTATTTGTGTGAACAATTATTGTTGTGTTATTACACAAAGCTTTAAAATACTCAATATAATTTACATCATTAACTGATGTCTGGTCCTTTAAAACAAACATATAAAGCTTGCTCAGATGTAAAGTGAAATATACCTGTAGTCCAAATCAAAGTTTAAAAGTCTGTCAGTTGGGAGTGAATAGGGTGGGACATGAAGGACACTGTCACTAAGCAATCCATTGGAAAATAAAACTCTTGACCAATAGAAGATCACGAATAGTTGCACGTAAGGGGCATAATAACACCGCTGAGGAGCATTTGGAGCAGGATAAATTTGTGTTCTTCGGTTTTAGAGCAGCTTGCCCTGATCTAGAACAGAGATTAAATGAAAATTCATCACTCGAATTCAATTTGATTGTCACGTGA
>JAIGNY010001660.1:50000-57335 GCA_020152595.1 Chiridota heheva | reverse complement strand
CAAACCGGCCAAATAGGTGTCTACTTTCGCGCCCCTCACGGGCTAGGAACCCTGTGTGTAACTGCTTTCCCCTTTTTAAGATATTGTACTATGTGCATATAATGTAATAACAAAAATATATTAGATGGATTTAAGAATAAAATTAATTTATGGCCAGTTTCATGATCAAAAAACCGACAGCCCTGTGTGATTACGAGCAGACGTTAATGAGCGACCAACGTCCAAATAGGTTGTCACTTTAGGAACATTTATCAGGCTAGGGTCCATGTGTGTAACCCCTTCTCTTAATTGAACATATTGTACTATGTACATATAATTTAATAACATACAGATATTGGATACATTTGAGAAACAAATGAAATGTTGGACAGTTTTATGATCAGAAAATCGGAAAAATATCTCCATTGATTTACGCATCAACTCCATTCCACCCTCCCCCCCCCCCCTCTCAAAAAAAACTATTTCAAACCGCCCAAATAAGTTGCTATTTTCGGCGCCCCTCACGGGCTATGAACCATGTGTGTAACCCCTTCCCCCATCTCAACACATTGTACTATGTACATATAAAGTAACAACATAAAATTATTAGATAGATTTGAGAAGTAAATGATATTATGGCCAGTTTTAAGATCGAAAATCGGAAAAATATCCTCATTGACTTACGCATCAACTTTTTTTCCAATTTTTTAAAATTTCAAACCATATAATGTAATAACCCAAATAGGTTGCTACTTTCCCCATTGCGCCCTCACGGCCTACGAACCATGTAACCCCCATTCCCCCCTATTTTATGATATTGTGCTATGTACATATAATGTAATAACATACAAATATTGAATGGATTTGAGAAATAAATGAATTTATGGCCAATTTTATGATCAGAAAATCAAGAAAATATCCCTATTGAATTACGCATCAACTCCCCAAAAAAAAAAACTATTTCAAACCGCCCAAAAAAGTTGCTACTTTCAGCGCCCTTCACGGGCTATGAACCATGTGTGTAACCCCTTCACCTATTTCAACACATTGTACTATGTACATATAAAGTAACAACATAAAATTATTGGATAGATTTGAGAAATAAATGAAATCATAGCCAGTGTTAAGATCAGAAAATCGGAAAAATATCCTCATTGACTTCCGCATCAACTTTTTCCATTTTTTTGTTTATTTCAAACCGCCCAAATAGGTTGCTACTTTCGGCGCCCCTCACGGCCTAGGAACCGTGTGTGTAACCCTTTCTCCTATTTTAACATATTGTGCTATGTACATATAATGTAATAACATACAAATATTGAATGGATTTGAGAAATAAATGAATTTACGGCCAATTTTATGATCAGAAAATCGGGAAAATATCCCCATTGAGTTACGCATCAACTTTTTCTAAAAAAAGTAATAAATATTTCAAACCGGCCAAATAGGTGTCTACTTTCGGCGCCCCTCACGGGCTAGGAACCCTGTGTGTAACTGCTTTCCCCTTTTTTAAGATATTGTACTATGTGCATATAATGTAATAACAAAAATATATTAGATGGATTTAAGAATAAAATTAATTTATGGCCAGTTTCATGATCAAAAAACCGACAGCCCTGTGTGATTACGAGCAGACGTTAATGAGCGACCAACGTCCAAATAGGTTGTCACTTTAGGAACATTTATCAGGCTAGGGTCCATGTGTGTAACCCCTTCTCCTAATTGAACATATTGTACTATGTACATATAATTTAATAACATACAGATATTGGATAAATTTGAGAAACAAATGAAATGTTGGACAGTTTTATGATCAGAAAATCGGAAAAATATCTCCATCGATTTACGCATCAACTCCAATCCACCCTCCCCCCCCTCTCAAAAAAAACTATTTCAAACCGCCCAAATAAGTTGCTATTTTCGGCGCCCCTCACGGGCTATGAACCATGTGTGTAACCCCTTCCCCCATCTCAACACATTGTACTATGTACATATAAAGTAACAACATAAAATTATTAGATAGATTTGAGAAGTAAATGATATTATGGCCAGTTTTAAGATCAGAAAATCGGAAAAATATCCTCATTGACTTACGCATCAACTTTTTCCAATTTTTTTTAAATTTCAAACCGCCCAAATAGGTTGCTACTTTCGGCGCCCCTCACGGCCTACGAACCATGTGTGTAACCCCTTCCCCTATTTTATAATATTGTGCTATGTACATATAATGTAATAACATACAAATATTGAATGGATTTGAGAAATAAATGAATTTATGGCCAATTTTATGATCAGAAAATCGGGAAAATATCCCTATTAAGTTACGCATCAACTCCCCAAAAAAAAAAATATTTCAAACCGCCCAAAAAAGTTGCTACTTTCAGCGCCCCTCACGGGCTATGAACCATGTGTGTAACCCCTTCACCTATTTCAACACATTGTACTATGTACATATAAAGTAACAACATAAAATTATTGGATAGATTTGAGAAATAAATGAAATCATGGCCAGTGTTAAGATCAGAAAATCGGAAAAATATCCTCATTGACTTACGCATCAACTTTTTCCTTTTTTTTTTTTTATTTCAAACCGCCCAAATAGGTTGCTACTTTCGGCGCCCCTCACGGCCTAGGAACCGTGTGTGTAACCCTTTCTCCTATTTTAACATATTGTGCTATGTACATATAATGTAATAACATACAAATATTGAATGGATTTGAGAAATAAATGAATTTACGGCCAATTTTATGATCAGAAAATCGGGAAAATATCCCCATTGAGTTACGCATCAACTTTTTCTAAAAAAAATAATAAATATTTCAAACCGGCCAAATAGGTGTCTACTTTCGGCGCCCCTCACGGGCTAGGAACCCTGTGTGTAACTGCTTTCCCCTTTTTTAAGATATTGTACTATGTGCATATAATGTAATAACAAAAATATATTAGATGGATTTAAGAATAAAATTAATTTATGGCCAGTTTCATGATCAAAAAACCGACAGCCCTGTGTGATTACGAGCAGACGTTAATGAGCGACCAACGTCCAAATAGGTTGTCACTTTAGGAACATTTATCAGGCTAGGGTCCATGTGTGTAACCCCTTCTCCTAATTGAACATATTGTATCATTTAATAACATACAGATATTGGATGCATTTAAGAAATAAATGAAATGTTGGACAGTTTTATGATCAGAAAATCGGGAAAATATCCCTATTGAGTTACGCATCAACTCTCCCCCCCCCCAAAAAAAAAACTATTTCAAACCGCCCAAAAAAGTTGCTACTTTCAGCGCCCCTCACGGGCTATGAACCATGTGTGTAACCCCTTCACCTATTTCAACACATTGTACTATGTACATATAAAGTAACAACATAAAATTATTAGATAGATTTGAGAAGTAAATGATATTATGGCCAGTTTTAAGATCAGAAAATCGGAAAAATATCCTCCTTGACTTACGCATCAACTTTTTCCAATTTTTTAAATTTCAAACCGCCCAAATAGGTTGCTACTTTCGGCGCCCCTCACGGCCTACGAACCATGTGTGTAACCCCTTCCCCTATTTTATGATATTGTGCTATGTACATATAATGTAATAACATACAAATATTGGATGGATTTGAGAAATAAATGAATTTATGGCCAATTTTATGATCAGAAAATCGGGAAAATATCCCTATTGAGTTACGCATCAACTTCCCCAAAAAAAAAAAAAAAAACTATTTCAAACCGCCCAAAAAAGTTGCTACTTTCAGCGCCCTTCACGGGCTATGAACCATGTGTGTAACCCCTTCACCTATTTCAACACATTGTACTATGTACATATAAAGTAACAACATAAAATTATTGGATAGATTTGAGAAATAAATGAAATCATAGCCAGTGTTAAGATCAGAAAATCGGAAAAATATCCTCATTGACTTACGCATCAACTTTTTCCATTTTTTTTATATTTCAAACAGCCCAAATAGGTTGCTACTTTCGGCGCCCCTCACGGCCTAGGAACCGTATGTGTAACCCTTTCTCCTATTTTAACATATTGTGATATGTACATATAATGTAATAACATACAAATATTGAATGGATTTGAGAAATAAATGAATTTACGGCCAATTTTATGATCAGAAAATCGGGAATTTATCCCCATTGAGTTACGCATCAACTTTTTCTAAAAAAATAATAAATATTTCAAACCGGCCAAATAGGTGTCTACTTTCGGCGTCCCTCACGGGCTAGGAACCATGTGTGTAACTGCTTCCCCAATTTTAACATATTGTACTATGTGCATATAATGTAATAACAACAAAATATTGGATGGATTTGAGAAATAAATTAATTTATGGCCAGTTTCATGATCAAAAAACCGACAGCCCTGTGAGATAACGAGCAGACGGTTATGAGCGACCAACGTCCAAATGGGTTGTCACTCTAGGAACACATATCAGGCTAGGGTCCATGTGTGTAACCCCTTCTCCTAATTCAACATATTGTACTTTGTAAATATAATTTAATAACATACAAATATTGGATGCATTTGAGAAATAAATGAAATGTTGGCCAGTTTTATGATCAGAAAATCGGAAAAATATCCCCATTGAGTTACGCATCAACTCCCCCCCCCCCCCTCAAAAAAAAAAACTATTTCAAACCGCCCAAATAAGTTGCTACTTTCGGCGCCCCTCACGGGCTATGAACCATGTGTGTAACCCCTTCCCCTATTTTAACACATTGTACTATGTACATATAATGTAATTACATACAATTATTTGATGGATTTGAGAAATAAATGATATTGTGGCCAGTTTTAAGATCAGAAAATCGGAAAAATATCCTCATTGATTTACGCATCAATTTTTTCCAAAAATTTCAAACCGCCCAAATAGGTTGCTACTTTCTATCGGCGCCCCTCACGGCCTAGGAACCATGTGTGTAATCCCTTCCCTATTTTAACATATTGTGTTATGTACATATAATGTAATAACATACAAATATTAGATGGATTTGAGAAATAAATAAATTTATGGCCAATTTTATGATCAGAAAATCGGGAATTTATCCCCATTGAGTTACGCATCAACTTTTTCCAAAAAAATAATAAATATTTCAAACCGGCCAAATAGGTGTCTACTTTCGGCGCCCCTAAGGGCTAGGAGCAATGTGTGTAACTGCTTCCCCCTTTTTTAACATATTGTACTATGTGCATATAATGTAATAACAAAAATATATTAGATGGATTTAAGAATAAAATTAATTTATGGCCAGTTTCATGATCAAAAAATCGGGGAAATATCCCTATTGAGTTATGCATCAACTTTTCTTTAAATAAAAACTATTTCAAACCATGAATGCGGCTTGAAACAGATTTCTTTTACCTGCTTACTCCAAGGATTTAACCTATGTAAGCGCTGTAGACCTTTCTCGATGATGTTGTGGATTATTTTTAGTGTGCACTCTTCAGTATCCATTAAGAATGTTGATTTTTCAATTGATGTTGTGTCTAAGATAAGAAGTTGAAGGGTTCGAATTAAAATAAAGCATCTGGTCCAGATGGTATACATCCTGCTGTCTTACGTTAATGTTCTGATGTTTTTTCTGTTCCTTTGAGTATTATTTTTTCAAAGTGCTTTGATGTTGGTGTTGTTCCTAGTGATTGGAGAATTGCTAATGTCACTCCTATTTTTAAAAAAGGTGACCACTAATCTGTAGAGGAGTAGGGATTCTTCACTTTTGCAAACTGATCTGGAAAGTTATTTTATTGGTCCCAAACATGGCAGATATCATTCAATGTTGATAAATGCAAAGGTATCTATTTTGGTCAGGACAATTTGGCTTTTGATTACTGCATGAATGGTTCAAATCTTACTTGTCTTGATCAAGAAAGGGATCTAGGTGTTGCCATTACTAGCAATTTAAAGCCTTCTAAACAGTGTGCTTTAGCAGCTGCAAGGGCAAATAGGATGCTTGGTTTGATTATAAAAATAAAAAAAATCTTAATAGAAAGGTTGCTCTTAATTTGCATAAGCAGTTAATCAGGCCTCACCTTGAGTATGCTATTCAGGCCTGGAGTCTGTTTAATGAGAAGGATAAGTTTATTTTGGAGCAGGTTTAGCAAAAAGCCGGCGAAGAGCCAGCGAAGAGCCGGCGAAGAGCCGGAGCCGTAGAAGAGCCGGCGAAGAGCCACTAGACTTATTCCCGAAGTAAGGAATCTCTCTTATGAATCTAGCTTGCGAATTCTTGGTTTGACAAAGCTTGAGTTGAGAATAGCACGTGGCGATATGATTCAGGTTTTTAAATTCCTATCTGATAGTGATGCTTTGACTTCCTGTAATTTCTTGCATGTTTCAGCTAGTCCTCATGTGACACGTGGTAAAAGTTTGAAGTTGACCAAAGAGTTCTGACGGATAGATATTCAGCGTTTTAGCTTTTAGCAAAGAGTTGTTAATGAGTGGAATGGTTTGCCTGAGTGGGTAGTTAGTTCCAATTCTGTTCACAATTTTAAAGTCAACTTTAATAAGTTCTTTACTAACTCTGGGCGTCTTTGATTTTTGTTTTAATGGTAGTGGTGTTAGTTTGGGCTCTTTATGGGATGATTCGCCCTTCTTAGCCCGTCATCTTGTTATGTTATGTTATGTATGTTAGGTTTTGTTATGTTATGTCGGCAACCGGAAACATAGCTTATAATTTGGTCCTAGGACCTACTACTGTAGGCTACAGTAACTTCTCCTAACACTGTTGCCCATTACCAATTTGTAGTTTTAGTTTCAAAATTTATCAATTTTAATGTTTTAATATCATAATTGAAACTAAGAAGATTTAAAATGCAAAACAACTGGATTGGTGTATGGAATATTACCCCATTTTTGTTCATTTAGGCCTAGTTTTTATTCTGTTGAGGTGCAGTGACTCAGTAATAATACAGTGGTTATGAGGAATCTTACATGTATTTAGAACTAAAGTTACCGTGTTCAATTCCTTTTGTGAGCGGTACATTGTGTTTAGCAAAGCACTTTACTCGACTTGTTTCAGTCCACTCAGCTGTAAAATGAGTACCAGCACTGCTGGGAGTTGATCTTTGATGGACTGGCGGGAGACATGTACTTTCATCCGCTTGCGCCATGGAAATCGGGGGTAAGCACCGGCCATGAGTATAAGCCTAATGGCTAACATGGATTTAGCTACCTTTGTTCATTTACATCTCATACAAGGTTTTTCAAGTATGAGAAAGGCCTAGACCTGCCTTATATTTGTTTTGTGGTGTTTTAGCTTATTTCATGAGTATTTCTTCATTTGGCAGGAATGAAAAATAGTACACCTTAAACCTTGTAATTTGGGTATACTAAAACCTTTCTCAATATT
>JAIGNY010001660.1:0-45000 GCA_020152595.1 Chiridota heheva | reverse complement strand
ACAGTATCATTGATGTTTGTGGGTGGGATGGAGGTTGATATTGCAAAAAGGTGAGTACTGTCAGCCACTCCTAGATGGAACTTGAAGTATCATCTGGAATTCAAGGCTTAAATATGACTACATTTTGAAGTATATGTTAGCCTATTTGAATTAGAACCAGCATTATTTAAATTACTAAATAGGCTGTCAGTCCCAGCTAGGTTCCATATTTTAAATTAAGATGTACATTGTACTATACATGGTTGATTGGTATAGCAGGGCTATCTGGGTGTGATAATTGGCGCTACAGTATGCTAGGTTTTAATGTGCATGTGAAAGATCTGATCAATGGGTAAATTTACAGTTTCTAGCATGGAGACTAATGTAGTCCTCAATACTCATGACTAATATGACCAATACACCATGCATCATTCCCCAACCTTAGTTAGGATTGCTAATTGCTAAGTAGATATTTGATTAATTTTGACAAGATTCTGCATAAAACTAAATCGCATTTCCTACACACTATTGTATATTTGACATAATGTTAAGTTTATTTTGTATTATCCCACAATGAGCGCCATCCATTTTCAGGTCAAAAGCCACTTTGTACAGTATTTACTAAAAGCACTGGTTCCTTATAGTTTCACTGCAAATATTGCATTGGAAATGGTACATACAATTTTCGGATAGTTGATAGTACTGTACTTTCTTTCAAGAGAAAATAAAAACTAAATTGAAAGGCTTTTTCAGTTACCTAGTTAATCAAATTAACATTATGGAGAAATTTGAACTTGAATATACAGTAGCTATTATTTGGTGTTTTGGTATAAGTACTCTTAAATTAGCTTTCTGTTAGGTATTAAATTTTCATTTTAGTCTCAGCGATTATTTTCCACATACTTATTTGTGAAAGGTGATTTATATCTTTTATATGGATGTTACTAGTTTGACACTTTTATTTTGTATTTTTTTCAGTGTGGTTCTAAGCCATCAACAGAAAATGAACGAATGCTTGGGATACCAGCAGAAGGACAAAAGGAGCATGAAAGATGAATGACTGTATTCGATGTATAATAACTTGGATACCATGAGACAATCTTTACCCTGTTTAAGTAAGGTATTGTGAAATAATCTCTTCAGATCACTTTGAAAAGATGATACCCCACATAATACTAGATGAAATTTTGGAGTTCTTACAACTCAGTGAAGAAAAAGGAATTAGCAAAAATATTTATAACGTTTATAATCAAATAAGCAAATTAAATATTAATTTTGGGGGAAGCCTTTTCATTATAACCAACAACAAAAAATATATAAAATGGTCAAGTTCTTCGATAGTTCAAGGACTAATGACACATAAAAGCTGATGGGCAATATTAGCCAGATTGCTCTGTTGCTATCTGATATCAAGATGATTGTTATTTATCTAAACTTGTGAACACCTGAAAAATGATCATGAAAATTGTATCTTTTATATAGATGTCACTAGTCTTACACTTTCATTGTCATTTTTTCAGTGTGGAACTGAGGCTGCCATCGAGAAGATTAAAAACACTTGGGAGAAAAGGAGCACAAAAAAAGAGTTATGACTGTAACAGAAATATCATGACATCAATACCATGGGACGGTCTTTAGCCTGTTTGAGTATTGTAAGTATTGTGAAAAAAATTAGTTCAGATCATCTTCTGTATTCCACAAAAGATGATAAGTAAATGACATTTGGTGCTTTTACAACTGAATAAAAATGTAATATAAAAAAAAATATATATATATATATATATATATATATATATATATATATATATATATATATATATATATATATATATATATATATATATATATATATATATATATATATATATATATATATATATATATATATATATATATATATATATATATATATATATATATATTTATATATATATATATATATATATATATATATATATATATATATATATATATATGTATACTGTATATCACCTTTCACAAATAAGTATGTGGAAAATAGTGAGACTAAAATGAAAATGTAATACTTAACAGCAAGCTAATTTAAGAGTACTTATACCAATATATATATATATATATATATATATGTATATATATATATATATATATATATATATATATATATATATATATATATATATATATATATATATATATATATATATATATATATATATATATTTATATATATATAGTAGTTTGGAGGAAAGAAGCTGATTTGGTTCAATGTAAAAGGTGTTTATTCAGTCATAGCTAAATAAGAATGAAAACAATTAAAGAAGAAGTACATACATGACATACAGGGACCAGTAGATTGTTACTTCCGGGCACATGTATTAGAATGAAAATATGTCATGACAATATGAATTATAGGAGGAAAATAATATGTCATGCTTGTGTGACATAATTTGATTTTTGTTTCTTTTTCTTTCACAGTGCATCTTCAAATGGAAGATTGATGTTGCATCTATCATCCAACACTTAACATAACACAGGGCACACTACTTCCTAGAGATAAACTGCTGAATCAACATCCATCAACAATCCTGGCATATTTCAATGACAGCTGTACCACAATTTTGTCCATTTTGTACCACTAGTTCTTTAGGAGTAGCAATCCAGTCAGTAGAAAAGTTATATTTTTAAAGACAAAAGAAAAAAATTGCATGAAAAGAAAAGACAAAAGCAGTCTGATTGAATGTTCTTTCTCACTTCAGAACTTCATCCACTTAGTCTAGCTACCGCAAGAAAGTACGGTATGTTGCGTAGAACTCACATATCATTAAAAAAAATATTTTGACATTATCTTTTGAGGTAAGGTATTCTTAAAGGATAGGATAATGAAAGAGGATAGAATAATGACATTACAGAAATAGTTATGGAGATTTGATTCAGGGAAGGATGGACAGATTATTATTAAGAGATATGGTATAAAAGGATATCAGATGGCAGTTTTATTAAGAATTTGAATTAATTGCTGAAAGAAATATATTTAGCAGCTGCTTCAGACTGATGTATGTATTCAATAACAAATTTCATTTTCAAAATGTGTTGAGCAAAGAATTTTATTTTTCAAATGTGTTGATCAACCAGTATAGACAGAAGCTGGTTTGCATGTATTTAAATGAAACAGGACTTCAAACATTATATTTTATCCTTGTGCATCCTGTTTTGGTGCATTGTGTAAAATTAATTTAATATTTATAAAAGAAAAATACATAGTTATACTTGAGAATTCCTTTTCACTCTTAGTTTAAACTGTATTTCATACTAAAATGTGGAAACTATTTTAGGACCATTTACCACTAGACCAGAATATATTACTAACATTGTTTTAAAGGTCTCGGTCAAGAAGTAGGGGTGTCTGTTTTGACTAGGTAAATTTGAAATAAGTCATTGAAAAATTATGTAAGTATTTATCAGAATTAG
The DNA here is from genome assembly GCA_020152595.1 of Chiridota heheva. Classification (NCBI taxonomy): domain Eukaryota; kingdom Metazoa; phylum Echinodermata; class Holothuroidea; order Apodida; family Chiridotidae; genus Chiridota; species Chiridota heheva. The sequence goes on along the minus strand of JAIGNY010001660.1, from coordinate 41,574 downwards.
TTATGACTAATTTCAACATTTGTATCAAAAGTTTTCAGTCAACTGCACGAAAAGTGTGTTTTGAGTATCTTGATATTCAAGATGCTCTCACGTTTTGGCAGCCAGTTCCTTAGGTCAGTAGGTATCTTTTGTAAATGTATCAATATTTTGAACCCAGCAGCAATCTATAGTAGCCCATAAAAGATGACAATTAATTCATATTTGAAAGACTGCATGTGAATTGTAAAAGAAATCAAAGATTTCATCCAAGTAAAGAGATAGAAAGGTTTCAAACTTTCCATGCAGCTTGTAAAACCTTAGAATGTATAATAGATACAGCAGACTACTACCATTGAAATGCATCAGTTGATCAAATTTCAGAATTTACTCATGTGTTTACACAGCGTACGCTGCAAATCACTTTTTTTTTAAAGGATTTGAGGTATACTTTAACCCGTCCCATTTTTTTAGAGAAAAATGATTTTGTTGCTGGTTAAAAAACACTGCAAATTTCCTTCAGGAAGTAAAATCCATAGAGATTCAGTGTGCTTTATCCCAGTGACCTCCAGCAAGTATAGCCTGTAGTTTAGCCTCCACATTTCAGAGCCAAAAAAATATCTTTTTCTTTTATCTCAATCTGCCAATAGACCAATTGACGGCTGTTGAAAAAGTTTCCAGTTTCTGAAATCGGCAACTCGCAACATGCACTGAATCATTGGCACTTTTTTTTTGTGATTGCACGGTTGTATGTGCATATTTCAAACACCAAAACATGCAAAACGAATATGTTATCCAAATATGACTCGTGCACTTGTGAGCAACTCAAATGTGTTAGAAGCGCCCCAAAAAATATTACAAAAAGAGAAAGGTACTGCCATAATAAGGGATATTGGAGAGGCGCAGTTGAAATCTCGGCCCCCATTAAAAAAATTCCTACATGTGCGTCACTAAGGTTCGAAGACTTAAGGGGGTGGGGAGGTGCTGAAATTTGAACCTGACAAAAATCTATAGCTGTCCGGACAGGTGTCTGAAGCAGTGATTTCGAAGCGGGGACGGGGATTTTGCCTGGAGAGGATTTCACCTGCCTGGTTGCATGCTTCCTTCCTGGTTTGATGGTGAAATTGGGAACTTATTGAAATAGAAATGTTGGGAAAATTTTGCAACATTTCTTGAAAATTGTATATTTCACTTCATTATTTTATGACTTTGGAGCCCTGATAACAACCCCCTACCCCTCCTATAGACACGCCACTGAGTAGCTTGTATTATTGTATATACAGAGTACACAATTCAACATAACCACTATGGTCGAACGTTGGAGATAAGTGTGACGTCACTACAACCATTCTGACAGCATGCGTACGGTACCATGATGCGTGCACATACATTATGCATGCGTAGCAAATTTGCACTTAATTTCACGCGCATCATCTGCTATTTCCTGCATCATTCTGAATGATAATCATTGGAGCGTAAATGCGCAAGCGAACGCTATGGGCCAAGTGCTTTAGGCGTAGGGTGTTTGATTGTGCAGTTACGCTCCTTAACTAAATATATGAGTGGCAAGTCGCTCCTCTGAGGTCCAATATGCTCGTTAACAATCATCGATTTTGTAAGCGTTAATCTTAGGTTGATGCGCATTAAAAGTAAGAATTATATTACGTCATAAACAGTGAGAAAACTTACGTCATATACGTCATATATTACGTCATAAACATCCGAGAACTTTGTCTAGCATACAAGCAAATTTTACGAAAACCAAAAAAAATGTAATGGTTGAAAGTACTTCATGTATATTTACTTGTACGCCTATGCATAGAAAATTACGAAAATGGAATTAGTTTAGCCCCTTCTAATTAGAGAATTACTGTCAGGCCTATTTATGTTCTATTGATCAATACTTAGGAATACGCCTATCTACAATGCAAATATGCATCCCCCCTTTACAATTTTGAGAACTTTAACCCGGAATATATAATTATCTTTGCCTTAAAATTTTCTTTTAAACTAGAGCCTAGTTATATATGCCAAAGAATAAGTGAGTCATGACACTTTAGGAAATTTCCGAACGAGACTTTAACACATCAGGCCATATTATTCTAAAACTACTGTTGTAATGATCTAGGCCTAGGCTAAAATAATCTTAAAATTGTATAGTGTGAATTATTCTTTCTATTTGCAATAAAGGCTTTATCACCACCAAAATATTTAGGTATCATTGTTTTCTCTTCTTAAGAAATAGACAACAATCTGCATCTGAAGGCATCACTTACCTCAACACCCCGCCTTTTGATGATCTTGGCACAAAATGCCGAGCAACCTACGCTTTCTTCGATCCCATGTTCCCGGTTAGATATTGCCTCGGTGGTCTTGGCACCTTTAGCCATGGCCCATTAGCGGTCAAAGTTGGAAAACAGCACAAACGAGCAGCAATTCGACCCATTTTTGCAGATGGATTATAAAATGAAGTTCACGGTAAGCGTAAAGCAAATGATCTGTTGACTCAAATGCTGGGGCGCTTAGTGATGCGCGTAATATAAATTACGTAACAATGACAAAGTATCAAAGAGTGGAGTTTCTTTATACTTAGCGTTAATGATTATTCATGTTTTCGTCAATCTGACTTCATCAGATCATATTGCAATGTATGTATATGTTGCACACCGAAAATAACGTTAAAACTATGCCAAGCAGCCAAGGAAGCAGGAAATAAATAAGAGCGTTGTATTGTTGCGCCGCTTTGATTTCAGATTCTAAAGGTTTTTGGCCCTGAATTGTAAATTTTGTTCGAAAGATTTTTGGCCGTAAATTGTAAATTTTGTACCAGCAGTTGAAGCTTTGCGGTTCAAAATTTGAAATATTATTGTTAGTCCAAAAGTTAAGACTTTTGGTCCAAATTTGTAGATTTTTGGTCCAAGAAAGGATGTAAAATGATCAATGGCCACGGACGGATGCAGCGACGTAGACAGCCTCCTAAAACTTGGGGGAAGACCGTGAATTTTGTTGTTAACGTCCAAAAACCGGAGGTTCCTAGGACGAGACGCGCCGCTATATTGTAATTCTCATGGGCGTAAATTCCGTGTGTGTGTGTGGGGGGGAGGGGGGGTATGTGTGTGTGTGGGTGGGTCAGTGGGTGTATGTATGTATGTAGGTGGGTAGGGGGTGCAAAACCAGACTTTCTGTCCCTGATTCTCAGATTCCGATGCCACTCATTTGCACCATCGGATTTAGAATAATGGAAAAAGTTGGAACTTTGTCTGAGGGGTTCAACCTCTAGCACCACCCTCTTGATCCGCCCCTGCGTTACATTCAAATAAGCTGTGGGCTTTGGGGTCCAGAAGTAAGTTTTTATTCGAATTTACTTTAAGCCTTTTTGAAAGCATTGAAGACAATCAGACAACTTAAGTAATTTAACACACAACATTCAAAAAACAAATTGTACTTTTTGAAGATAAAATTTATTATGCTAATGTTTGGAATATTTAATTGTTAACTTAGTCTTGACAGATGTCATTTTAAAACATCTCCACCCCTCAATTTCTGTCATTCCCCTGTTCCATTTAGTCGCTTTTTCATAAAACAGTAACAAACCACACACCAATATAATCAAATTCTAATCATTAATTTTGGAGATATCTTGATGACAGACAAACAAACAGGGGCAAACACATGTACCCAGCCCTATTTGCATCCTTCCCTGGTTTAGATATGTTTCAAATTACTTCTTCTTTAAAAGTAGTAACAAAACTACACACCAAATTTGATTTAAATTTAGTTATCAGTTCTTGAGATATCTTGATGGCACACAAACAGACAAACAAACAAACAAATTTACAGAGGCGAAAACATAACCTCCGTCCAACTTCGCTGGCGGAGGTAATTACACGGAAATAAAAGCAACTTATACATAACAACAGTTGACGCTTGTAAAATATTTTCATTAAAAGGGTCTATTGTAGTGAAATAGAAAATCAGTATAGTTTCTGTTTTTGTTTTATACAATGAACATGTATATTTAGCTGCTCGTCTGCGTATGAATTTTCTGTGGTTTTATTTTCGTTTTAATTATATATTAAAATTTAAAATATTTTTTTGGCTGTGGCGCTCTACACACGATACTTCTAGTTTTGTTGATTACATCTGTAAGGTCGCTATTTCAAGCTAAAGAAAAGTATCAAGTATTTAATTCTAAAACAGAGGATTAAATTCAGAAATATAATATATCTCCGACCATATCGAACAACGTAATGTGCGGTGCGATCATTTGCCTTTACAGGCAAGCCAATTTGGAATGTTCCATTTAAAGACGGGAAATTTTCTTGTAATTTCAATCAGTTTTGAAAGGTTACTGCGAGTTACATTATGTTTATGTCCGTTTCGTACATAAATAGTAATCAATATATGTTTATCCTACATAAATAACACTTAATATATTCAGTGAGACTGACTCGAGTACTGCATTGTTTACATATGACCAACCAATTTGTCAAACCCTATCATCATAATGGACAGTTTATATGGATGCTCGACAAAACGTGAAATTCTTACAGTAATCTCGATCATTGATTGACAAAATTATCAATATTAAGTACTTCTTTTAAATATTTATGTATGATGATGTTCTTGATATATCTATATAACTATCAGGAAGTAAAATTCATCATAAATTCGTCCAAGACATTATAATGTACGCAGAATATCTGTCAATGGAGCGCACTCAATTAGTTAGTCTTGTTGTAAAGTTGCGGATGACATAAAATCAGAGAATAACAAAAGAAAATCACATGATTTAAAAAAAGTTTCTATTGGAGGACGGTATTTACATCGCAAAAAAGCATCCAATCAAAGATAGTTTTATATAGTTTAAGCTCAGGGATCATTTTCACAGAAAAAAGAAAGAAGATAAAACACGCATTGTTTGGGCTTCACTGTATAAAGTTGACGCACTCTAATTGAAATTTATATCAAAACATGTTCATGAATACAGTTTTTACGACTAACAGACTAAGCAAGCAATATCAACAGAATTGGATTGAAATTAATTTTCTAAACAAGAAACTTCTTTTGAATTAAAAATAAAAAAAAATGTAGAATATTAATTCATACAGCGCAAAGGAGGCGTGGCATAAAATGACAGCTATTAAATGCCACTTTTTCATTATGGTATAAACGTAAATGCTTCAGCCTACTCTCTTAAATGAGCAGATTGAAAATTCAATCTAATAAATTTAATTTTCAGTGTTTCAACTGCTGGAATTAAGGACCAACCAAATATATTAAAATTCACTTTAGGAAAGACTGGAGAATTCAAATCTAATAGACTGATAAATCAATCTTGCAAAAGATTGGTATACTAAATATCCAGACAAACTGAAAGAATATGTTTATAAACGTACTGCAAATCCCATTCAACCCTTTAACTAGCAAGGGTGTTTAAGACACAGGTGGGGTCTTAGGAAACTTTTTAGAAATAGAACTTTTGCAAAAGTTACTTTTCATGTTCTACTTGTACAAGTTTATATTAAATAAAAGCTCACATCAGTGTGCATAATTTTCCATTCAATTTAATTTTCAATTTATACTACATTGAGATTTTTGAAGCAGGCAAAGTACGAATATCAAACTTTGATGAGATTCTCCTCTTTTGGCCTCAGAATTTTTCAATAAATGCACAAAAATGCTGTACGTACCCGTAAAGGTACACAACATCAGCCTTTATGCCACAGTACGATTTCTATGGAAGGCAAAAAAGACCATCAAATATGTTCGCAAAACGTATGTTCGCAAAACGTATGTTCGCAAAACGTATGTTTGCAAAACGTATGTTCGCAAAACGTATGTTCGCAAAACGTATGTTCGCAAAACGTATGTTCGCAAAACGTATGTTCGCAAAACGTATGTTCGCAAAACGTATGTTCGCAAAACGTATGTTCGCAAAACGTATGTTCGCAAAACGTATGTTCGCAAAACGTATGTTCGCAAAGCGTATGTTCGCAAAAGCGTATGTTCGCAAAGCGTATGTTCGCAAAACGTATGTTCGCAAAACGTATGTTCGCAAAACGTATGTTTGCAAAACGTATGTTCGCAAAACGTATGTTCGCAAAACGTATGTTTGCAAAACGTATGTTCGCAAAACGTATGTTCGCAAAACGTATGTTCGCAAAACGTATGTTCGCAAAACGTATGTTCGCAAAACGTATGTTCGCAAAACGTATGTTCGCAAAGCGTATGTTCGCAAAGCGTATGTTCGCAAAGCGTATGTTCGCAAAACGTATGTTCGCAAAACGTATGTTCGCAAAACGTATGTTTGCAAAACGTATGTTCGCAAAACGTATGTTCGCCAAACGTATGTTCGCAAACGTATGTTCGCAAAACGTATGTTCGCAAAACGTATGTTCGCAAAACGTATGTTCGCAAAACATATGTTCGCAAAACGTATGTTTGCAAAACGTATGTTCGCAAAACGTATGTTGGCAAAACGTATGTTCGAAAAACGTATGTTCGAAAAACGTATGTCCGCAAAACGTATGTTCGCAAAGCGTATGCTCGCGAAGCGTATGTTCGCAAATGGTATGTTCCAAAGCATATGTTCGCAAAGGGTATGTTCGCAAAGCGTATGTTCGCAAAACGTATGTTCGCAAAACGTATGTTCGCAAAACGTATGTTCGCAAAACGTAAGGCGTACGTTCGCAAGGCGTACGTTCGCAAGACGTACGTTCGCAAGGCGTACGTTCGCAAGGCGTACGTTCGCAAGGCGTACGTTCGCAAGGCGTACGTTCGCAAGGCGTGTGTTCGCAAGACATAGATTCGCAGGGCATATGTTCGCAAGGCGTATGTTCGCAGGGCGTATGTGCGCAAGGCTTATGTTCGCAAAACACATGTTCGCAAGGCATATGTTCGCATTGCATATGTTCGTATTGCATATGTTCGCATTGCATATGTTCGCAAAACATATGTTCGCCAAACATATGTTCGCAAAACATATGTTCCAAAGCGTATGTTCGCAAAACGTATGTTCGCAAAACGTATGTTCGCAAAACGTATGTTCGCAAAGCGTATGTTCGCAAAGCGTATGTTCGCAAGGCGTATGTTCGCAAGGCGTATGTTCGCAAGGCGTATGTTATGTTCGCAAGGCGTATGTTCGCAAATGTTCGCAAGGCGTATGTTCGCAAGCCGTATGTTCGCAAGGCGTATGTTCGCAAAACATATGTTCGCAAAGCGTATGTTCGCAAGGCGTATGTTCGCAAGGCGTATGTTCGCAAGGCGTATGTTCGCAAGGCGTATGTTCGCAAGGCGTATGTTCGCAAGGCGTATGTTCGGGCGTATGTTCGCAAGGCGTATGTTCGCAAGGCGTATGTTCGCAAGGCGTATGTTCGCAAGGCGTATGTTCGCAAGGCGTATGTTCGCAAGGCGTATGTTCGCAAGGCGTATGTTCGCAAGGCGTATGTTCGCAAGGCGTATGTTCGCAAGGCGTATGTTCGCAAGGCGTATGTTCGTATGTTCGCAAGGCGTATGTTCGTATGTTCGTAAAGGCGTATGTTCGCAAGGCGTATGTTCGCAAGGCGTATGTTCGCGTTCGCAAGGCGTATGTTCGCAAGGCGTATGTTCGCAAGGCGTATGTTCAAGGCGTATCGTTCAAGGCGTATGTTCGCAAGGCGTATGTTCGCGTATGTTCGCAAGGCGTATGTTCGTTCAAGGCGTATGTTCGTATGTTCGCAAGGCGTATGTTCGCAAGGCGTATGTTCGTTTCGCAAGCGTATGTTCGCAAGGCGTATGTTCGCAAGGCGTATGTTCGCAAGGCGTATGTTCGCAAGGCGTATGTTCGCAAGGCGTATGTTCGCAAGGCGCATGTTCGCAAGGCGCATGTTCGCAAAGCGCATGTTCGCAAGGCGCATGTTCGCAAGGCGCATGTTCGCTAGGCGCATGTTCGCAAGGCGCATGTTCGCAAGGCGCACGTTCGAAAGGCTTACGTTCGCAAGGCGTACGTTCGCAAGGCGTACGTTCGCAAGGCGTACGTTCGCAAGGCGTATGTTCGCAAGGCATATGTTCGCAGGGCATATGTGCGCAAGGCGTATGTTCGCAAAATACATGTTTGCAAGGCATATGTTCACAAAACATATGTTCGCAAAACACATGTTCGCGAGGCATATGTTCGCATTGCATATGTTCGCATTGCAAATGTTCGCAAAACATATGTTCGCAAAACATATGTTCGCAAAACATATGTTCCAAAGCGTATCTTCGCAAAGGGTATGTTCGCAAAGCGTATGTTCGCAAAACGTATGTTCGCAAAACGTATGTTCGCAAAGCGTATGTTCGCAAAGCGTATGTTCGCAAGGCGTATGTTCGCAAGGCGTATGTTCGCAAGGCGTATGTTCGCAAGGCGTATGTTCGCAAGGCGTATGTTCGCAAGGCGTATGTTCGCAAGGCGTATGTTTGCAAGGCGTATGTTCGCAAGGCGTATGTTCGCAAGGCGTATGTTCGCAAGGCGTATGTTCGCAAGGCGTATGTTCGCAAGGCGTATGTTCGCAAGGCGTATGTTCGCAAGGCGTATGTTCGCAAGGCGTATGTTCGCAAGGCGTATGTTCGCAAGGCGTATGTTCGCAAGGCGCATGTTCGCAAGGCGTATGTTCGCAAGGCGTATGTTCGCAAGGCGCATGTTCGCAAGGCGCATGTTCGCAAGGCGCATGTTCGCAAGGCGTACGTTCGCAAGGCGTACGTTCGCAAGGCGTACGTTCGCAAGGCGTACGTTCGCAAGGCGTATGTTCGCAAGGCATATGTTTGCAGGGCATATGTTCGCAAGGCGTATGTTCGCAAGGCGTATGTGCGCAAGGCTTATGTTCGCAAAACACATGTTCGCAAGGCATATGTTCGCATTGCATATGTTCGCATTGCATATGTTCGCAAAACATATGTTCGCAAAACATATGTTCGCAAAACATATGTTCACAAAACATATGTTCGCAAAACATATGTTCGCAAAACATATGTTCACAAAACATATGTTCGCAAAACACATGTTTGCAAAACATATGTTTGCAAAACATATGTTTGCAAAACATATGTTTGAAAATACTTTGTTTACTAACCAGTAATATAACACAGACGTTCCTCAATTTTGCTTTATATTACTCAGGAAAATAATTTCCGAGACTTGCATGTGTATTTGGCTTAAAAGTTCAGAATCAAATTCCTTAATTAATCGGATAAAGGTTTTGATCTCTACAGAAAGTAGAATATAAGATATTAGAGGGGAAAATTCAGCATTCCGTTGCACCATCGACTAAAGCTCAACCACGTAAAGTGTAGCCATCTATAAAGTTGATAAATAGATAGATACTTGCAGAATGCAATTTTCCCCGAGCTTTTCTTCCATACTATCTCAACATCACGATGTGAGTTGCTCCATCCCTTTGTTCTTAACTTGTTTAACATACCAATGATTGCAGCTTTTAGGCAAGTTCTAACAATTAGTACAATCTTTTCCGTTATAGACATCAACGAGTGTGCACGTAAATCGTGTTTGAATGGAGGAGCCTGCAAAAACTTGCGAAATACTTTTTCGTGCAATTGTCGTTCAGGATGGGAAGGACAAAGATGCAATGCAGGTATCATACTAAAATATTTGTTTAAACCGCGAGTTATTTAGCTGCGGAACTCAGAGATCAGTCCGGAATAAATAACATTTAAAGGAAATAATTAAAAACATTGACTGTAAACGTCCCACAGACACACACAGGGAGGCAGGTACAGACTGAGCTTACAAGTGACATGTTGGAGGTCCCAGGTTCGAGTCCAACGGCGATTTAACCAGCGCTTTTTTTTTACAGATATGCAGAACAATATACGCTGACATCAAGCTTTCTGCATTACACTTCCCTCTTTGTTTCAACCTCAACCTGGTTCTCTGAACACTTCTCGTAAAGAACATGGTGTTAACCCGGTGTTCATTCACTTTGCATCCTGGCAAAATTAATTGTGTCTACACTGAAAACAAATCAAATGTCAAAACGTGTGCTTTTCCTTGACATGTGCCTATAAGTGCAAACAAACGTTGTTCAAAATTTGCTGATTTATTGTGTTTTGAATTGACACCATGTTTACTTCTCCTACATACGTCAGAAAGCCCATCTGAGGTATTTAATAATATTTTGACATGACACAAATATCACACACTCTTAAACATCTCTCTTCTTTCCAAATCTCCAAAATCTTCTTTCCCCAACTAAATCTTGCTAAAATTTGTTAAACAAACTTAAACATATAAATACTCAAATTCCAGTTTTAGCAATTCCATCCATCTATAACAGCGGTCACATGTACACTTACAAAAAGTCTCTCATTTATAAATATAGTAGGAAAGTCACATCGCACAATACCACCCAATTTCTGTTTGACAAATCAAACTAAGGATGTACATGAGCACATAACAAAACCTACACAACTTATTATATTCGATATTTGTCCCATTAAAAATATCTCATAAATCCTGTAAATGCATAGGCGAAGGAATGATTTTTCTGGGCGGGCTGAAAGTTTCAAACATCAACTATGGCTTATCTAGCAAAATATAGTTTTTGTGTACCACGGCAATAAAACTGTGAAATGGCCCAAATGCCCCATTTCCAGGCCACAAAGACGATGTGCCACTGGTTTGGATAACACACAATGGGGATGGATTCATCATTTATGTCAATGCACATGCACCAGCCATGACCCATACTGCGCACTAAGCAGTCGGAAACATGACCTCGATTGACCCGAAAACTTTAATCAAAATCACGTGACAATGAATTTGAATTTGAGTGATGAATTTCCATTTAATCTCTGTTCTAGATCAGGGCAATTTACTCTAAAACCGAAAACACATATTTATCGTATGGATACACTATAAAAGATACCACTTTTCAAAATTAATGACATTGTTTTATGTCACAATGCTTTTCGCACAACAGCTTATGAAAGATATAAAAAAAACGTGATAAAATTGACAACCTTTTCCACGAAAAAAACAACTTACTAATTCGTGAAGTAAAACCAAATTTTATTTAAACTATAAAAAAATAATAATTTCAAATTCATCTTGGGCCAAATCACAAACTAAGAGCCTAAGAAAAGTTCTATCACACTTCGATTAGACCCGCTGTCGTCTTGAATTTGATGCCATGAGTATAACGCATGCGCATTGAGTATATGTCCGTAAAACGGATGTACAACACCAATAAACGATCTACAGTGCTCCTACCTCTCAAGAACAACTGATGCTATTGGAGGGGAAATAAACGCTCGAGGTTTACAAAATACTTTTAGATTCGATTGTATATCAAGAGGAAGAATTTATTTTATAATTGATAAGAGTAATTTCAAACCTAATTTTGAGATGTGTACCTGTCATATCAGCTTTAGCGTATGAAAAACTATATACCTCCCAGTTTTTATAACTGTCAATTTTAGATAGATAAGTAGGCCCCAAAGTATTTTACTGACCCAATTTACCTCATTTGATAATATGAGGTAACATTTATTACAAATTTTGATCACTTTTTTTATTCCTATCAGCCACCAATCGAACACAATTTTCTGAAATTTAGTGAAAGGGGCTCTGGGGTCCCAAAACCGTGACAGCTAGCTTTCATATTTCGCCTGGAAAATGAATCGATTATATATCTATTACTTTTGTTTTCTTAATATACATAGCATGGGACTTCAACATACTCTGTAGTCAGTGGTGTAGTCACAGGGTAAATGAGAGGGGAGGGGAAGGGGGGTGCCAGTGAATGGGTGGATGCTTTTTCACAGGAGATTTTTAAAAATTGGGATAATCTTTGTTGTTTATATATATATTTTGTTGTTCAAAATTTCCTTCATAATTGGGCTAAATTTGAACACTTGTCTTTGGAGGAGGTCTTGGACACCTCACTTTTTGAATATTGACTACACCACAATCAGTGTCCAAGTATTTGCAATATGACATTGCTTGAGTCGCTTACATTTACGTTGAGATGTACGCTTTACTTTAATCACACTGGCATAGTGTGGAGGTTTACCCATTAAAAGTGGTACCTTCTTGGTTAGAGACCCTGGGACTAAAAGAACAAACCTGATATGCTGACACTTGTAACTATAAGTCACTTGTGCCTCCTTACCAATAACATCGCAGGGGTATTCTGATTGGTCTCATGGTTTATTGTTTGGTGGTGGAGAGGGGGGTGGGTGGGTAGATGAGGCATTAGTCTCCCAACTGGGTGGATTTATGAGAGTTCCCAGAAGAGGAACAATTGGTCCAACTGCCATGTTAATTTCCCAACTGGCGTCCCATTTTGGGCGGAATCACCCCAACCCCACCCCAATATAGTGACGTATCTGCTCCTTACCAACCATGTTGTTACACACCTGTTAGGTAGGTTTACCTCTAAAACTTTTATAAATCACCTGCATAACATGGAACTCCAGACTTGGTTAAATTAACATTCCAGCTTTAAAAAGTTTGTCCATCTGTCATGAATTCAAGTGGTTCTTCATATGGACCAAACTGTCAGTTGGGAGTAAATAGGGTTGGACATGAAGGGAACTGTTACTAAGCAATCCATTGGGGAATAAAACTCATGACCAATAGAAGATCATAAATAGTTGCACGGAAGGGGTATACATAACACCGCTGAAGAGCAGTCCCCACCACGGAAGCTCGGATAACCTATAATATTAAAACACTATTATGAGGGCTGGAGCAACTATCACAAACAATCATGGGAAATGCCTGAGAGGAGTAAAATGATAGGGAAATCAGTAAGTATAAGGCATACAAGTGATGTAGCAGAGAGCTGTGCTGCGTCTCCTTGTCACTAACTGTCAGTCTGTCAATGTTGTGATACTGTTTTCATCTGATGTACTTGAAGATAATCTGAATGATCCAAGGTGCCTCCAAGTTCCAAACAGAAATCGAGTTATTTTAAGTCACTGCAAATTTTCCATTCACTGAATTCCATCCCCTCTTCTGTGTGAATGAACCGTTTTCAGGAAAAGCTTAATGTTTATTACAGGTCTTATCTCAGGCTTCACATGAGTGGTATAACCCAATAAATAACCAAATGTGGCACCACCACAGTACTAGAGAGTCCTTAACCCAATTAACATATTTTAACTAAGATCATGATAGCAATTTTTTTAATGAAAATGTACCTCTGTAACAAGACATACATCAATATTTAAATAAAAGGTAACTTTTAAGACAATGTAGTTTTCCTTCCTCTCTGGAAAATCTGCCTCACGCCTTTCAATAAAATCATTGTAGCACTTTTTGTTTGTTCAAATCCAATTAAATTTTACAACTGATGGTACATTACTCTTTTCCCATTATCTTTTAAATCATTTCAAGAATAAGCATTTACAAATTGGGCATAACTTTTCTCTGGGCTGTCAGATTGCATAGAAAGTCTTTTCAATATTACTTTTATACTTTCCATCCTTGTTTCTGACAAAAATAAATGAACAAATTATTGGATTGGTTTAGTGTTACACAACACATTACTTTGCGAATGCAAGAAATTAATGTGTACCTTGCAGGTCTGTTACAATAAACCTGTCTGCTATTTCAATTAAAAAAAGTGGCTCCATCAGATCTACAATAACCTAAAACACAAAATACATACAAAACTGTCTATCCTTGTTTGAGGCAGATGAATTTATACAATACAATACAATACAATTGATTACAGTTCTCTAGGCCATCTGGCCATTGTCACAAACATAAACGATAAATTAAATGGTACATGATTGAGGTTCTTACAACAAACAATAATCAAAGAAAAAGAAACAAACGTCTTGCTTCCATTGCGTGTAAAATAAAGTGTGATAACTGCAAAAATAAGTATTTAGAACTAGCTGCTAATAAAGTATTACATTTTGTTCTAGTTGCAGTCTGAAAGAAATATTTTGGGATGAATTTACAGCGGATTTCAGAATGGGATGGACAAATTAGGAGAAAATGATATTCATCTCCAACTTCTTTCAAACTGCAAACCTGACAGAACCTCTGTTCATAGGTTATATTACAATAGCGGCCTTCGTTGACTTCAATTTCAAGGCAAGCACATCTGATTTTGGAGACCAACTTTTTAAATTTAAAAACATTATTGAATAATAGGTATTGCTCTGCAAAACTTTCTGTTTTAAATTGTGCATAACAACGCAAAGAACTTCTAGATTTAACATCACTCTTCCAGTTCTGTCTATTTATATCAAAAACTCGCTGCTTAAGATGTTCATAGAAATGTGTAGTAATCCCTTCTCCCTGCCCTTCCCAAACATTACCAAACCCAGTTTCATACAAAATATTTTTAACACACAGTCCCCATGATAGCACTTCTTTGTTTCCAATATTCTTTGTTCTACATAACAATGAGTCTGATACCTGTCTTTATCAAGAATAAGAAGTCTTAACCAATATGTTATTTGCTTTAGTATTGTTTGACTTTTAAAGAAAAAGCGACCCAGCTCTCCTAAAGCTATAATATTTAGGCATTTGGTGGTAAACGTAAAACATATTTATGAAACGAATTGTAAACTCTTATTGTACTTTCATGGGGGTGATACTCCATAACTCAGAACCATATGTTAAAATATTCATTATCTTTTGATCAAAAATTTGAAGGACATTACTTACAGGTTAATCAATAGGTCTAGATAAAAATTTCTTAAAATTGAATAAAGCAACCTTAGACTTTGAACTCTGTTGAACTTGGGATTTTGACCATACTTCTTTTGGCGTAAAATTTAATCCTTAGTAATTATAGTTATTTACAGTCTCAATAATTTTGCCTTTGAAATAAAAACGTTCATTTCTTGCAATGTGTCCACCCTTTCTAAAAACCACTACCTTCGTTTTATCTGAGTTTACAGTCAAATCATTCTCTTCACAATAATCATGGAAAACATTCTGTAAACTTTGCAAGGAATAAACATTTTCTGAAAAGATAACGAGGTCATCTGCATAAAGAAGACAACATATATTATTGTTATTTTTAAGAATTCCTCGGGTGTTTGTGGACTTCAACCGCTCTTCAATATCATTGATATAAAGTAAAAATAAGTACGGGGATAGATTACAACCTTGTCTCAGATCTCTCGCACAATCAAATTTGGGGTTAAGACCGTCCTTTGTCTTCACACATGACTCAATGTTACCATACATTGATATAAGTATCTCATAGAATTTACCCCTCATTCCTATATTATAAAGTTTCTTGAATAAGATACTGCGATTGATGTTTTCAAATGCAGCTTTAAAATCAACAAACGTGGCGTAAAGTTTTCCGCGTGGTTTACTCAATGCTTTAGAAATGACAGTGTGAAATACAAAGGAATTATCAATCGTAGAGAATCCTGCTCGAAAACCTGCCTGAGCAAGAGAAAGGATATTATGATCCGAGAGCTAATCACATAGTCTACTACATAAAACTTTTGTAAATACTTTGCCTAAAGCACACAATAGTGTAATAGGCCGATAACTACTTGGTAAGTCTTTATCCCCTTTCTTGAATATAAGGCTAATTATTCCAACTTGCCAAGCACTGGGAAATTTGCCAGTACAAAGAATTCTGTCAAACAATGCATGTATAACACGCCTCAGCGCCTTAGGTGAATTTTGATGATTTCAATTTGAACACCATCGATACCACAAGCTTTGCCTTGTTTGTGTGAATTGATTGCTTTCTCAGCTTCATTAATTGTAATGTTGACATCCAAAATATCATCAGAAACCTCCAGTAAGGAATATAAAATATCAAAATATACTGTAGAATCGTTAAATTAAAAAACGGACGTAGAGTATTGAAACCATTTAATAACTGGAATATCATTTGTATTCTTGTTTGTGGGAGCTTTAAAGAGACCCAAAACTTCTTATTGTCTTTTTGTTTTGCTAAAGTAAGAAGCTTCTTTGTTTGATATTCCATGAATTGTGTTTTCTTGTAGGTAATACATTTATTGTAACTTTTCTTTATATCACAAAAAAGGTTCCCGACTTTCATTGCTATGTTGTATTTTATGTTCTGTAAGCGCTTTCCTAACTCTTGATTTAAATTCAAAACAATCTTGATCAAACCAATTTTGCGGTTTCGGAAGAATTGCGTTTCCCCTAATACATCTCACACCATAGATCCTTTTAAGTAAATCATTTATTTGTGTCACCGCTACTTCAGGATTGTTATTTTCCAAATAGCCCATGATTTCCTCTATTTTGTCCGATGTATCATTATTTCCCCACTTTTCAGAATATTCATTTGTCTTTCTTCGTACCAGACTGTTTTCATTAGAGGAACACAATCAATAGACTGTGTTCATTCACCACTAACATTGATATGGTGAACACTATTTACGTAATTAATATCAAAAGTTAGTGGTAAGTGTGGCGAATCTACAGCATCACCAACTGTAAGATTAGTAATTACTCTGTTATCGAGCAACTTCTGAGATGCTATTATGTAATCAACGACACTTTGCCCCATTGATGAAATGTAAGTATATCCTCCGGTTTTACTTACAGGGGGCAATCTACCATTACAAATCCGCACTTTAGTACTTCTGCATAAGTCAATTAACAAACTACCATACAAGTTAACACCATTATCAACAGAGTATCGACATGAATGAATACATGTTCAGAAATTCCTAAGCATTGTTATCGTCCAATTCAATAAAATTCGACAATTGAGCAGTTCTAGCATTAAAGTCTCCAGCTAATATAAATGAGCATTCATTATGCAAACTATCTAGAACAACAATGTCTTGTTCTAGTCTTTCAAAAAAGGTCACATCAAAATATGGTGAATTCTCAGGTTGGTTGTACAATGCACACAAATATATCGGCGGGTTGTTTACTGAAGAAGGAAGATGTATCCATATATGATTATCAGAACCTAAGTTCTGTACTCGCTGTAATTTCAAGCTATTCTTGAAAAACACAGAAACGCCTCTAGAATTTCTCTTAGCCCGCAAAATGCGTTTTCTTACTGCTGTAAATTCCTTATAGCCCTCAATAATTAGTTCGTCACTGCTTCCTAGCCAAGTTTCCATGAAAAAAATTATATCAAAAGCTGTGCAGTATCTCTTAAAATCGGGATTTTTAAGTTTTTTGCGAATACCTTCAAAATTCCACACAAGTATTTTAATACTAATTATGTTACTCCCATAATTAATAATGTGGGTCCTATGCTCTTGGGTAACGGTGAATTGTCTGTCGATTACAAGAAATAAATTGGTCCAACAAAACTCTTTGCTTGTACCAGTTCTTGAACGGCCAGGGCCTGACCATCAATCTTTTTTCTTTTTAATGGATTTAGTACGTTCGTCCCAGATAAATGCCTCACCCTCGATAATCAATTTATTTAAGCGAATTGTCACCTTCTTGTCTTCATCTCGGGCTTCCTTCATATAGGGCAGCAGTTTCTTTTGCAGGTACCTTAGTGTGCTTTGTTAAGTCTTCGCTTACCCGAATTCCGGTGCCTTTTAGTTTTTTGATCGCTTCCCTCAGCACAAGTTTCTTGTCCTTGAATTTCAAAAACTTGGCAATGATGGGTTGGGGTTTACCTTTCGATCTTAGTCGGTGACATCTTTGAAGGGTATTGCATCAGCATCGAGACCAAGTTTTGCCCCCATGAACGATTTCAATTTTATTTCCGTTTCGGCCCATAATTCTTCAGGGGTGCCTGGAATGCCAAAAAATAAAAGATTTTCCCGACGGAGATGTGCTTCAACTTGATCGTTTCTAAGTTCCAAATCATGTAGTTTCTTCTTTATTTCGGTGTTATCAGTTTCCAAGTCATTTTGTACGTCTTCAATGGTATCCATTCTTGTCTTTAATAAGCTTAAGTTACGAGAAATACCATCAACTTTTGTATTCAAGTCAGTTAAGTTTTTGTTGATTTGTGTTAATATTGCAGAGAAATCAACTTCATCTTCATCATCAGCTTGATTAGATCTCGTACTTCTGGGTCCTGGGTTAAGTTCAACATCTCCTGCTAGTAATAACAAAAAGACACATACCAAAGTATTCTTCAAAGTTATTGCATTGGAGATACCGGCGATTCCTGTAATACGGTTTGTATGAATAACGCAGCTTGGAGGAAAGCTTAGGCTACACTTTCCACACCAGCCACAAGAAAACTGTCAAATTTAGCGTCTCCATTGCTCTGTTGATATTCCCATTTTGCAAACATCTATCCTCTATATCCATGTAATAATACTATATAATTATAGATGAATAATTAGAGGATAAATGGTAATTTTTTTAAATGGAAAATGTATCTCTGTAACAAGACATACATCAATATTTAAATGAAAGGTAACTTTTAACACAATGTAGTTTTCATTGTTTCAATGTTTACACAAATGCAAACATTCACATAACACTTAAGAAAAGTCAAAGAAAATACTTTATTATCAAATTATACTTTTTTTTATCTCTTTTGGTTCAAATGTAAGTCTTGTTTTAACTTCATCACAAATAAGCAATGCATTAAACCCTTCATATGTATAAGTGCTTCTTTACGAATTTTCCGGCCGCGTTAACGGAGAAAGGGAACGAAATCGTGGCGGTGGTGGTAGAGGTAACAACATACACAATCAAACTTTTCCCAAATTCAACTTTATATTGGCCTCCACAACCAAATTCCCCTCAAAATCCACTTCCATTCGGTATAGGCAGACCTACACGGACGCATGATGGACGACCCATCTGTTTTAATTGTGGCTTTCCAGGTCACATTGCGGCAAGGTGTATAAATCTGCCCCCACGTTTGCCGCGAAGTAATTTGGCAATGCCCCCTAAAAAAAAAAAAATATGCCATTAAACTAGAACGGACCAGTGAACGGGACCGACGACTGGCTGCGACATTAAACCAAGTCCATGGGGGAAATGCTAGCACAACCCATGCATTGTACGCAGAAGCCCAATCAAATAATGTAACATTCAAATGCCTTGTTGACACAGGATCCTGTATTACCCTCATTAGGCCAAATACCCTACATTATTTACAAGAAGTAAGTAACATTAATGTCAAAGTCACTGAACATTCAGCATACTCATTAACAAATCAACCAGTCATTATGTTAGGTTCCGCTCATAATTTTTTTAGAATCGGTGCAAAGGTTGTAGAACATAACGCTCAGATCGCTGAAGATATCAATTATGATTGTATTCTGGGAATAGATTTTCTTTCCAAGTTTGACTGTGAAATTGATGTAAAACAAAGAAAATTGAAATTTCAAGGCGAAACTGTTCCCTTGCAAAGTAGAAGCGGCCTGTTACTTTTTGCAAATTTCCTGAGTCATCTGAAATAACAATAGCAAAAGATGTTGTGTTGCCAAGTAGACATCAATTTTTCTTCAAGCCAAATGTAATCCCCATTGCGATGTGGGGGTGTGACAAACACACAGTACTTTTAGAGCCATTTGAAAATTTTATGACAAATACAGGCATGCTGGTTGCTAGAGTAGTGGCTGAGATCACAGCTGACAAAACGATTCCTGTGTGCTTTATGAAGCCTTCCCCATGTCAAGTAAAACTTTATAAAGGCACCACGATTGGCACTCTTAGCCAATTATCTACTAATGTTTGTGATAATTTGTACAATTTAAATATTTCTGCGACAAGTATTCAGCAATCTGACACTTCCGATCCCATACCATTTGCTCAAATTCCAAAAATTGTTTTCTTGAACAATTTGATGTTGATAATTTAAATGTGCCAAAAGCGGCTAAATTGCAATTATTGAACTTGCTTTCAAACCATCAGGAAATATTTACCCAAAGTTCAGGTGACTTAGGAAGGACAGCCATATTTTTACATAAAATTTCTACAGGTGACGCTAGGTCGATTTGTCAAGGGCCCCGACGGGTACCTGTACATCAAAACAGGAAGTGCACAAGCAAGTTCAAGACATGTTAGACAAAGGCATAATTACACCCAGTTCAAGCCCCTGGTCGTCCCCAATCGTTCTCGTAAAGAAAAATGGTACAACAAGATTTTGTGTGGATTATCGAGGCTTAAATTCTGTAACCAAAAGGATGCTTACCCCTTCCCCGGCTTGATGATACACTTGATGCCCTGGCAATTACAAATACTTTACGACCTTAGATCTCTCTTCTGGAAATTGGCAAGTTGCCGTTAATCCCAAAGACCAAGAGAAAACTGCATTTATTACATACCAAGGGCTATTCGAATTCAAGGTAATGCCTTTTGGCCTTTGTAATGTACCAGCCACATTTCAGAGATTAATATAATTTGTGCTTGCAGGCTTGCAATGGAATACATGCCTGGTATATTTGGATGATATAATTGTATATATCAGCAAAATAGAAAGTCATCTTCAAAGATTAAATACTGTATTTGCAAGGTTGCGAGAAGCTGACCTTATGTTAAAACCATCCAAATGCTTTTTTATGCAAGAACGACTTGCATACCTAGGTCATATTGTTTCGGCTGAGGGTGTATCTCCTGACCCCACAAAATTGAAGCCATTCAGAAATGCCCCGTCCCTGCACCAAAAAGAAGTGCAAAGTTTTGTGGGACTTGCTTCTTACTATCGACGATTCATTCCAGGCTTTGCAAGAATTGCTAGCCCTCTTTATAAAGACAAGGAGTTTAAATGGACCTAAGAAACTGAATTAGTGACAGCACCTGTGCTGGCCTACCCAAATTTTGAAATCCTTTTCCGTCGAGATACCGACGCTTGTGATGTCGGGCTGGGCAGTGTTCTCTCACAAATGCATGATGGAAAAGAGAAAGTTGCTGCTTATTGCAGCAGAAGTCTAAATAAAAGTGAGAGGAACTATTCCACAACAGAAAAGAAGCCCTAGCAATTGTGTGGGCAGTTAAACAATTCAGACCCTATCTCTATGGTCAAAACTTCACCCTAATCACAGATTACCAGCCCCTTAGATGGATGAAATCAATGAAACATCCTCCAAGAATTGAAAAATGGGCAGCCATACTTCAGGAATATGATTTTAGTATCAAATACCGCCCTGGAAAAATCATGCGAATGCTGATTCCCTTTCTAGAATTCCTCTTGTATTAATGCGCATGATAACCTCCAAAATGAAGAAGAGCTTGATGAAAGGTTATTTGTAATGCAAATTGCAGACAATATCCTGACTGATTTAAGCCCTAATTGGACTAAAGACGAAATGAAAACAAAACAATCACAGGATCCAAATATTTCACAAATTATTAAATGGAAGAAAAAGGAATCAATCGACCCACCAAAATGCATGTTGCTGACAACCCCCAGCTAAAGCTGTTGTGGCATCAGTGGGAGAAATTGATTTTGAAAGACGAAATTCTGTATAGGACTTGGAAGCCTCCTCGCAAAGGGGCAAAAGAAACTTTTCAGCTCGTTCTTCCCCCTCTTTTATACCCCTAGCCCAGCAATGCCTCCATGATGACCCAGCTGGTGGCCATTTTGGTTTCGCCCGTACCTTAGACAAATTAAAGCAAAGGTTCTATTGGCCCCGATATATCTTGGACATTGAAAGGTATTGTAAAGAATGCCATGACTGTGCATCTAAAAAGCCCCCTCCCAAACAAGAACGTGTCTCAATGAAAAGTGTTCCCATTGGGGGCCCATTCAGTATGGTAGCAATAGATATAACTGGCCCATTCCCCGTTTCCGATAAAGGTAATAAATATATTCTTGTAATCATGGAATACTTTACCAAATGGCCTGAAGCTCATGCAATTCCGAACCACGAAGCCGCCACGATTGCAGCAGCCCTTGAAGATTACATCGGCCAATATGGTATGCCCTTAACCATCCTGACAGACAAAGGAAAAAACTTTGAATCGAAACTAATGGCAGAAGTCTGTCGAGTCCTCCACATCAACAAAATACGGACCACTGCATATCACCCTCAAACGGACGGCATGGTTGAGAGATTCAATCGTACGCTAACAACCATGTTATCGATGTATGTGTCAACAAACCAAAAAGACTGGGATACATGGATCCCCAAGTCTTGTTAGCATACAGGACAAGTGTACACGAAAACAAATCAAACTCCTTTCATGATGATGTATGGGCGCGAAGCTCGATTACCAGTTGATACATATTTCGGAGACCCCCTGATCAACCCCAACCATCTGACCCTACCACTTACGCTGAGCAATTAAAAGCAAAATTACAAGAAACGTACAAATATGCAAGCGAAAAGTTAGAAATTGCTCAACGCCGACAAAAAGATTCATATGACAAGCAAGCATGGAGTACCCCTTCAAAACCGGTGACAGAGTCTTTGTTTATACCCCTTACAAAGAAATGAAAATCCTCTAAATTCGCTCACATGTGGCATGGTCCCTACAATATTATAGAATGCATTTTGGAAGTAAATTACAAAATCCAGCTTGATGACGGAACTCATACTCAAACTGTTCATCACAATAGGCTGAAAAGTGTTTCACTCCTCCTAAACCTAAACCAATTAAGCGAACCCACGAAAAACATATCGCAGAAAATGAAAAGGATACCCAGTCCCAGGATAATGAATTGCAAAATGACATTGAAAGTGATTGTGAAAACAAAGAGCATCACATAGTCCAACCTGTGCTGCAGCCACCTGAACCAGGGCCAGCTCCAGATTGCCCTTTCCTGTACCTGAACAACGCACCAGAAGCGGTAGACAGGTCAAAGTCCCTACAAGATATGAAATGTTTGTTGACGCTTGTACTAAATATATTGAAAATTGTTTTAAATCGAAGAAATCTGCTACGATTTATGTTGTTTAATTATTTTGGATTTCATGACATGACTTGTTTATTTCATCATTGAAGACAGTTTCTCCAGAATTGTTTGTGACCTGCAAAATATTATTTAACTTATTTCTTAAAATTTTCAGCTGTTCAACCTCTTAATGGATTTAAAATTCCAAGTAACTGTGTGTCATCGCTATTTTCGATTTCCAACCAACTCTTTATCCTATCAAGGACGCACAAACAAATTCACTACCTTTTCCAAGAAACTAAATGACATCACCTTATCTGTCTTAACAGCCTCAAAGAGCTTCAACACAAGTCGTGTCTGTTCATGCATGTCAGCCCTCTATTTGTACCTAATTGATCAACCAAGGACACACCTGGCATCGTTTCAATTATTTCTGTTGGAGCTGACCTACTTTCAACTTTTTGAATTTGCATGAACTTTCTGTTTGCAAGATAACCTTTTGTGATGTAACTATTTTGGTGACATATCATGTATTTTGATGTTAATAATGTCTCAAGGATGCAAGGGAGTTGTCAATCAGAATTCTCTGGTCTTATTTACAGCAAGTACAAAGCAATTATTATGAAAGAATAATACATATCTATTTTTTCTCCTTATTGTGACACTCTCTTTTTAAATTATTAAAATGCACTTTCAGGTGAATTACTTTTACTTTGAGCGACAAATCCGCCTTTGCTTTTGTTAATTATCTATTTAAAACCACAACAATTTATATGTCAAATATTTTGAGTGGACCATTATATGCCTTGATTTAACTTCCATTGTAATTATTTATCTGCCTCACATTGCAGGGCAGGCTTCGAAGTTGTAAGAACCAGAGCAACCCCCCCCTCTCCCCCACCCCACCCCCACAAAAAAGAAAACAGGGGAGAAAATAAACAAATTAGAAAGAAGTAAATCCTTTCATATTATACGATGCAAAAATATGTATTCTCCGTGAATTTTCAATATTTCTTGAACATGAAGTCATGTTTTTGTCATGTATTTATATATTCTTCGTATTTCATATTGTTATGTTTATTTTCCTTTTGTGTTTTGTCAGCATGTTTATTGTCTTATAGTTGTATAGGGATTTGTTTTGCAGGAGTGTACAGATGAGCACATTAAAGTTGTTGATTAATTCATTGAAACAATTATTTGAAGATTAGTAATTAGTTCGTTGAGATTATTGATTTTGAGAAGTTTTTAGTTACGGAATATGTTGTTCCGATTGATTTTGATTGATTTAGCCTTAATCCGCACTGACCGACCAAGTCATGTGTCGTATTTAAGTATTGGCGAAGTATTTCAGTTTATTGGTCATTGATCGTGAGTTTTCTGGAATTGTTCACTTGTCAACTTGACATCTCATTATTTGTAGCTATATTACAATTCATTCCCAAAATGTTGGATTGGCCATCTCATATTTTGATGATTGATTGTGATAAATTATTTACTTATTCACAGAATTCGTTTTCTGGTATTAGTACTAGAAAGAACGTTAGTCTTTTGTTTTTATTGTGTAACTTAGTTATTTTATGAGCACCAGACTGTGTTCACGTACACTGCAAACCTTTCTCTATATCTCTTTATGGATACAGTTATTAGGAGTTGAATGATGGAACATGAAAGTTTTAATGTTTAAAAAAAAAAAAAAAAAAAAAATGAAGATGTTGAATTGGGAATGTATAGAATTTATTTCTAGTTGTATCTGTGGAAGTTGTGAATTTATTATTGTTTCGTTTGATATACATTCTAAATTCCTGGCTCATCCTGATAAGGATAATGAATTACAAGTTGTTTTTTTCTTTTTCTTTTCTGATTTGGAATCTAGTCTTAGTTCAATATATTCCTTATGTATTTCTTAGTTAGTTTGTTTGCCTATGTCCTCTTTCAAGACATGAGGTCATGTCTTTTCATGACGGGGGCATGTAGCATGCGTGTATAATTAATATTTCCTTTTATTTCTTGATTCCATAATTATATTGTGCCTTACTTCTTAGAAGTGTTTCACTGGTCCATGACCTTCTTAGTTCTCGGGTGTTACCACATAAACCCATTGAGAGGAGCCAAGACATTTGTCTTGTCTCTATGTGGTCAATACCAGTGCACATGATTGTGAGTCACTTTTCCAGGAATGGGGACATGTTTTTTTGTACCATCATATGTATCCAAAATGAAGATATAGTCAGTTGTAATCATGAGCTTGTGAAGTAGAGTTACTGTAGACTAGTGCTAGACCTGTTTTATCTGTTTCATTATAATTATATCCCAAATATATATCAAAGGAATTCATAACCATCGTTTGTGTATTTATTGTTACACTAAAGCCTTTCTTTTACCCACTCGGACCTACGTTGCATATGTTTAAGTGCTTCTTTAAAGATATATGGATGTGTGGCAGCAACTTATGGAAAATAGCAAAACAAAAATCATGTAAATCGGTTAAAAATTGACTATTATAGAGTATTTTGTAACTGTGCAGTAGTATGACCCTCAACATTGCATCGTGGTACTGTTATTGAATGCTGATTATTTCCTACTTTTTCGCAACTAATTTTTTTGTCAAAAATTTCACCCTTTTTATCAAGGGTGAAATTCTTAGACATTTACGACTATGCAATAACGAGGTCGATTTTACTTCAAATGTCGCTTTATTCAGAAAACGACCGATTCACAGAGGGTATACAGCAGAATATTTTGATAATATATCAAAAGCAATCACACATTCTGACAGAGCCCTTGCTTTGATAACCAAAGCAAAATCAAGTGAAATACCATTAATCTTTAAGTTTAAATATACACCATGTATTAAGACAAAGAACTTAAAGAATGCTCTTACAAAACATTGGAACATAATCCGTGACCACCCAACATTATCGATCATTTTTCCTAAGTCCCCACTGATTGCCTATAAACGGGCAAAGTACCTTAGCGACTCTCTTATCCGAACCGCTTTTACTACAGAGGACTCTGGTGACAAGAAAAATATCACCCTCGACACGGATGACGAATCCATTATCGGCATTCTTACAGATCTAATGCATGAGTAGGCATGATAGGGGGCCGGTTAAACTCCGGTTATTTATTACCATAAACCTAACCTCTCTATAACAATATTCTATATTATGACAATTGGTAGCATGAAAGCTACACCTTTTAAACATATCAGCTACTGAAGAGACTTGCCATACACTGGTTTGGTCGAAACGCGTCTAGCAAGGCATTAATTTGTTTTGCCATTGCCTCTACCTAGAATGATGTCATATCTATGTTTCACGTATATCCCGTGATTCTTGAATTTATTTTGTTTGGACATTATTTCAACTTATCCTATCTGTTAAATTCATAATGCATCTCGAATTTTCATCTTTAAAATTCTCTTATAACATGATGTTTATATCTAACTTTTAATCATCACTTTTATCTTGTTTTCCGACCATGTCTCTGAATGGGGAAAGATCCGATAATTCTTTTTAAAATAAAACTGATATTGGTTTTGAAGATAAGTTTGCAGTGCCCGATCATACATTGTATATTTACCTTTAATACACAACACCTTGATATAGAAAGTTTATGAAATGTTAAACTAGTTTAAATTACAACAAAATATGTTTTTGTTTTTTGTTTGTTTCAAAAACAATTTTATCAAAATTCTGGCTTGTTAAAAAGTTTTTCACATAGGTCTGTGGATAGAGCTGTTTTTCTGAGTTGATTTGAAGCATAATCTCCATCATTATCTGGCTAGACCAGTATAGAGCATTAATGCAGAAATAACTGGGTTTTTTTTTCTGGTGAGGAACAAGCTATTGCTGTTCTTGTTCTCAGTTTTGTTCTCACTTCAGAACTAATATCATTTGAAACACTTTGTGCTTATTGTTCTACATTGCAGATTTGTGTTTATTTCGTGCTTTCACAGGCCCCAGAAACCAATCTTATGGTACATGTAGGTCTGAAAAACCTTTCAATGAAATCATTGTTCAAATCCAATTAAATTGTACAACTGAGAGGAAAGTACTGCAGTATCACATTGTCTTGATATTGACTTACCACTATATTTTACTTTCCCTCAAAGATTTTGGCAGAGCAACAGAGAGAACCAATAAGTACTATATTTCTAAAAGAAAAAATGTGCTCAAATAAGTGCAGTATCAGGACTAGATCCGTATTTACCCATCAGTCATTTAGGTTGCATGGAAGCTACAGCAACAACAACTGAAGAATAAAGCTGTGACTGACAGTGATAAAGCATCAAATGATGTCTCCATCTATCCTATTTTTTATAGCATACTTCATACATCATAAAATAAAACAAGTGTTGCTATATTCAAAATATTGTTTCATGATAAGATTCTTTCATATTATATCTTTCTTTGTTTTACCTGCAGTAATTAATTGGAATAATACATTTTGATATTGGAGCAGGTAAGACATGAATACGGTTACCACAATATCTTTGCATCAACAGAAAAAGTAAAGAAGATGTAGATGGTTCAATGTCTTATGCAAACTATTACTATCGGTCCTTTAGAAAATTCAACTTAGAAAAAGTAAAGTGCCATGTAAATGGTTAATGGTCAATAATTACCATCTTTAACAGTAATGTTATTATTATAAAACAATGATTAATGTGCAAAGTGCAAAATCATGTTAACATTTCTATGCGCTGTAAAAAGAGTAAATGATGGGGAGGAGCAGGAAAATAAGTAGAGGTATTTAAGGTTTCTTTTAGAATATATTGATGAAATTGTTGATCCATTTTCTGACACCAGGGTGAGTCATTGATAGATTTGTTAATATCAAATAGTCTTTTATTTGTAGCACTTCATAGACACATACTTCGAAAGGCTGTCATAAACGACTAGTGACATCTAGAACATTTACCTTACAGTTTAATGCAAGGAAATATTGACAAGCAAGTTTAGTAAAAAAAAAAGCATATTAAATTTCGGACAAACAGTAGCAAATCAAAATTTGAGCTTTATTAGGGTATGTATAATATGTGATATAATGCAGAATGATATAAAATATTTTAAAAGTGTAATATATTGTCTTTGTCCTCTATTGAACTAGAGAATTAATTTTTCACTGTGGGATATTGCAAAGAAACAAAAAAAGCTAGTTGCTCTCTTTGAAACTATTGTAGATGACAATTTTGAAGAAAAAACGAAGGGCAGTACCACTCACGAGACAACCAACACTTTGTATTTGTGTGAACAATTATTTGTTGTGTTATTTCACAAAGCTTTAAAACACTCAAATATAAAACTAAATTTAATTTACATCATTAACTGGTGACTGGTCTTTAAAGCAAACATATAAAGCTTGCTTAGATGTAAAGTAAAATATACCTGTAGTCCAAATCAAAGCTTAAAAGGCTACGAGTGTGTAAGTGAAACGCTTTATGTAATTATTTATATTTCCTTCCTAAATTTCAGTTCTTGAAAATAAAGACAAAGTCTACTCCTGCTAGATTATGGTTATGGGTATGGTCAACACTTAAAAACGTTTGGTTAAAGTTCCTTTTTTTTCTTCTAACAAATCTGTGACAATGAAATAAAAAACAAAAACAAAGGGGTTACATAAGGAAATAGGAACTTTCGCCCACTCATACATCAGAAGAGGAACATAAAGAGGAACACAAATTTGCATATTTTGGCCTGAAAATTAAAAATGCTCTATAATAGTCAATTATTAACCGATTTGGATGATTTTTGTTTTGCTATTTTCCATAAGTTGCTGCCACACATCCATATATCTTTAAAGAAGCACTTATACATATGCAACGTAGGTCCGAGTGGGTAAAAGAAAGGCTTTAGTGTAACAATAAATACACAAACGATGGTTATGAATTCCTTTGATATATATTTGGGATATAATTATAATGAAACAGATAAAACAGGTCTAGCACTAGTCTACAGTAACTCTACTTCACAAGCTCATGATTACAACTGACTATATCTTCATTTTGGATACATATGATGGTACAAAAAACATGTCCCCATTCCTGGAAAAGTGACTCACAATCATGTGCACTGGTATTGACCACATAGAGACAAGACAAATGTCTTGGCTCCTCTCAATGGGTTTATGTGGTAACACCCGAGAACTAAGAAGGTCATGGACCAGTGAAACACTTCTAAGAAGTAAGGCACAATATAATTATGGAATCAAGAAATAAAAGGAAATATTAATTATACACGCATGCTACATGCCCCCGTCATGAAAAGACATGACCTCATGTCTTGAAAGAGGACATAGGCAAACAAACTAACTAAGAAATACATAAGGAATATATTGGAACTAAGACTAGATTCCAAATCAGAAAAGAAAAAGAAAAAAACAACTTGTAATTCATTATCCTTATCAGGATGAGCCAGGAATTTAGAATGTATATCAAACGAAACAATAATAAATTCACAACTTCCACAGATACAACTAGAAATAAATTCTATACATTCCCAATTCAACATCTTCATTTTTTTTTTTTTTTAAACATTAAAACTTTCATGTTCCATCATTCAACTCCTAATAACTGTATCCATAAAGAGATATAGAGAAAGGTTTGCAGTGTACGTGAACACAGTCTGGTGCTCATAAAATAACTAAGTTACACAATAAAAACAAAAAGACTAACGTTCTTTCTAGTACTAATACCAGAAAACGAATTCTGTGAATAAGTAAATAATTTATCACAATCAATCATCAAAATATGAGATGGCCAATCCAACATTTTGGGAATGAATTGTAATATAGCTACAAATAATGAGATGTCAAGTTGACAAGTGAACAATTCCAGAAAACTCACGATCAATGACCAATAAACTGAAATACTTCGCCAATACTTAAATACGACACATGACTTGGTCGGTCAGTGCGGATTAAGGCTAAATCAATCAAAATCAATCGGAACAACATATTCCGTAACTAAAAACTTCTCAAAATCAATAATCTCAACGAACTAATTACTAATCTTCAAATAATTGTTTCAATGAATTAATCAACAACTTTAATGTGCTCATCTGTACACTCCTGCAAAACAAATCCCTATACAACTATAAGACAATAAACATGCTGACAAAACACAAAAGGAAAATAAACATAACAATATGAAATACGAAGAATATATAAATACATGACAAAAACATGACTTCATGTTCAAGAAATATTGAAAATTCACGGAGAATACATATTTTTGCATCGTATAATATGAAAGGATTTACTTCTTTCTAATTTGTTTATTTTCTCCCCTGTTTTCTTTTTGTGGGGGTGGGGTGGGGGGAGAGGGGGTTGCTCTGGTTCTTACAACTGAAGCCTGCCCTGCAATGTGAGGCAGATAAATAATTACAATGGAAGTTAAATCAAGGCATATAATGGTCCACTCAAAATATTTGACATATAAATTGTTGTGGTTTTAAATAGATAATTAACAAAAGCAAAGGCGGATTTGTCGCTCAAAGTAAAGTAATTCACCTGAAAGTGCATTTTAATAATTTAAAAGAGAGTGTCACAATAAGGAGAAAAAATAGATATGTATTATTCTTTCATAATAATTGCTTTGTATTTGCTGTAAATAAGACCAGAGAATTCTGATTGACAACTCCTTGCATCCTTGAGACATTATTAACATCAAAATACATGATATGTCACCAAAATAGTTACATCACAAAAGGTTATCTTGCAAACAGAAAGTTCATGCAAATTCAAAAAGTTGAAAGTAGGTCAGCTCCAACAGAAATAATTGAAACGATGCCAGGTGTGTCCTTGGTTGATCAATTAGGTACAAATAGAGGGCTGACATGCATGAACAGACACGACTTGTGTTGAAGCTCTTTGAGGCTGTTAAGACAGATAAGGTGATGTCATTTAGTTTCCTTGGAAAAGGTAGTGAATTTGTTTGTGCGTCCTTGATAGGATAAAGAGTTGGTTGGAAATCGAAAATAGCGATGACACACAGTTACTTGGAATTTTAAATCCATTAAGAGGTTGAACAGCTGAAAATTTTAAGAAATAAGTTAAATAATATTTTGCAGGTCACAAACAATTCTGGAGAAACTGTCTTCAATGATGAAATAAACAAGTCATGTCATGAAATCCAAAATAATTAAACAACATAAATCGTAGCAGATTTCTTCGATTTAAAACAATTTTCAATATATTTAGTACAAGCGTCAACAAACATTTCATATCTTGTAGGGACTTTGACCTGTCTACCGCTTCTGGTGCGTTGTTCAGGTACAGGGAAAGGGCAATCTGGAGCTGGCCCTGGTTCAGGTGGCTGCGGCACAGGTTGGACTATGTGATGCTCTTTGTTTTCACAATCACTTTCAATGTCATTTTGCAATTCATTATCCTGGGACTGGGTATCCTTTTCATTTTCTGCGATATGTTTTTCGTGGGTTCGCTTAATTGGTTTAGGTTTAGGAGGAGTGAAACACTTTTTCAGCCTATTGTGATGAACAGTTTGAGTATGAGTTCCGTCATCAAGCTGGATTTTGTAATTTACTTCCAAAATGCATTCTATAATATTGTAGGGACCATGCCACATGTGAGCGAATTTAGAGGATTTTCATTTCTTTGTAAGGGGGTATAAACAAAGACTCTGTCACCGGTTTTGAAGGGGGTACTCCATGCTTGCTTGTCATATGAATCTTTTTGTCGGCGTTGAGCAATTTCTAACTTTTCGCTTGCATATTTGTACGTTTCTTGTAATTTTGCTTTTAATTGCTCAGCGTAAGTGGTAGGGTCAGATGGTTGGGGTTGATCAAGGGGGTCTCCGAAATATGTATCAACTGGTAATCGAGCTTCGCGCCCATACATCATCATGAAAGGAGTTTGATTTGTTGATTCGTGTACACTTGTCCTGTATGCTAACAAGACTTGGGGGATCCATGTATCCCAGTCTTTTTGGTTTGTTGACACATACATCGATAACATGGTTGTTAGCGTACGATTGAATCTCTCAACCATGCCGTCCGTTTGAGGGTGATATGCAGTGGTCCGTATTTTGTTGATGTGGAGGACTCGACAGACTTCTGCCATTAGTTTCGATTCAAAGTTTTTTCCTTTGTCTGTCAGGATGGTTAAGGGCATACCATATTGGCCGATGTAATCTTCAAGGGCTGCTGCAATCGTGGCGGCTTCGTGGTTCGGAATTGCATGAGCTTCAGGCCATTTGGTAAAGTATTCCATGATTACAAGAATATATTTATTACCTTTATCGGAAACGGGGAATGGGCCAGTTATATCTATTGCTACCATACTGAATGGGCCCCCAATGGGAACACTTTTCATTGAGACACGTTCTTGTTTGGGAGGGGGCTTTTTAGATGCACAGTCATGGCATTCTTTACAATACCTTTCAATGTCCAAGATATATCGGGGCCAATAGAACCTTTGCTTTAATTTGTCTAAGGTACGGGCGAAACCAAAATGGCCACCAGCTGGGTCATCATGGAGGCATTGCTGGGCTAGGGGTATAAAAGAGGGGGAAGAACGAGCTGAAAAGTTTCTTTTGCCCCTTTGCGAGGAGGCTTCCAAGTCCTATACAGAATTTCGTCTTTCAAAATCAATTTCTCCCACTGATGCCACAACAGCTTTAGCTGGGGGTTGTCAGCAACATGCATTTTGGTGGGTCGATTGATTCCTTTTTTCTTCCATTTAATAATTTGTGAAATATTTGGATCCTGTGATTGTTTTGTTTTCATTTCGTCTTTAGTCCAATTAGGGCTTAAATCAGTCAGGATATTGTCTGCAATTTGCATTACAAATAACCTTTCATCAAGCTCTTCTTCATTTTGGAGGTTATCATGCGCATTAATACAAGAGGGAATTCTAGAAAGGGAATCAGCATTCGCATGATTTTTTCCAGGGCGGTATTTGATACTAAAATCATATTCCTGAAGTATGGCTGCCCATTTTTCAATTCTTGGAGGGGGATGTTTCATTGATTTCATCCATCTAAGGGGCTGGTAATCTGTGATTAGGGTGAAGTTTTGACCATAGAGATAGGGTCTGAATTGTTTAACTGCCCACACAATTGCTAGGGCTTCTTTTTCTGTTGTGGAATAGTTCCTCTCACTTTTATTTAGACTTCTGCTGCAATAAGCAGCAACTTTCTCTTTTCCATCATGCATTTGTGAGAGAACACTGCCCAGCCCGACATCACAAGCGTCGGTATCTCGACGGAAAAGGATTTCAAAATTTGGGTAGGCCAGCACAGGTGCTGTCACTAATTCAGTTTCTTAGGGTCCATTTAAACTCCTTGTCTTTATAAAGAGGGCTAGCAATTCTTGCAAAGCCTGGAATGAATCGTCGATAGTAAGAAGCAAGTCCCACAAAACTTTGCACTTCTTTTTTGGTGCAGGGGACGGGGCATTTCTGAATGGCTTCAATTTTGTGGGGGTCAGGAGATACACCCTCAGCCGAAACAATATGACCTAGGTATGCAAGTCGTTCTTGCATAAAAAAGCATTTGGATGGTTTTAACATAAGGTCAGCTTCTCGCAACCTTGCAAATACAGTATTTAATCTTTGAAGATGACTTTCTATTTTGCTGATATATACAATTATATCATCCAAATATACCAGGCATGTATTCCATTGCAAGCCTGCAAGCACAAATTATATTAATCTCTGAAATGTGGCTGGTACATTACAAAGGCCAAAAGGCATTACCTTGAATTCGAATAGCCCTTGGTATGTAATAAATGCAGTTTTCTCTTGGTCTTTGGGATTAACGGCAACTTGCCAATTTCCAGAAGAGAGATCTAAGGTCGTAAAGTATTTAGCAATTGCCAGGGCATCAAGTGTATCATCAAGCCGGGGAAGGGGGTAAGCATCCTTTTTGGTTACAGAATTTAAGCCTCGATAATCCACACAAAATCTTGTTGTACCGTATTTTTTCTTTACGAGAACGATTGGGGACGACCAGGGGCTTGAACTGGGTGTAATTATGCCTTTGTCTAACATGTCTTGAACTTGCTTGTGCACTTCCTGTTTTTGATGTACAGGTACCCGTCGGGGCCCTTGACAAATCGACCTAGCGTCACCTGTAGAAATTTTATGTAAAAATATGGCTGTCCTTCCTAAGTCACCTGAACTTTGGGTAAATATTTCCTGATGGTTTGAAAGCAAGTTCAATAATTGCAATTTAGCCGCTTTTGGCACATTTAAATTATCAACATCAAATTGTTCAAGAAAACAATTTTTGGAATTTTGAGCAAATGGTATGGGATCGGAAGTGTCAGATTGCTGAATACTTGTCGCAGAAATATTTAAATTGTACAAATTATCACAAACATTAGTAGATAATTGGCTAAGAGTGCCAATCGTGGTGCCTTTATAAAGTTTTACTTGACATGGGGAAGGCTTCATAAAGCACACAGGAATCGTTTTGTCAGCTGTGATCTCAGCCACTACTCTAGCAACCAGCATGCCTGTATTTGTCATAAAATTTTCAAATGGCTCTAAAAGTACTGTGTGTTTGTCACACCCCACATCGCAATGGGGATTACATTTGGCTTGAAGAAAAAATTGATGTCTACTTGGCAACACAACATCTTTTGCTATTGTTATTTCAGATGACTCAGGAAATTTGCAAAAAAGTAACAGGCCCGCTTCTACTTTGCAAGGGAACAGTTTCGCCTTGAAATTTCAATTTTCTTTGTTTTACATCAATTTCACAGTCAAACTTGGAAAGAAAATCTATTCCCAGAATACAATCATAATTGATATCTTCAGCGATCTGAGCGTTATGTTCTACAACCTTTGCACCGATTCTAAAAAAATTATGAGCGGAACCTAACATAATGACTGGTTGATTTGTTAATGAGTATGCTGAATGTTCAGTGACTTTGACATTAATGTTACTTACTTCTTGTAAATAATGTAGGGTATTTGACCTAATGAGGGTAATACAGGATCCTGTGTCAACAAGGCATTTGAATGTTACATTATTTGATTGGGCTTCTGCGTACAATGCATGGGTTGTGCTAGCATTTCCCCCATGGACTTGGTTTAATGTCGCAGCCAGTCGTCGGTCCCGTTCACTGGTCCGTTCTAGTTTAATGGCATATTTTTTTTTTTTTTAGGGGGCATTGCCAAATTACTTCGCGGCAAACGTGGGGGCAGATTTATACACCTTGCCGCAATGTGACCTGGAAAGCCACAATTAAAACAGATGGGTCGTCCATCATGCGTCCGTGTAGGTCTGCCTATACCGAATGGAAGTGGATTTTGAGGGGAATTTGGTTGTGGAGGCCAATATAAAGTTGAATTTGGGGAAAAAGTTTGATTGTGTATGTTGTTACCTCTACCACCACCGCCACGATTTCGTTCCCTTTCTCCGTTAACGCGGCCGGAAAATTCGCCAGATATAGCGTTGGAAATCTCCTCCCGTATGATATCGCGGAGTTCAGAACTGATCGGGGACAAGTCCACTTTAGGTGATTGTTGGGGGGCGATGGCATCGACCGTGGGCTTTTCGACTGTCCTAAGGGCATTTCTGGCAGCACGAGCCGCCTCTATTTGTCGAGCTACGCTCAGGGCATCGTCGAGGGAGGTGGAGGACTCCTGTAAAACCTTTTCTTGAATATATCCGTCTTTAATTCCAGCGATAAACTGATCACGCACAAGTTTAAGACGGGCTTCTTTTGAAGCTCTTTTATGAGATTCCGTGACCAGCAGTAATAAAGAGTTGGCAAAATCATCTAATGTTTCCGTTTGTTGCTGGTACCTATACCTAAAGCAAAAACGGAGCTTTGGTTCACCGATGCGTGACTGAAACTTTTTTGTCAGCTCTTTGTTCAACTCTTCGTAATTGTTGCACACGCTTTCTTGAAGGTCCAAAAGTTCGAAGTCCCTAAAGGCATCATCATCTAACAATGAAATGAGTGTCT
The DNA here is from genome assembly GCA_020152595.1 of Chiridota heheva. Taxonomy (NCBI): domain Eukaryota; kingdom Metazoa; phylum Echinodermata; class Holothuroidea; order Apodida; family Chiridotidae; genus Chiridota; species Chiridota heheva. The sequence goes on along the minus strand of JAIGNY010001660.1, from coordinate 5,942 downwards.
TTGATTTTGTTTCTGAATCTATTATGTGGACCAATTTACAGTAAATTTCAAAGCGCTTAATCCACATAGTGAAGTCTTTATCAGGTGTGTACTGTGTGGGTGATTTTGCATGAACGATTGCCATTTTGGACTGTTGTTCCTGTTTCGGAGGCATACTTGATGTGAAATGATATAAGTACAGTACTTACAGTTGCAGTCCAAACCTCAGTCAAAAATTTGAGAGTTCCGCAACAAATATTGTGAAATAACGAGAACCTCCTCACAAAACTTGATGAATGAATTTGCCCACCGCTACCGCCAAATGTAACGTAGGTTCGAGTGGGTAGAATAAAGGCTTTAGTATAACAATAAATACACAAACAATGGCTATGAATTCCTTTGATATGTATTTGGGATATAATTATAATGAAACAGATAAAACAGGTCTAGCACTAGTCTACAGTAACTCTACTTCACAAGCTCATGATTACAACTGACTATATCTTCATTTTGGATACATATGATGGTACAAAAGAGCGTGTCCCCATTCCTGGAAAAGTGACTCATAATCATGTGCACTGGTATTGACCACATAGAGACAAAACAAATGTATTGGCTCCTCTTAATGAGTTTATGTGGTAACACCCGAGAACTAAGAAGGTCATGGACCAGTGAAACACTTCCAAGAAGATGGGCATTATATAATTATGGAATCAAGAAATAAAAGGAAATTATAGTTATACACGTATGCTACACATATGAAGGGTTTAATGCATTGCTTATTTGTGATGAAGTTGAACAAAACTTTCATTTGAACCAAAAGAGATGAAAAGAATTATAATTTGATAATAAAGTATTTTCTTTGACTTTCCTTAAGTGTTATGTGAATGTTTGCATGTGTGTAAACATTGAAACAATGAACACTACATTGTGTTAAAAGTTACCTTTCATTTAAATATTGATGTACAGTATCTCTTGTTACAGAGGTACATTTTCCATTAAAAAAAATACCGTTTATCCCCTTATTATTTATCTATAATTGTATAGTATTATTACATGGATATAGAGGATAGATGTTTGCAAAATGGGAATATCAAGAGAGCAATGGAGACGCTAAATTGGACAGTTTTCTCGTGGCTGGTGTGGAAAGTGTAGCCTAAGCTTTCCTCCAAGCTGCGTTATTCATACAAACCGTATTACAGGAATCGCCGGTATCTCCAATCTGCCAATGCATTAGCTTTGAAGAATACTTTGGTATGTGTCTTTTTGTTATTACTAGCAGAAGATGTTGAACTTAACCCAGGACCCAGAAGTACGAGATCTAATCAAGCTGATGATGAAGGTGAAGTTGATTTCTCTGCAATATTGACAAAATCAACAAAAACTTTACTGACTTGAATACAAAAGTCGATGGCATTTCTCGTGACTTTAGCTTATCAAAGACAAGAATGGATAACATCGAAGACGTACAAAATGACTTGGAAACTGATAACACCGAAATAAAGAAGAAACTACATGATTTGGAACTTAGAAACGATCAACTTAAAGCACTTCTCCGTCGGGATTTTTTTTTTTTTTTGGCATTCCAGACACCCCTAAAGAATTATGGGCCGAAACGGAAAAAAAATTGAAATCGCTCATAGGGGAAAAACTTGGTCTCGATGCTGATGCAATCACCCTTCAAAGATGTCACCGACTAAAATCGAAAGGTAAACCCCAATCCATTATTGCCAAGTTTTTTAAATTCAAGGACAAGGAACTTATGCTGAGGGAAGTGATCAAAAAAACTAAAAGGCACCGGAATACGGGTAAGCGAATACATAACAAAGCACACTAGGTACCTGCAAAAGAAACTGCTGCCCTATATGAAGGAAGCCCGAGATGAAGACAAGAAATCGACAATTCGCTTTAATAAATTGATTATCGAGGGTGAGGTATTTATCGGGACGAAAATACCAACTCCATTAAAAAGAAAAAAGATTGATGGTCAGGCCCTGGCCGTTCAAAAACTGGTACAAGCAAAGAGTTTCGTTGGACCAATTTATTTCCTGTAATCGGCAGACAATCCACCGTTACCCAAGAGCATAGGACCCACATCATTAATTATGGGAGTAACATAAATAGTATTAAAATACTTGTGTTGAATGTTGAAAGTATTCGCAAAAAACTTTAAAATCCCGGTTTTAAGAGGTACTGCACAGCTCTTGATATAATTTGTTTCATGGATACTTGGCTAGGAAGCAGTGAAAAAAATAATTATTAAGGGCTATAAGGAATTTAAAGCTGTGAGGAAACGCATTTCGCGGGTTAAGAGAAATTCTGGAGGCGTTTCTGTGTTTTTCAAGAGTAGCTTGAAATTACAGCAAGTACAGAACTTAGGTTCTGATAATCATATATGGATACATCTTCCTTCTTCAGTAAACAACCCGCCGATATATTTGTGTGCATTGTACAGCCCACCTGAGAATTCACCATATTCTGATATGACCTTTTTTAAAAGACTAGAACAAGACATTGTTGTTCTAGATAGTTTGCATAATGAATGCTCATTTATATCAGCTGAAGACTTTAATTCAAGAACTGCTCAATTGTCGGATTTTATTGAATTGGACGATAACAATGCTTTAGGAATTTCTGAACCTGGTATTCATTAATGTCGATACTTTGTTGATAATGGTGTTAACTTGTATGGTAATTTATTAATTGACTGATGCAGAAGTACTAACGTGCGGATTTGTAATGGTAGATTGCCCCCTGTAAGTGAAACCGCAGGATATACTTACATTTCATCAACGGGGCAAAGTGTCGTTGATTACATAATAGCATCTCAGAAGTTGCTCGATAACAGAGTAATCACTAATCTTATAGAAGGTGATGCTGTAGATTCGCCACATTTACCACTAACTTTTTATATTAATTACGTATATAGTGTTCACCATACCAATGTTAGTGGTGAACGATCAGTCTATTGATTGTGTTCCTCTAATGAAAACAGTCTGGTACAAAGAAAGACAAAATGAATATTCTGAAAAGTGGGGGAATAATGATACATTGGACACAATAGAGGGAATCATGGGCTATTTGGAAAATAACAATCCTGAAGTAGCGGTGACACAAATAAATGATTTACTAAAAAGGATCTATGGTGTGATGTATTAGGGAAACGCAATTTTTCCGAAACCGTAAAATTGATTTGATCAAGATTGTTTTGAATTTAAATCAAGAGTTAGGAAAGCGCTTACAGAACACAAAATACAACATAGCAATGAAAGTTGGGAACGTTTTTGTGATATAAAGAAAAGCTACAATAAATTCATTACATACAAGAAAACACAATTCATGGAAGAAAAAAACAAAGGAGCTTCTTACTTTAGCAAAACAAAAAGACAATAAGAAATGTTGGGCTTTCTTTAAAGCTCCCACAAACAAGAATACAAATGATATTCCAGCTATTGAATGGTTTCAATACTTTACGTCTGTTTTTGAATTTAACGATTCTACAGTATATTTTGATATTTCATATCCTCATTGGAAGTTTCTGATGATATTTTAGATGTCAACATTACAAATAATGAAGTTGAGAAAGCAATCAATTCACAAAAACAAGGCAAAGCTTGTGGTATCGATGGTGTTCAAATTGAAATCATCAAAAATTCACCTAAGGCGCTGAAGCGTGTTATACATGCATTGTTTGACAAAATTCTTTGTACCGGTAAATGTCCCAGTGCTTGGCAAGTTGAAATAATTAGTCCCATATTCAAGAAAGGGGATAAAGACTTACCAAGTAGTTATCAGCCTATTACACTATTGTGTGCTTCAGGCAAAGTATTTACAAAACTTTTATGTAGTAGACTATGTGATTGGCTTTTGGATCATAATATTCTTTCTCTTGCTCAGGCAGGTTTTCGAGCAGGGCTCTCTATGATTGATGATTCCTTTGTTCTTCACACTGTCATTTCTAAAGCACTGAGTCAACCACGCGGAAAACTTTACGCCGCGTTTGTTGATTTTAAAGCTGCATTTGATAACATTAATCGCAGTATTTTATTCAAGAAACTTTATAATATGGAAATGAGGGGTAAATTCTATGAGATACTTATATCAATGTATAGTAATATTGGGTCATGTGTGAAGGCAAAGGACGGTCTTAACCCCAAATTTGATTGTGCGAGAGATCTGAGACAAGGTTGTAATCTATCCCCGTACTTATTTTTACTTTATATCAATGATATTGAAGAGCGATTGAAGTCCACAAATACCCGAGGAATTCTTATAAATAAGAATAATATATGTTGTCTTCTTTATGCAGATGACCTCGCTATCTTTTCAGAAAATGTTTATTTCTTGCAAAGTTTACTGAATATTTTCTAAGATTATTGTGAAGAGAATGATTTGACTGTAAACTCAGATAAAACGAAGGTAATGGTTTTTAGAAAGGGTGGACACATTGCAAGAAATGAACGTTTTTATTTTAAAGGCAAAATTATTGAGACTGTAAATAACTATAATTACTTAGGATTAAATTTCACGCCAAAAGGCGTATGGTCAAAATCCCAAGTTCTACAGAGTTTAAAGTCCAAGGCTGTTTTATTCAATTTTAAGAAATTTTTGTCTAGAACTATTAATTTACTTGTAAGTATTATCCTTCAAATTTTTGATCAAAAGATAATGCCTATTTTAACATACGGTTCTAAGTTATGGAGTATCACCCCCCATGAAAGTACAATAAGAGTTTACAAGTCCTTTCATAAATATGTTTTAGGTTTACCACCAAATGCCATAAATATTATAGCTCTAGCAGAGCTGGGTCGCTTTTCCTTTAAAAATCAAACAATACTAAAGCAAACAAAATATTGGTTAAGGCTTCTTATTCTTGATAAAGACAGGTATCAGACTCATTGTTAAGTAGAACAAAGAATATTGGCAAACAAAGGAGTGCTATCATGGGGACTGTGTGTTAAAAATGTTTTGTATGAAACTGGGTTTGGTAATGTTTGGGAAAGGCAGGGAGAAGGGATTACTACATATTTCTGTGAACATTTTAAGCAGCAAGTTTTTGATATAGATAGACAGAACTGGTTGAGTGATATTAAATCTAGAAATTCTTTGCGTTGTTATGCACAATTTAAAACAGAAAGTTATGCAGAGCCATACCTATTTCAATAATGTTTAAAAAGTTTAAAAAGTTGGTCTCTAAAATCAGATGTGCTTGCCTTGAAATTGAAGTCAAGAAAGGCCGTTATTGTAATATAACCTATGAACAGAGGTTCTGTCAGGTTTGCAGTTTATTATGTTATTATTATATCAGTAATCAGTGTTTGAGCATTTTCATGACATTAAAAAGCATTCAATAACACTTGATAACACATAATGTTTAGGATTCTTCAATAATTTTCATTCTATTTCATTCATGTATATATATATATACTGTATATTAGTAATTCTTTCTTAATCATTGATACACGTGTAGTTTCGCTGAATATTTACTTTTGCGAAGAAAAGTACTTTCATTTTGAGCATTACCTAATTAAAATCGTAATGTTTTGTAGGTAATTCAGCGACGTTTGGATGGATCAGAAGATTTTTACAGATCATGGGATCAATACAAGGATGGATTTGGCAACATTAGTAAGGAATATTGGTTAGGCAACGATAAGATACACGCGCTGACCCAACAAGGCAACTACCAGCTTCGGGTAGATATGGAGGACTGGGAAAACGCTTCGGCTTATGCTGTTTACAGCAGCTTTTCTATTGAGGATGAAACGGATAACTATCGACTCACCCTGGGAAGATACAATACTGGCACTGCAGGTATTTTATGTGTTATTCTCGAGAGATACCTACAACATCACTTAGTATGTAAAACAAATAGATACATTACATTTTCATATTCATCAAGAATAATACAACTTTACAAAAAAGTCAAGACTTTCAAAGGATAATTTCAATGAACAATCAAT
>JAIGNY010001659.1:2500-25144 GCA_020152595.1 Chiridota heheva | reverse complement strand
ATTGATAACGAACGAGAAAGGCAAAACAAAATGATAGTTATCGATAGTTACTGCTAAAAACGTTTCTAATGACAGCTTAGTTAACGATAAAGGCTTTACAGATTTGTGATCTAAAGAATACAAAAACAGTTTTGGTGTTTTATCTAATCATTCTGGCTGCTTGAAATATAAGAAAATAATATTCAAAAGATCTAGAAATCTGACAAAAAAAGAGTCCGTTGATGTAGTTTTTGATATTTTGAAAGCTGAGCTTATATTGATTAAGGGCGATAAGAATTCATGCGAATGTATACTACACATTAATATGAAATTTAACAAGAACAAATGCAATCCACGAAGTTGATGAAATCATCACCACTAATCTCACAAATATATGCCCCATATATCTGGAGTACAGCATTGAATTCATTTCGAACACTTATTTGACATTTGTTCCACAAACTTGGACCTTTTAGAGCATTAAACACTTTTCTCTCACCTTGTGTGGGAGATTTGACCTTTTTGAAACATCAAAACACCATTTACCACACCGACCTATTACATACGTGATCCCATAAAATCCATTCATATCATAAACTTAAGTCTTGCTTTTTATTAGAAAATGTGAAAAAAAGGTCAAAATTGTTTATTTCGATCAATTATTTAAACTTTGACCGGTGTTTATTGCTCTTTTGACGCATCAAAAGAACATTTATCACACTCAAATTTTCGATTATTACTTTTTGAAAATAGTCTCGCAAATGTCCATTTTAACAACTTTATTTTGTCATTGTTAAACATTTTAAGAGCTATGCATTTTATATTCAATTTTGTAAATGTTAATATTTAGAAATTATATATTTGCATACTGAGAAATAAGTCTTGTCTTTATATTCGAATAGAAAATAATAACGACTTACCTGATTGCCAAGTCATATATTTGTACACAATGCAAAAGAAAGAGTTGGAAAGTGTCATACGTATCTTTTGATTAATCTGTTTAAACTCGAAACCTTCGAACATACAAAGGCTGCATTCGCTTAAATTTATCGGCCCATGTTTCTTTTTGGCATGACAGAATCCGCCCCTAGAACACTACTGCATCCTGGTTTTCTGTGCTTTGGGCATTTTAGTGATCGCATGAATGATTACGTGACACTGACATACAGTCGATGAAAAGTTTTAAGTTTCCTATTTCATTTCCATGTTACTCCACTTCGTATTATAACAAACTTTGTGGGCAAATTATTGCGTAATACATGGCCAACTCGTTGAGAGAATGTCCTTAAAACGGGATGAAAATGACAGTAGCAGTTTCATCCCGTCCGGGAAGCGCTTTCTTCAAATGGTCGCATTAGTACTTAACATTTCGATGAGAACCCCTTTCCCCCCCCTCTCTCTGCCAATCGATAAGAAAGCATAAAACACAGGAGAAATCCTCTCACGTATCAGTTTTCCCAGGAAAATTAAATTTTCCTTATTTTTAGGTAAATTCCTTCATATTTGGGAAATGTTATTTTATTTGTTGGTGAATTGTCTTCATGTTGGGATGTTTTTCACTTTAAACTACTTTTCTTACGCTTTTCGAATTTCTTTGAAATTGTATGTTGAATTGAAAATTGGTCAAATTTTAATAAGTCACTTTTCCAAAAATAAAGGTGCTATTTTCCAAATTTTAAAACTGATCTGTTCGGATTTTAATGGCTCATGGGATCTTATATGAAAGAGGACTTCAAAAAATTTAGTGAAAAAAGTAATTGAAAATCTTATTCCTTTAAGGATATATCTGAGTTTAAAGTTTGGTATCATTTGTGTAGAAACGATTGACATCAGACTAGTTGTGACGTCACAGCCTCGGATTGCTCAAAGTCTTTATGTATTCTTTCACATTTTGTCCTGCGATTTTTTGGCTTAAAAACCATAAACTATGTCAAAAAAAGTAGTAAAACTGAATCTAGGAAGGGTATTCATAATATACCACCAGAAAAAGGTTCGAGGTAAAATAATTCAAATAGTGAATTAAATTTATCAAAAATAGTTATGAATGTGAGGATGAAGACGCCAACTTTCCATTGTAGACTTACTACACCAGAAGACAGAGCTTTAAACTTGAACTTTTAAATATCTGTTTTATATCTTAATGTAATCAGATTTTTGAACGCCTTCACCATTTTGTTTCTTTTGAAGTCCTCTTTCGTATAAGATGGACATGCTTGACCACTGAAGTAATCCTTTAACCATTGTAGAAATGGTTACGTGTCTTTGGACCAAAAAGAATAGTTATACGAAAAAGAAAAAGAGGAGGTGACAAGAGATGACACTAAATTGGATTCACCGTTTTAACAAGGTTGAAACCATAAAAATGTCTCCCCATGGGCAGCTGGCAATAACGAAAAGTATAATGAATATTTCATAACAATTTTTTTTTTATATTCTCCAACAGTCCAATGGGAGTGGAAGCATCTGGGGATATATATGTGAAGGTATTGAACATACGTAGGTCTATTTGTTTGAGTGGGCGATTTCTGAAATTTTGATCATTGTAAATATTAAAATTCATGAATTTAAAAGTATTTTACAAGAAAATTATCCGACAAAAACTCGTTTAAAAAATTAAGTTGTCTCCATTACCATTAATCAATAGTCCTGCAAAACTTCAAAATAGAAGAAAAAGTTAACTTGGACTTTTTGTATTAAAATGCATTAAAATGGTTGAAAATTACAAAGGCGCAATTTCCGCCTTTTCACAGCAGTCATTTCTACAAATATGACACGCAAGGCTATCCCCAAATTGAAGTACAGTAGTTTCTGAACAATTTTTTTTCGACATTCGGAAAATTTACTTCTTTTTTTTTTCCGGCAATTTGCTTCATTTTCTGACAGGTTTTTTTTTTGCCGAATTTCTTGGCCAATTTTCAGAAATTATTCTCGATATTTGGGAGCTCTCTAATTTCAATTAATCTTTTCATTAAACAGTACAATTAAACCAGCATGAAAACTGAAATAATACTTTAAGCTACATGGACCAAGGAGGTACCACTGTGGTACCTCCTTGCATGGACTAGGTTGGAGTTATATGGACATGTATCTATAACATCAGTTAAAATAGTTTAAAATATTATAAAAAAGAAATCATAGCCTACAAATTGGTGAAACAATTGCCAAAAGTTTAAGGTTTACAATTTTAAGGGCTTAATTATGCTTTAATCTGTCATTTGCCAAAATCATGCAAATTAGTATTCAATTTTGTGAAATCAGAATAAGAAAACCGATAACAATTATGACAGGACAATAGGAGTATCTCTACATTTCCTTGTGTAAACTACTTTTGTTTATAGTTTTTTTAAGAACAGAAAACAATCATTAGAACATAATGTATTTTTGGCTAATAACATTTTCGGACTGAGTACTCATGCATCACCCAAATGCATGAAAAGGAAGAATATTCCTCATAGGCCTTTGCCTAATCAAAGTTTCTTGTTCGAGATATTAGTTATCACTAATACTGACTGGCCAAGAAATAATTCAGAGGAAGTGTCGTTACTATATAAAAGCATTAATAATTTTACCGGTGACGTGTCAAATACATTTTCTTGCGACAAGATTCCTTCTTTAAAGTTTTATCTACACAATCATGAAAATGAAATTATAGATTGGACAACAAAAATATGGTAAACCTACAATTCATAACAGTATTGAAAACTTCTTCTGGGCCGTTTATCATTGGCAACAAACATCATGAAATAGCGAAAAGTGTATTGATATATATGTTTATATATATAAATATATAAATATATATATATATATATATATATATATATATATATATATATATATATATATATATATATATATATATATATATATATATATATATATATATATATATATATATATATATATATATATATATATATATATATATATATATATATATATATATATATATAAATAAATATATATATATATATATATATATATATATATATATATATATATATAAATATATATATATATATATATATATTTAAATATATATATATATATATATAAATATATATATTTATATATATATATATATATATATATATATATATATATATATATATATATATATATATATATATATATATATATATATTTTAAATATATATATATATATAAAATAAATTAGAAAAAATGCCAATGTCTCTAGCCAACAGATTATTTGAAAAACCAAATATTTCGAAAACTCCTGTTTCCTTCTTCCTACTTCATACCACTGAAGAAGGAAACAGGAGTTTTGAAATATTTGGTTTTTAAAATAATCTGTTGGCTAGAGACATTGCCATTTTTTCCTAATTAGTTTTGTTTGTAATGGCCAATGCAAGTGGAACTTATCTTATATATATATATATATATATATATATATATATATATATATATATATATATATATATATATATATATATATATATATATATATATATATATATATATATATATATATATATATATATATATATATATATATATATATATATATATATATATATATATATATATATATATATATATATATATATATATATATATATATATATATATATAGATATATATATATATATATATATATATATATATATATATATATATATATATATATATATATATATATATATATATATATATATATATATATATATATTTATATATTCATATATATCTATATACATATATATATATATATATATATATGTATATATGTATATATATACATTCATATATATATATATATATATATATATATATATATATATATATATATATATATATATATATATATATATATATATATATATATATATATATATATATATATATATGTATATGTATATATGTATATACAGTATATATATATATACAATATATATTTATATATATATATATATATATATATATATATATATATATATATATTTATATATATATATATATATAGATATATATATATATATATCCTAATCGAAAATGGTAATGATAACAATAATGATAACAATGAACGATTCATTGAAACAGGCATCAACCAAAGAGCTTCTACACAAGCTCTTTGCATCAACACTGATTTTGGCAAATATTAAATGAAACTTACCTTTGTAATAAAAAGCTACTTGCTTTTTCAAACGAAGTTGTCACTTGTGGTTTTTGTAACAGGTAGCTTGCCGAAAGGCCGCTTCCTGAGTTTCTTCATATGAATTGCACACGTTTTGCGAAAATTCAAAATGTAATCTCAGCGATGTGCATCCTACTGTCCTAATAAACATGCTATCGCTTTACTGCTTGACGAGATGTCAACGCAGACGAAGTATAATCATCTATTGGATTTTATGAATGCCACACAACATACCCTGCCATTGGAGATTTGGCGGTAGTAGCACACGACAATATGACCTGGAACTTGCTGGCCAACTGACCAAGGACATGATTTTTAGTACGACCGCCACTGGAAGGACAAATCTATGAAACTCTATTAAAAGTTGAGCACTTCCTGGCAAAAATATTACAAATAATTATAATGCAGAGTAGGCTATCTCAATGACTGTATCAGCTGTGTCGGGATTTATCACTGTGTATAACCTCGATATGTCTGGTTTGACTGTGTATGAACAGGGAGTTGATTTTGGGGTTCAAATAACAAATCCCTGATTAGAACATAAAGCTATAATAACCTCTCGTTGAAATAAATTCCCATGGAAGTTTATGGTAATGTCCGCGAGTAATGTTCAGTCATGCATGGGAAGATAATATATCTTAGACTGAACATGGAGATACTATCTGGGACCTCTATGGACTAAATATGCATCTTGTTCTTGGGATATGCAGATAAAAGTCATCAACAATTCCGGATATAAAGCAGTAATACATCAAGTTCAATAATTCCTCAGTATGCCTAATTTAAGAATTTTCAATGTTCATTGAGGTTAATTATTAATCCCAATGGACTTTAAAAAACATCAAATTTGGGCTAATAATATTTTGCGAAATGACACAAAATGAAATAAAGATAACATGCAGACAGCACTCAATTTTCAACTAATTAAAATTAAAGGGCAGTGTTTTTTGTTTTTTTCGCAAAGGAGATGCGAAGCAAAATATGACATTACTGACAATGTATAACTGTTTCGTTTTGCTTCGCAAAAAACCATCATTAGTGTGGCGCGGTATTGACTGATTGAAGTTCTGCGAAACGAAACGAAATAACCACTAAACATTCACGTCTTTCATATCCCTTTTTGATAGTGCTACTCTAAAATAAAGATCGAATTTTGAAAAGACCCATGCCCGTACTAGGCGCGGAAGATAGGAAAAGGGAGGGGGTTACCTCCTGTCGGCCGGATACCTATCTCTATCTTAATCGGAATCATGCCTGACTCGGCTAGATATCTAGGTCATGCCCTACCAACTCGGCATGATGTTGACAATATGATATTTTGCGCACAGATCTTATATAGCCAGGTAGAGAGGCACTGAATATAGCATATTTATTTCATTAGTGATTTGTCGAAATCATGAGCGGCTAGATTTCCCGCTAAGTAGAAACAACTTCCCTAAAATAGAAAATCTGACTGTAAATGGAAAAAAATATTCCGCAAATTGAAGAAAATGTTCCGAAAATCTAAAAATCTAATTCCTGGATATTATTAATATTTAAAGACAATTTCCCAAAAATGGGTCGAAAAAATTGCCCGGAAAGGAAAACAATTTTCCGAATATTGTAGAAAATTGCCCGGAAATTAAGGAAAGTTCCTAAAATATTGAGGATAATTTCCCAAAATTTACCAAAAAATTCGCCGAAATAAAATATTTTGCCGAAATGAAGGAAATTTTCCAACCTTGCCCGCAGAAATAATCCGAAAATCGACTCGAAAATCATTCGAAATTGTTAAGAATTTTTTCGAGAATCGAAGAAAATTGCCGGGAAATTGAAAAAAGCTGCCAGAAAAATGAAAAAAAAATCCCAAATTTGAAGGAAATTGCCCGAAAAAGAAAGAAATTTTCCGAATATCGAAAAAAAATTGCCCGGAATCTAAGGAGCTCCCGAATATTGAGACTGATTTACGGAAATTGGTTATAAGATTCGGTAAAAAAAAAAACTGTTAGAAAATTTTCCGAAATAGCCGGATTTTTCGGAAGGATATACCACCCCTTCCCCCTCCCTCCCAAACCAAAAACTGTCGTGAAACGATTACTCCAAATTTATTCTTTATTCACAAATTCGATTTTTCGTCGAAATAGGTTTTCGAGTCTGAAAAATGTATCGCATCCTGAGTAAAATGGTCCCGTACGGACATGAAAGAACCGTATTCAAATTATGAAATCGGCTGGACACCGATCTTATAGTCAGGAAGAGATTTAGAATCATCAGATAAACTTAAATTACACTTTCAGTGTATATCTCAGCCTAAGCTACTTTCCGAATCATGTCCTCCCGACCGCCGACTCGGCATGGTGCTCACAAGATCATCCTATTTGGGCACTTTGTCGGGACGAGATGTAAAATGTCGTGGATGCAACGGCGGAGGGGTATGGGGGAGTTACCCCACTTTTCTATAAAAAAAAAATCCTCCATATTCTTATTTTGTGGTTTAATCTATATTATTGCTTAAAGTTTGCCAAGTAAAATAAAGCCATGTAAACAGTACATGGTAATGTTACCAATTCTTTTTCAATAGTTAAACGCATCTGCCGTGATTGCCAGACTACTAAAAGGTATACAAATGTAACTCCCTAAACTTGATTCCTACGACCCCTCCCTATCCCACTCAGAAATTCACCTCAATTATGTCGGAACCGGGTGTCCGAATCGTATAGATATCAGAAACATATCCTGCTGACTCTGCATTATGATGCTAACAACATCATAATTGGGCAATCAATCGGGAAGAGATTTAAAATGTCGGATGCACATGTTTAAATCAGATGTACTCACAATCATTCATGCCCGAGTCGTTTAGATATCATAAATATCTCAACTCAACTCTATGATGCTGATTGGGCTCGAGTTGGGCAGTTGGGATGTATATATGAAAGACGCCCGACAACCCACATTTAAAATTCAGATTCCCGATAATCATGGCCCATTTTTGGGCAACAAACATAGAAATCTTCAAAACCTTCCGGCGAGTTTGCCCCTGGACCCTACCGCAGCTGCGTCAATGAATTGTATGCTGGTTTACTGGTTGCTGCTTAAGTTTGTTATTTGTCTGTTTGTGCTATTAACTTCTATAACAAACATTGATTTTATAAATCGTCTGGTAGTGTGGGGTTTCCATGATCAAAGATCCTAAAATGTTAAGAAACAATCTGTAATTACAAATTAACATACTTTGCTTCTAAAAATAGCAAACTATTTTCTTTCTTCTCAAAAATACATGTTTCTTTATAAACAGTCAATAATTTATTTTTCAGTCGCACTTATATGAGCCATCGTAAATTGCAGTTACATAGGCTGGTCTGTATTTTGACACACAGATGCATTTATGGTTCTGCACCCAAGCTATATCTCTGAAAAAATTTAGCAGCTCCTAATTCAAAACTTCTGGAGATTTACAAAATTGTAAACTAAAAACGAAATAACCAGATTTAACTATCAAACCACCTCAAAATCGTCAATTTATTTCACACTTTAGGCGTTTTTGGCAACATAAAGATGGGATTATCAGTCCAGTTCACGCTCCAGATTTGGAGATCTCCCAATCGGGAGATTTCTTGTCATTATAACCCACAATGCATCTTTCCAAATGCAAATCTTTGTGAAGAAATTTATAGCCGTAAATAGGTTTAAGTCAAAAATGCATGCAAAATATTCAAATCTTAATGGTGTAACAGAACGATTAAATTATTTTCTCTAATTTCACCATCGCAAATTTGACTTTCACCAGGAAATCTTAATGTAATCTTTAAAAAAAAAATCAATATTTTTTGAAGAGCAGATTTTAACATTTTAATAAGCAGCAAAAGCTAAAATTATTCACAAATATTCATACCATTATCATTTCCAAAGTATACAACATTAGAATTACAGAATTTGACAAGTAAAAAGATATTGACGGCTGAACTTATTAGCAACAATTTAAATTATGGTCACTGCGCATGTCTCGATCCATTAATTGGGAGATCTCCCAATCGGGAGCGTGGACTGGACTGATTATGAAATTGTGCAAATTGGGTACTTTAATTTTTACTGTGATGCAATATGATTTTGGTCATGTATTATTTTATGTTTTGCAGAAGCACGTTAATGCCCATAATATTATTATCTACAACATGTGTAACCCTTAAGGTCAGTTATCGTCTCTATAACGCAGGGGTAAATATATTTTAATTCCTGTGTTTTGATTGGTTGAAACACAATGGTTAAATGTGCACTTAAATTGATAAGCCAATCATAATCGTTTTGAAATCAAATGTATGCCGCCACATTTTAATCACGATAGATGGCCTCTAGATGTTGAATATGGACGTGTATACTGTAGTTGTAATGTTATATAAAACATTTGAAATTAATCAAAAGCCATGAAAATAGCCAAGAATTTTAACAAAAATGGGTTAAACATCGACTATTTATAGTATTCTAAATCTCAGGCAGCAATTTCTACATGTTGTAAATTTGTTTCGTATTTTCATTTGTGAAACCTTTGTTTTCTATCGCGATAGTTTGAAGTGGTGCAGCAAATTCTGACCAAAGTTTTAAGGTGACGAAGACTAGTGAACTTTGACGGGGTTTTTATTTGGTCATCAATGTTATCACAAAACGCTTAATACGACCCGGACGAGAACACAGGTGGACGTACAGACAGACATAACATCGACAACCAAGTCAATGTCCACAGCCTTTGAAAACTAGTTGTGGTGCACTGGCGCAAAGTTTGAGAAGAATGTCCTGCTATTCATTTAGGTTAATCTATTGTTTGTTGTTTTTCTGTCACAGTTAAGAAAGCAGATGCTCTTACGTTTTCAAGACCCCGTCAATATCTAGCTTATTCAATAACTGAATCCAGGAGCGAATTTCAAAGAATGATGTATATATTTGGCGTTGGCCATTTTCATTTATAACAGTTTTTCCATACTATGGAAAAGTGTGAAACTTTAATCGGGCATAACTCGGGAACTAAGCGGGCATAACTCGGGAACCGTGTTGCTACCTTTCAGTCTTTAGGCCTAACATTTAAAAACTATTTTATGCATTAATCTATCTCTATTAAGCAAAGTTGCCACACGCCCATGTATAGGTAGCTAAAGACGGATTCCTCTCATTTATGCAACGTGAATTTTCTTTATGTATTATAGTTGTACTCGTACTCATACTCGTGTTCTTGTACTCGCGCGTATTCGTACTCAGGAAATGGAAATGTAAAGTACTCGTACTCGTACTCGTATTCAGGACTTTGAGACTCGTATCGGTACTCAGGTCGTTGTACTCGTACTCGTACTACAAGTCTGGTAACCCTTGTAAGGATTATCTAAGTGGATTTTAACATTATAATTTATTTTGTCTTCTTAATATCACTGATATTTTCCGCTTCGCACATACCCCAATTGTATTCGTTTCGTTTAAATTTTCAGGGGAAACTTCTCTTCTGCTTGTTAAGAAATAGCTACCTAGATTTTACCAACAGAATTTAAATGTTCTTCTTTTCATCAATTCAATGTATTTTTCAGCCATTTTGTGGCAATAAAAACAAGAATTCAGAGCTTTCGCGGGCTTCGCCCCTAGATCCTTATTGAGGTTTTGCACCTGGACGTCGCCATGGGACCTTAAGCGGGTGCCTGCTGTTTCGTAGTTCCGTGTTTGGTATTTGACTGTGCTTTCAAGCCAAAATGTTCGGCGATTCCGCTGGTACCGGGTCTGTTCCAAATTGTTCTATGCTGTGTAATTGTAGACACATTCTATATCGTTTATAGATAAATAGGGATTTTCTGTGCCACAAGCCAAAAACCTGGCAAAACCGCTGGTTGTGAGGAACGGGAGGGGAGAAGGGGGAGGGATGGAGGTGGGGGGGGGGGGAGGAGGGGGGAGGGGGAAGGGGAAGGGGGTCTGTTCCCAATTGTTCTATATTTTGTAGTTTTAAACACATATATATCGTTTTTATATCGCAGACTTTCATCGATTTTTTTTCTTTACAGCCTCCTTGCGCTCGAAGTCTAGTTAAGTTCCTGGGTGTAAGGGGTCTCGAGGGATAATTACCCTAGGTATATTCGAGGGCGACTGAGATGCTTTAGGACCGCATTATCAAATGACTGAAGAGGGCTCAGGGAATAGGAATGATAAAGTGTCATAATTAGAATAATAAGAGGATCGTTACATGTAAGTTCAAAGTAACAAACATCTGAACATAGGTCTAGTTAAAATGTGTTTATTCGACTGTTCCATGTGAGTGTGAGGGGAGGAGCCAGGGGCATAGTCTAAGGGGTGTGGGGTTTTAAGAGGTGCAGTGGTTCAATTGTTAAGGAGCCATACTTGCTTGTATTCTAAAGGTACCTGACTCGATTCTCGTCGTAAGCACTGCATTGTGTCCTTGAGCAAGACAATTTATTCTACTTGCTTCAGTCCCCCCAGCTGTGACAAATGAGTACCAGTTCTGCTGAGGAGTTATTCTGCGATAGACTGGCGTCCCATCCAAGGGGAGTCATGTACTCTCATCCGATTGCGCCATGGAAACCGGGGAGAAGCACCTAATATGAACCTAAAATGTCTCGAATGGATTTAACTTTAGCTATAATATTTTTCGTCAGGCAAAAAACATGGTTGTGAAGGCAAAGTGGTGGGAAAATTGATATTGTAATACTATTGTTTTGTTTCTTTGCAAAAAGACAACATATTTGCGAAAATGTTTTGGAAAATGTTACAATTATTTATGTTATTTTCATAGCCATAAAGGGCGGGGAGAATGGGGGGTGGGGTGGGGGTTAGGGGCACCGATGACTGTCTGACGGAGCTAGGGAATGTCGGCTCTACTATCTAAATTATACATATTTCTTAAAAATTGCCTTCTCAGTTAGATATGAGAATCATGTCCTTCCTTATTATGACAACATCACACTCGGCCAGTGAGCACGATCTTAGTTGGTCAGATAATTGTGTACAATGTCAAAATGTACTGTTCAAATCAGAGATATATCTTAATCATGCCCATCTCGGCTTTATAATAACCGTACCCTCCCGCGACTCGGCATGATGCTGACAACATCATACTTCGGCAGCGACCTTAGTCGGGCACAGATGAAACAATGTCATACTGTTATGGCCAAAGAGGTGGAGCTCCTGTCGGACATCGATAAGTCGGACAGGGAATCATGTCCGACTCGGCTAGAAATAGGGGTTATGTCTTCTTCTCTCGGCATGTTGACTACTTGTTTCTTGGGCACCGATCTTAGTCAGGCAGAGACGGTCGGATGCACTGTTTCAATTAAAGATATAATTTCTTAATTAAGTGCTATTTGGCTATAAGTCATGTCCTCCCAACTTGGCATGATACTGACAAGTTGACATGATTTCGAGTCACCAATTTTAATCAGATAGGGATTGAAATATATTATATGCAATGGCGTAGCCAGCTCCCCAAAACAAATCTGAGCTTTTTATGTCAAAAGTGGGGAATCCGAGGGACCTTTGTAACGTTATTTCTGAAAACTGGGGAGGGGGTGCAGGACCTCTTCTCTCCATATCACTTGGCTTTGCTATAAGCTGATATGTCGAAAATACCAGAGATCTATGGGCTTTTATGGCATGTATGGGGATTCTTATTCGGCGAATTGGCTATCCAGCTAGATATCATAATCAGGTCTACACAACCTGACATGATGCTGATTCTCAGGTTGGCCAACATGAACGTTCGTATATAAAAGCAACCCCTTCCACACATTTAATATCCTGATCTCGAATGACAGGGGCGGACTGGGGCTAGTTTAAACTTGTTCACAAGGATCCTCATGAGCTAAATCAGTTTTGTCGATAGGCGGCCGGGATTAGGGCCAGGGCCGTGTGTTCTGTGTATAGGGGGAGCATTTCCTCCCAATTTAGATCCATTTTTTTTTTGTACAGTTGTATAGTGTTTTTTTTTTTTGTATCTTGGTGTGATTTCATGATTTTGCCCTTTCCCTGCACTCTCTGTAGGCAATTTTAGTTGTGTGCTTTATCCCACATTTTCAAATCCCGCCCATGGTTCTGTTTATGCATTTTTTGTCTTTAATGGTTTTCCATTTTCATGAAGGAAAAAATTGTTTTGACCCAATGAAGAATCCTTTCTTTTCCAAAACTTTGATCAAGTTAATTTGTGGTTGGTAAAATTGCCGAAAATTACCAGCACAATATGCAGGTAAATATTTTTTATTGTCTCCGTTTAACGTCACCGTTTTCACATTTATTATAAAATATAGTTATCATAAAACTTGTCCAGTAATATTTTGCTTGAATCTGCTACGCTATTAGTATATTAGTACATGAGCACAACCGCCTCTCTCCACTGCGCCCCCATCCTCTCCCTCCATCAATGTTTAAGCGAAAAACTCCGAAAAGGAGTTTTCTTCTTTTCATTACTTCAATTTTTGGTCATAGTGTTTCATTTTAAATAATTTTGCGGCTTTAAAAGTGAAAAAAACTTCACCTATTTATGGGGCTTTGGCCCAGGATTACACTGGCTCCTAAACAGGCCAAGGGACCACACGCCGTTACGCGTACGCTACGTGAGGAATACTGGATCTAGCCACTGGTGACGCCACTGCTCAAAATTAACTGTTTATTCACAGATTGAATGCGATATTTTAAAAGTTTTGGAGGAAAATGTCACCCCCTCCCCCCTCCCCCCCCCCCCTTCATCACTGGGTAAGATGGTCCCGTACGGCCGTACTGTACTGTTTAAACTGTTAAATTAGATAATCTTAGTCATGCCCCATGGCCTAATGACTGGATATCAAAATCATGTCCCCCCAACTCGGCACAAGCTGTCATGCATGATTGTCGGGTCACCAATCTTAATCTGTCAAGAATGTGAAATGTCGGATACTAGCGGATATAATGTAGCCAACCTCCAAAAAGTCGGGGGTTGGGGAACCGTAAATATTGAAAGTTTGATGACATTATTCCTAAAAGTGTGGAACGGCGATAGAAATTGATAACGTCATTTCTAATAAAGACAGTCAGGCATGTACTATTCAGGGCCGTAATTCTCATCAGGAAAGTATGTGTGTGTGTGTGTGTGTGTGTGTGTGTGTGTGTGTGTGTGAAGGGGGAGGGGGAGTAGGTCATAAAGTGGAAGGACAAGAGGCACATTTTCCCCAAAATATACTGAATTTGTACAATTCTGCTGAAAATGAGGGGGCATGTCTCTCCTGTTCCGTAGGAATTACAGCGCCGGTACTATTCTTATCAGAGCCTTAATTGTATCAGAATTATCTCTACTCAAATCGGCATGATACTAATTCTTGATTTGGGCAACTGGTTCAGTGGCGTAATCATCTCTCTGGGGCAAAACAAAAACCAAAAATTATGTGACAAGTGCAAAAATTTTACTGGTAAATTTTGTTTCATGAAAAATTGCTGCTAATTCGAAAATTTCCTTCAACTCTTCAATTTCAGAGAGATTACCTATATTTTCGAAAAATTTCCTTCATTTTCAAGAATTTTACTGCAATTTCGGGAAATTTCTTCGAAAATTTTGGCCAGTTTTTGGAACATTTGTCTAGTTTTTGGATCATTTTGGCCAGGTTTCAGGAAAATTTACCCAGTTTTTTAAAACGTTTGGCCAGTTTGACCAAACCGTTTGACTGGGAAGAGATGGCTTGACCGAAAATGCAAACCCCGTCATGGGGCAGTTTTCTTCCTGCCCCCGCTTTCTACGCCGCTGGCAAGTGGATCATTATGAATATTCCCCGCCGCGCCCACATATGTTTAAAATTCTGAGCCCGATGACATGGGCCATTTTCTGATTTCGGGGCATCAAAAACAAGACCTTTTTAGAGCTTGCGGTGGCTTCTCCCTCTGGATACCAAGCAGGGCGCGCTTCGCCGATGAATCCCACAATATTGTTACCTGATTTGTCTCTATTGTCAAAGGAAATTTCTCTTCTGCTTGTTTATGGTTTAGAAATGGTAACTCAAATGCTTATCGGAGTAGATTGCGACATGATAACTAAAAACTGTTTTCGTTTTTTGGTATTTAAACTTTTGAGCTTTGTGTTGATTTTCAGCCATTTTCGGTCCTGAAATACAGGGTCGTAGTGAGTAGGTTTCTAATGAGAGTGGGTGCGGGTGGGGGGTGTGCAAGCTTGTGCTTGCCGACAGGTACTACTAATTTGTCGAAAAATTGGCAACAACATAATACCGAACAATTGGGAACAGATACTATCCCTAGTCCCCGCGAAATGTTGTCTGGGGGATACAATAACCAAGTACCAAATACGCCACAGCGTGACAGCCTGCTTGTGTCCACTTAAGGTACTCTGGCGAGGTCCAGAAGCGAAGCCTATATCTTAGAGTCAAAGGGTCTTCTTCAAGTTCTAAAGATTTCTCCAAATTGGCTGAAAAAAGCGAAATCAACAGAAAGTTCGAAAGTTTATTTGATGAAAACAATTTTGATTATCATATGAAAATCTACTCAGATAATCGTTCGGGCTACCATTTTTAGACACATCAGAGATTAAAGTTCTCCTAAAAATTGAAAAAAATCTGATAAAAGTGTGGGGTTCCTTGACAAAACCCTATATGGTCCAGGGCCCAAGCCCGAAAGCTCATAAGTTTCTTGTTTTTTATCAGGGGCGTAGCCAAAGAGGGGAGGGGGTGCGCACCCCCCAACTTTGTGTCGTCGGCAAATTGAACATGCTTGTCGGCTTTTCTTCCTTTTCGGGAAATTTGCATCAATTGTCAGATTGTAGCGAAATGTTTTTCATTTTGGGGATTTTTTTTTTTTTATTTTCATTTTTGAAATGTTTGCATCCATTTTTCTTCATTTTCGGGAAATTTGTATTAATTATTATGATTTTTTTTTTTCAATTTTGTGTGATATCTTCTTCATTTTCAGGAAATTGTCTTCATTTCTGAAAAACTTGCATCAATTTTCGTGAAATATCTTTTATTTTCGGGAAATTTTCTTCATTTTCAGGAAATGTGCATCAATCTTCGTGAATTCAGTAAGGAGGTGGGAGCGAGTGAGGTGGGTGTGACCTATTCTAAAGCGGGTAATGTGGACGTTGTCGACACGGGATAGGTTGTGAGTAGTGGGTTTGATCGGAATGGTGGGCTGGATGACGTGGAGTTTGTTACCAATTTGGACGTCCCATGAGGGTTGCCAGCGGCCACGAACAAGGGAAGTGATAAGCGGTTTGATGTCAGAAAGGGTTTTGGGAAAAGGGGTAGGGGGAAGGGTGAGGGCAAGCTTAGCAGCTGCATCAGCCCTGTCATTGCCAGAGATGCCAGCATGGCTGGGTTAATACCATAAAATCCTTTCAAAGCTCTTTTGTGTCAGAAAATTTACTGTGTATGATGCATCAAGTTCCCTTTTTGGGGTTAGAAATGTCCATTGTTGTTTCATTTATGTTGTTGTAGACGCATGTATATCGTTTACAGACAGGTCGGGCAAGTTCAAATTTTCTCCAGATATATTTGTGTTACACCCCACCCCTAGCACTATTAAACAAAAATGAAATTGTGAAAAATTAAATTGTCTGTTGGCATTCACTTTCTTGGTTTCATGTTTTCATGACCGTTATTTCCCTTCAAACAATCAAAACATAGGGAGGAGGGGTCGGTCAGTGTCGCGATGATCGGGTTGTACAGCAAGGGAGCCAAGGTTTTCTCATGGGAGGGGTGCGTTTTCAGGGCCGGATTTAGAAATGTGGGGACTCTCGATGTGAGCGCCCATTTTAGAAAATTTTCACCCGACAAAATACAATATAACATACCACGTGTTCCCACTATAAGCCCAGCTAGCACCTGGCGACTTTAGGGACGGCGATAAAAAACGGTGCCCATCTTGGGAACCGAAAGGTCCATGAAAGAGGCCTCACATCGGGGAAGACGATCAGAAAAAGGGCCCCATATCTTAGCAACCGACGAGATCCCTGAAAGGGGCCCTCAAATCAAGGGGGTGATCAGACAAGGGGGCTTAACTTAGCCACCGACGAGGCCCGAAAGAGGCCCTCACAACGGGGAAGGCGATCAGAAAAGGGGTCCATCTTAACAACCGCCAAATCCTGGCTCCTAATGTTACGCCACTGCATAGCATAATTTCATAGCATAACTACAAGGAAAATGCAAGACAATCCCATCAAAAGATTATGATATTCATAAAGTAATCTAATAATGATTCAAAATGTGCCGGCGGCAGTGGCGCGCCTGCAGAAAAAAAAAATACTGGGAGCATAAATGAAAGTTGCATGCATAAGTGTGTAACGCCTATGGTGGTACTAAGCATGCGAAGCCCCACGTTTTTTCGAAGTTGAGGTGGCACGAAAGTGCTTAAAACCTATGTCTAATATATACACCAAAACCATTTTGAATTTGCATTTTTTTAGGATTGGGGATACGTGCCCCCTTTTTCTCTTCCCTCTTCCATTGCCGGTGCCACTGGACGGCGGCAAAATGGGGAAGAAAGATCGCACTTGATTTCTCACCAAAACTAGAGGCAATCATTATGTTTGTGTCATGGTGTTGGGCGGGTACTATACACATTTCTAATTTTAGACAGTGAGCCGGACCCCACAGGAGGGAAATTTGTGGGACCCCTATTTGTGGGGATCCCGGGAACGTGTCTATGTGGCTCATGCTTGAATCCGGCACTGTGCGTTTCCACAGTAAAATGTCCCAATTTCGGCCTATCGGGAGGTATATGTGTATTAACCTTAACGGCCCTCCCTACGGGCCTGCTAAAGTGAGACGGAATGTTTTTGAGTAATAGGTCCAAATTTTCTACGCATAATAGTTCCCATGTTAGGCAAAAATAATTCCCGAACAAAACTTTAAAATCTTTTTTTTTCTTCAGAAAATCTTGTTAAAACGGGACTGCCTAATGGAATACACATAATACAAAGTCACCAAATTTCTTCAAAGATATCGAAAAGCGCACGGTGAATTTTAAAAGCGCACGGTAAAAAGATGATTCATATGTCATTATTCCAAATCGTGAAGAATAATTGGAACCCTTATGTTTACTTCCTCGCGCTCGAAATGTGTCTGATTCTTATGTTATTCCTTTACAAACTTTGAATTTGGATAGATGCATTGTGGGACACTTCTGTGAAGGGTCCCCCGATCGGAAAAACAAAACTGTTCTCTCGATCGGGTACGAACCGGACTGATTATGAATATACCACGCCGTGCCCACACATGTTTTTAAAATCCTAAGCCACCTATGATATGGGATATATTTGTGTTACACCCATCCCCCCTCCCCCTCCCCCTCCAGCGCTCGATGTCAAGTTACGCCCCTGAGAGTGGCCCTCAGAGGCTTGGAGCATTGGGTCCTTGTGCCAATGACGCAATGACCAGCTCCGACACTGGCCCCTATTGCTAAAATTTTGATATTTAAAAATATGTTTTTAA
Source organism: Chiridota heheva (assembly GCA_020152595.1). Classification (NCBI taxonomy): domain Eukaryota; kingdom Metazoa; phylum Echinodermata; class Holothuroidea; order Apodida; family Chiridotidae; genus Chiridota; species Chiridota heheva. The sequence goes on along the minus strand of JAIGNY010001659.1, from coordinate 6,589 downwards.
AAGGGGAGAACAATTTGCTGCCAGATGCTTTAAAGTCACCTATTCCCATGAATACGTGATGAAAAAATATGACTGGCAGAGGGATGTCAAAATGTGGTCTAATCCATACGTCGTAGAATTGAATTATGTTATGTGACCGCATTACTCAGAGGCCGGCATAGGAGGTGCGGGTGGGTCGGGTGTGTGTGTGTGGGGAGGGAAAGGGAGGGGGTGACCTACAGAGACTTTCATCTTCTCGCGTTGCATACAGAAGTAAACTTTAAGAATTATTGACATAAAAGTGGTCAAATTTAATTTGAAGAAAATTTATGAAAATGAAAAAAATTCCGAAAATTGAATATTTTTCGCGAAATCCAATCATTTCATCAATGTTTGTTTTTATTAATACAACAATACACTGGTCTCACACGCGGGAGATGACAACTCCCTGATGTATCATTTTGTTGATTATTATCTCTCACGTCATGAATTGATATGAAGTTGTATATGTGAAATAAATAAAAATCGTATTAATGAAAGATATGAAATATTAAGCGACATTTGTGTAGGCAAAGCGGACTGTCTCTGTGTGTGCATAAGTGTATAGGTGGGTGGGGTTGTGTCACACAACAGACTGTACATCACAAAATATCACAATCTTTCGTGTTCTAGTTGGAAAAGTATCCCAAACTTGTCGCTTGTACTATAAGTTTCAATGAGGCAAATGATTATGTATATGCTACCTTGGTTGCCTGCTACCTCGATTGCCTTGTACAGACTTTTAAAGTTAAAAAGAAAATCAAGTCATAGATTGTAACACCGTTACGGGATTACAAGGTGTGGGGAGGAGGGGGGGTAAGAGGAAAGGGTAAGAGGGAAAGTAAGAGTGCTAATCAGAGGGTTGTTAAGATAATGAAAAGTTTGATAAAGATCATATAACTTCAATTAGATAGATGTGGCCCCTTTTCGTGGTTTAAAGTGGGTATTACAGTGTCATTCTGAGCCTAGCTCGTTGGGCGGGCATGTTGGCTTGTTTGTAGTAAGTATGTGTAGGCCTAATGGTACTACAGTGCTGTTTGCGTGAATATTAATGCACAGAACGAAGTGTCAGAAATAAGGGTTTGTTCCGAATGTTGTACACACTCCTCAGTACAGGGTATATTGCATCGGAACCATTACACATTTTGGTTTTCTAGATACGTTTCAACTTAGTGTGGGTCATGAGGCCATATAGGCAGGGGCGTACGAAGGATCACCTCTCGGGGTTGGGGGGGGGGGGGGTAAAACAAATATTTCTGGCAACAATTTGAAGAATGATTATTCTTCAGATTGTTTAGGCTTGTCGGTTATTACTCAACTATGGGCTCGCAAGTACAGCTTATTTCTTTAAGAAAAAACACATTTTGTCTTCATAATTTACTTTGTCAAGTCCCGGAATATTATCATGAACTTTACAGCTATCACAGCGTCGTTTTTTTTAAACTGATGAGGTACTATAATACTACTATTAAAACTACCGAATAGTGAGACAGTACAAGAATGACGTCGTAAAATACGTGATTTCTCAAAAAGTAATACCTCTCTCTAGCCAACCAGTCATCGAAATGTTGGAAGGTGCTCCCTACCATAATCAACCATCAAACATTTGTCAATATGTGCAGTGACAGTGTAAGATATCGGTGCTTGCCTGATAGACTAATCATATAGTATGACGCCCTTTACCTACGAGTGCAGAGCTCATACTCTTTGCTCCTTACCAGTAGTTCTCTTAGGAGAGCGGGAGGAGGAGACACCGATTGTTTACGTACGTCATACGGTACTTGTTGGTTGGGGACGGTACGACTACCCATGGCGTGTAAATAATTTGCGTCATGCCGTGGTCGAAGTCCAGGATCTTAGATTCAAATCCACCAAAGCTTCACAACTTAATCCGAACACCCAAGACAATATCATATAGTTCACCCTACAGATATCGTACAAGGAAGGACTATGTCACAAACGGCCTAATAACCGTTTGTAGGCGAGAAAATCTACCATTGCATCAAACATACCTCTATTCTTTTTAGAACAGTATAAAACGTTTGAAAGGGTAAGCAAATCTTGGAATCTTGAAAGGATACCGACATCTAGCGATTGTTATATCATAAGTTGCGTGTGACAACAAATGCAAGTAACACCAGCATGTATTTAATTCCTAAGCAATGCTTGTACATATTATCTGGAATACTACTTTGCAACCAGCACCTAATATAAAGAAAATATTCGAGTCACGGTCGTCCTGTAAATAAATATATTGTTCAAGAAATTTCCGACGGTATTTCCGTCTTGACTTTTTTTTTCTGTAACAACTGATTTGTAACTCCACTTCAGTGGCTCCATTTTTTGTTTTTATGCTGAGGTTCTCCCCTTGAAACGAAGCTCCAACAACATATCCCGAATAAGTTCCTGAAAATATGCAGAAATAGACAATGTATGAACACAAAACCTGAAAATGACTAAAGATGATACAATTTAAAAGTAAAACCAGACACTGATTGGATTTTGAAGATAAGATTTTTTTCCCTTTCTAAACCGTGTGGCGAAATAGGAATGACGTTTAATATCCCTGGGACACCAGTTTATCGCAGATAATGACAGTCAAATAACAGCTTTTAAAGCTGAGCATGCTAAAGTGATTAAAAGGAATCAAACATCCTGCCAATTAAAGTGCAAGCCCCAGGCCACTACTATCCTTCAAGCACATTACGTTAGACCTCTATATGTGAAAGAATTGAATACTTTGCCAACACGCGTTGTGTTAGCGATGTACACCAAACAACACGTAAACAACAATTCGTTTAAAAGTTTGTTCGATGTCACGTCTTCAAAATATAGCCAAACGTGTTTCGATTGAAGCGCCAAATATTCCCATGCTGACATATGTAGTGTAAACTTACAATTCTAAAACGATGTGATTAGCATTAAGTTTCCATACCTTTATTGTGTTTTTCAATGAACCTCTCCTCCACATCAGTCAAATTACTGCAATTTCTGCGATTAGTTGCATTGACGTTATAATCTGTTTCATAAAGCAAACACGTATCGATTTGAAATATGCTTCCGAGGAAATACTCGGTTAGTTGCATTGATGATATAATCTATTTCATAAAACAAACATGTGTCGATTTAAAATATGCTTTCCAGGAAAGAATACCGATGGATTTATATTGAAAGCTCCTAATGAATGCCATTAGAAACTGTCATGTATTACCTTTACCAACTGTGCACAGCACCGGTACTTATCATTGACTAATGTTGGGAGTTGGGAAACTGGATGGAATTTAATGATACTTTTTGAACAGTTGATCTTGACGTTTATTACACGCAAGAACCCTTGAAAGAGTGAGATGCAATTCAAGCAGAGAAAACTAACGTGGCTGAAACAAGTAAATGGTTTTGTTGAAGAAAAAGATCAAGATTCGGGCCGGATATCTTAACTTCTAAACCTTTCTCTTTCTCTTCTTTACAAAAAGGTCCGAATCGTTGACGAGTCCTAAACAAGCAAATACAATGCATTTCTGAAATCAGCAAAATATTTGTTTGAAGTAAATGATGTGATTAACATTACATTGCCATACTTTCGCTGTGTTTCTTTATGGATCTTTCTTGCGTATGGATTTTGGGCAGAAAATTGCTACTTCCATGGTGATTTTCATTGACATTAAGATCTGTTCGAAAAAGCAAACATTTGAAATATACAGTTAAAGATACCAACAGATGCTGTTTAATTATCTTTATGAATATTATCAAACATGATCATGTATCACCATTATTACCTTTATTACCTTACTATTTTAATACCTTTCAAGATGAGATCTAACATTTTTTACGATATTACCTGTGTGATCATTAGTTATTGAGAATAAAAATAACGTTCATTTACCTGGTGAGACACCAGATCATCGCAGATTAACACCCACTAGAGAATATTACCGTATTAGATGAAAAAGGGCCGATGCCCGCAGGGGCCTACGAAATTTAATTGTTCCTTTTTTTACTGCCTACGGTCTCCTTATCAAGCGGCCATGCTAAGGAGTCGCATACAGTACTTTTCGAATTCGCCAAGTTTTT
>JAIGNY010001666.1:1625000-1664376 GCA_020152595.1 Chiridota heheva | reverse complement strand
GAAGAGGCAATATTGCTTGTCTGTTTGTTTGTTGATGTTTAACAGGACTGTGACAGTCAGAGTCAAATGTGCCAAGAGGGTGTTAAAAATTTATGGTGCAAGGATTAGGATAGAGAGGTAGGGAAGGTGGAGAGTACTCAGAGAAGGATAGGGGTAGTTAAGGAGAGAAAAGATAAAGATATAAAACTTAGAATAAGAATAAAAATGATAAGATAAAAATATAGAGGAGAGTGGGTGAGGATTAGATCAAGTGGAATAAGTTGCTATTATGAAAGAAGGTTAAGATGGAGAAGGGATTTTTTTGGGGGTCAGAAATAGAGATGGAGGGAGACAGTAGATCTAAAGTTGAAGTATAAAGGACAGGTTAAGAGGATATGATTGATTGAAAGTTCAGTATTGCAGGTGAGGCAGAAAGGTTTGGGAGAGCCTGATAGGAGATAGGAGTGGGTGAGGAGTGACCAAGATGGATGCGGGTGATGACAATATTCTCTCTACATTTGCGACTATGTAATAAGGGGTGAGGGGGTGGCTTTAAAGCATTTTTAAAATCATGAAAATAGCAAAAACCATTGCATCAAAATCAATTAAAAAATGATCATTTTACAGCGGTTTTAAATCTCAGGCAATTGTGATGTGTTTATACAGGGCAATCTTGGTATTTTTTTTGTAAATCCTTGGTTTTTATAAATGCCTATTATATTTCTTTAAAGTGGTGCAGCAAATTCTGACCAAAAACATACTGCAAAGCACCCATGCTCTGATAAGCACCCACCCTACATTTGTTTTCACTGATAACATAATCTATTTGATTAGTTTGAAGACTTAAGATAAGTTTTGTTACATTCTTTGCTTATTTTTCATATGACACCCACAATGTTTTTGTGGTGATTGTTGTGGGGCTACAATCCCTGACAAAATTAATGACATAAAAGACTTGAGATTCATGACTTATTTAATTTGCGTCTCATTCACATAACTTTACAAGCACATGAACCCTGCCCCCCATTTTTAATGATGGCTGAAAAAATGTCAACATTAAGGAAGGCAGCGGTTTTTGTCGGGATTTGTAGTATAGAATTAGTTCACACAATATAATTGGAATAGCACACTGTTCACAAAACCTCGAAGTATGGGCGCTCATATTGGGAAGAGGAAGGTAAAGTGGTGCAATTCTATTTTCGTAAGCGCTTATTATGTTGATAATATTCATAGTGACAAATACATACCTATATATATATACAATGCCTCCAGGGATATAATACTGATCAATTAAAAATTTATTGGTCAATTTTCTTCAAAGAGAAACATATTAATTTACAAAAGCATTTTTTAAAGAGATAGCTTTGGTACCCAGAAGTAAAATGAACTGTACCTGCGAGAATTGCCTTTCCTGGATGAGTCGATTTTCCACCGGTTCTTGCCGGCGCTGCTGCTAGAATGGCGGCGTGTGGTCTTGAGTGGGGAAAGCGATTTGGTTCTGGTAAAGACGCCATTTGAAACTTAGTTTCTTTTACTGGGGTATAAAATGCTGATATTCAGCCAATTCTACAATAAAAACAAAAAAAGACAAAACTCACGATAAGCAATGTTTTTGTAGGACATACATGACATACAAATAATACAACTTGTCAGTTGTATGACTCATCCCTACTACCCCCAGCAATGTAAGTCAAAACTGAGTCATTGACATATGAAATAGTGACTCACATGTGCATCATTGTACCAAATTGTCAGTCACCAGTGACTCTGGGGTGGGTCAATTTACTTCAGACCAATTGACTTTGTACAGAGGTGAATGATTTGGTGTAAGTCATTTCACAAAAAATGTCAGTCAACTAAGTAGCTGAGGGGTGCGTCAATGTACATGTTTTGTCCACCCTCTTTGGTGCAATGACTCATCTGGTCCAGGGGTGTAGAGGTGAGTCACACAATTGACAAGTGCATTACACGCTTACTGCATGAATTAACTTTTTAAAACATAGCCCTTCACAAATTGCGTTGGTCAAACATCTGTAGGCAAGATCTTAAGTCTCCAGAAATAAACGATTGTATGACATGGTGCAAAATTATACAAAAAAGTTTCAAAGGTGCAAAATGTCACAAACCACAAAGGTACAGACAGGTAGAGGTTTAATATTCAGCAAAAGAGCTTGAAATTCTGAACAGAATAGTCTGTAAATTACAACAAAAGCACATACCATATTTGACATATTAAAGAGCGCCATTTTTTTGAGAGAATCCCAAACATTTACATTTTTTGTTGAAAAAGTACTGTATCTTTCTCACGGATCATTCATTCAGCGTCCATACTTCTGTTTCTTTCTACTTTGTATTGAAATACGAACAATTAATTCCGATAGTTCAAAATCTCATAAAAATGTTCTTCATTGGGAGGCCACAAAGATATGCTGCAACACTAGTTCAATGGTAAAAATTGTGACTTAGTTGGGGGCACCATGTAGGTCACTGCAACATTGGGGGAATGTGCCCCACATTTTTGAGAGAATCCTAGATTTACAACAAAAGCACATACCATATTTGACGTATTAATGTGCCCCACGTTTTTGAGAAAATCCCAGATTTTTAAAGTTTTTGTTGAAAAAGTACCGTATTTTTTCTCGGATCAATCATTCAGCGTCCATACTTCTGTTTCTTTCTACTTTGTGCTAAAATACGAACAATTCCGATAGTTAAAAATCTCATAGTCGTAGAAAAATGTTCTTCATTGGGGGGCCACAAAGATATGCTACAACACTAGTTCAATGGTGGAAAATTGTGACTTAGTTGGGGGCACCATGTGCTGTAGGTCACTGCAACATTGGGGGAATGTGCCCCCCCCCTCACCCTGGTTCCTAGCTATTATATACATCCCTCAGTATGGGTTGACATTGGGATTGCCGTACAAGGGTTGTTATAGATTAAATGCAATTCCTATGTTGTTTTCTGAATTCACACGTTGTAGAAAATTGATTATTGAAAAATAACTTCCTTTTTGGATATTCTTATATCAATTAGTCTAAATAATACTTTTCCAAAAGACTTTTCCAAAATCTTTACCTATCTAGCACCACCACGGGATAAAGTTATCCGAAATTCATATTGTGGTCACCATTTTCTTAGTCACCGCATGTTTGTGATCAATTATTCAATGTCCACAAATGTTTAATGATGTTCCACAAAACTGCAGGTTGATTTTTCGCTACCAACATTTTTTTGTTCATATAACTTTATTCAATAGTTTTGGTACAAGCACTGTGTGTGAAAATAAATTAAATAAAACAACAAGAAATGTTTAGATTATATAATTGTACTTTATAAATATCATTTTAACTTTTTCCTCAAATAATTTAAAACATATTGCCCCCGCTAAAATATTACAGCCCGATAGCAGTGTTTTGAACTTTGAGAGAACTTTGAGTGAACTTTGGAGAGCTTGTCAGACAATTTTTACAGAAAGAAAAGTAGTCCAAAGTACTTCAATAAAAGTAAGTAAAATCATCTTAAAAACAGTTTTTAAAGACATGGATGGGCTTCAAACATCGATTCTAATCAATGGGCCAAAAAAAGGTAAAATGGTTTCGTTTTCATAAAGATCTTAATTCTGAGATTTTCCTATACTTTTAACACCTCGCTTAAAACAGTACAGGAGGTATAGGATTTTGTAGTACCCTCTGACGGCCAGCCATCACCAACAACAGCATTATTAACACGGGTGGCATCAGTCTGACAGTACTATGGGGAGTAGGCCTACTACGCGGTTCCTACGCCTATGGTTTCAATATCTATTCATATGTCCGATGTGATTGACCTGATCCGGAATGCTGCAATTTGAAAATCACCAAAAATAGTTCGCTTCAGTTAAAAAAAAACATAGATAAAAACCATGAATTCACCCCCTCCCTTCCCTATCCTCCATCCCTTTTCCAACTCTGAACAGGGTTCAGATGATAAGCTAATAATTCTTTTTACGGGCCTAACTTATCACAATTTTGCAAAATTACAAACAAACAAAATTAAGAACGTAAAAAAAATGAATAACACCAATGAATTGACATCATTTTTGCAGAACTATGCCTAGGCATTGAAAAACGGCTATTTAAATTCCTAAGCCATTGCAAAACAAGGAACATTATTTGCAGTACATTTACAATTTACACATAATGAGTTCTGCGATTCTGCTGGAACGTACATGTATGACACGTCTCAACTGCAATAATGCAGGGACATACTGCTACAGTGTTAGGCCCTATAGTGTTTTCAGAAAGTTTCAAAGAATATCGAAAGAAACTCACTCAGGATTTCAGGAATAAAGACACTTCAAATTCGTTGTGTGAAGAATTTAGCAGTCGCAAATTTCTGGACTGACGTTAGAGTTCCATAATATGCTGCATCAAAAATAAGCCTTTCTCAAAAAGAACGTACATAAATTATTCAGATAGTGATATCCAAATACTTCATCAAGCTATTAACGTTAGCTGATCAGTTTTCCAGGCCAGCACAGCATATGTATGTAACGCAATGCTCTACGTTGTAGCAAGTAGCGTACGATAAGAGCAGGTATTATGACGCGTTATGATCTGTTTACAGGTTTAAAGCCCATCCCACTTGTGTGACGTTATATATCCAGGCAGTGTTTTGAACGAAACCGGATGTGGCAAAAGTTTGTGCATTTTTTTTTTCTTCCTGGAAACTTGTTCCTTTGTATCGTACATGCAAAGAAGTGGGGTTTTTGGGGGGTTTTTTCTTCTTAAAATGAAGGATGATACAACCGAGGCAGTGTCATTTAGAACCTGCATGGGTTCATCGTAATCGACTTAATATGGTATTTGTTATTCTTTTTTTACCAGAATTCTTAGGATAAAGACAATTAGATGCCACTCGAAGGGTTAGTTCAGTGGTCATGTATGTTTATCTTATATGAAAGAGGGCTTCAAAAGAAACAAAATGGTGAAGAAAGTGTTCAAAAATCTTATTCCGTTAAAAAGATATTTAAGTTTGGTATCATTTCTGTACAAACGACTGAAATCAGACCAGTTGTGGTGTCACAGCCTCAGACTCCTCAGTCTTGTATGTATTTTAAAGAAACTTTATTTAATGTTTTCACTATTTAAGTTATTTTTCCTCAAACTGTTTTTAGGTGGTCTATCATAAATAGATTTCTAGATTCAGTTTTACTACTTTTTTGACATATCCCATGGTTTTTAGTCTTTAAAATCGCAGGACAAAATATGATAGAATACATACAGATTTTGAGGAATCTGAGGCTTTGACATCACAACTAGTCTGATTTCGCTTGTTTCTACACAAATGATACCAAACTTTAAACTTAAATATCTCCTTAACGGAAAAAGATTTTTGAATGCTTTCTCCCCCATTTTTTTTTTTTTTTTTTTAATCCTTTTTCATAAAAGATAAACATGATTGACCACTAAACTAATCCTTTAAAAACAACTTGACTATACTGTATATTTCTGCAAAACGGTTTGTTGATAACTATTTTATGCATCTGTTTTGTCATGAAAAAAAAAACACTTTTCAAAGTAGCAATGTTTCAAAGTAGCAACATATCTATATGTTTCTGCTGTAAATAGAAATAAATCTATTACACCTCAGAACAATACTAATGATGTTCGACAAAAAGGTTTCAAAAGGGTTTTTTTTTTCTTTTTTCACAACCTCCTTTGTATTTACTGAGTTAATACCCTATGATACCTAGGCCCTATATGATGAATACTAGAAAGGCAATGAATGCCTGATATTTCCAGATCTGGAATATGCTGGAATCTTGTACGAGATTATTGTATAAATTAAAGACAAAACGTTCGCAAACACCAATGCTTATCCAGCTTATTTTTGGAGAAAAAAATTGATACTGCACAGCATCCATAGTATCCATAATTCCATAGCTTACAAGCTCTTTATGTAAAAACTGTCATTTATCAGTCTATCGCGATTCAAATGTGGCGGTGTAGCTAAGCCTCAGAGCCTGGGCCGTGCTCCCCACCCCAGCAAAGTGGCCCCCACTTGAGCATTCCCCCACCCCCACTCTACCCCCCCCCCCCCCACCGTTTGGTCTCTTTTGGTCCCAGTTTGATCCCTGATATATATAACCAAACAAATTTAACTGATTTTTTTTAATGGAAAATTTTTTCTCGAAAGTGGAATTAAATGTTCCTAATATTGTCCGGAAATGAAAGAATTTACCAGAAAATTGCCCAAAAAAATTTCCAAAAGGAGCAAAATTTTCGGATAATTAAAGGGAAATTTTCAAAAGTGTTCTAAAAATCGAAGAAAATTGTCCGGAAATGAAGAAAATTTCCCAAAAAGTGAAGAAAATATTAAAAAAGGGACGCGTTATGATCTTTTTTACTTGTGTGACGTCATATACCCATGTGTTTTGAACGAAACCGGATATGGCACAAGTTTGCGTACTTTTTTTAATTTTTTTATTCTGGAAACTTGTTCCTTATTACTGAAATGTATCCTACATGCAGAGAAGTGTTTTTTGTTTTCTTTTTCTTAAAATGAAGGATGATACAACCAGGGCAGTGTCATTTAAAGCCTGTTTGCAGGTTTTGGTTTAGTGTAATCGATTTAATGTGGTATTTGTTATTCTTTTACAAACAACTTGACTATACTGTATATTTCTGCAAAATATTTTGTTGATATCTATTTTTGCATCTGTTTTGTCATGAAAATACAAAACATTTTTCAAAGTAGCAATGTTTGTCATGCTATTAGTTTCTTTCATCTGTAAAATATATAAATTCATTACACATTAGAATAATACTTATAATGTTTGACAAAAAGGTTTTAAAAGCTTTTTTTTTTAAATATATATATTCTTTTAACAACCTCATTTGTATTTACTGCGTTATTACTTATGCCTATATGATGAATACTGGAAGAAAGGCTATGAAAGCCTGATATTTCCAGATCTGGAATGTTCTTGAATCTTGCACGAGATTATTGTATAAAATGAAAACAAAACCTTCGCAAACACCAAATCTTATCCAGCCTATTTTTTAAAGAATTGATACTGCACAGCATCCATGATATCCATAATTCCATAGGTTACAGACTCTTTGTGTAAAAAACTGTCATCTATCAGTCTATCGCGATTCAAATGTGGCGGTGTAGCTAAGCCTCAGGGCCTGGGCCGTGCACCCCACCCCCACCTCAGCAAAGTGGCCCCCAGTTAAGCATTCCTCTCCCCGCCCACCTCATACCCTCCCCCAAGTGTGGTCCCTAATATATATGACCAAACAATGTTTGGGAAAGAAATTTCCTGAAAATGGAAGAAAATGTTCCTAAATTTGTCCGGAAATGAAAGAAATTACCAGAAACTTCGACAAAAAATTCCCCAGAAGGAGCAAAATTTTTCGATAATTAAACAAAAATTTTACGAAAATGTTCTGAAAATCGAAGAAAATTGCCCGAAAATGAAGGAAATTTTCCGAAAAGTAAAGAAAATATTCAAAAAAGGACAATTTTCGCTTCCCTGAGAGGATACTGTCTGTTCGCTTTGTTCTATCTTTCTGTTTGTTAAAGGAAATGCAAGACACTGTAGAGTTTTTTTAGATACAAAACCGAAAGAAAAAGAAGAAGAAAATAAAAAACTATATTCATCTTTACCAAACTAAGTAATTCGGTATCGAAGGGGGGGGGCAGGGGGTCATATAAGAGTCCCCACTGTTAGCTCAAAGATTTTTGTTGTTAATTGCTTCAAATCGAACAACAAATTTAACAATTCAGTTGATGAGAAGAAGAAACGTTTAAATCTTAACGCTGATATCAAGATAAACACTTGGCTTACCATTACTACCACGTTGGTTGAAATTCCAAGTCATCTTTTCAAATTTGTCCACCAATTTTCGAAATGTTTGATATTATAAAATTCAAAGCAGTTATACTTAGACAATTTTTCAGTTGATCGAAAGTTAGAATTTTAATCAGAAAAATTGGGGGTGAGAAACTCCTACCCTTGTAGTGACGTCCGTGCCCCTTCCACACGCACAAATAATCCATCGAGGCTACCTGATTGGAGAATTATTTTAAAATATTTTGTTAAAATCCATTTCTATTTTTTTGTTTATTCATCAGTTCACGATCATTTTGTAATTAAAATTTTAGGAAGGTTGGAGTGGGAGAGGAGAGAGGAGGGGGGGGGGGGGTGACGATATGCTGCGGTTTCACCATTATTTAGCAGTGACTGGATTTCATTCAATCTTACAACGAATTTTAGTTCATATCGGAACAAATTTCCTTCTATTTCAGATTGTCTTCACCTTTCGACCCCAACCTAGGATCCAGCATGTCCCAACATGGGAAGCAACTCGTCGTGACATCCGGCAAGGTCTTCTCTCTGTCCACTCTTCTTCCCCCTCCACTTCCTTGGGTTCTGTTATGGAATGCACACGGGAGAGCGAAGTCCCAGCTTCAGACTGATAAAAACAATTTCGCTTGAATTGTATCATTATGTATAGCATGCAAGATGCATTTCCATTGAAGGGTATAATAATTTAGGCACGTGGGTGCAATTTCTAGCAATTTTATATATATATATATATATATATATATATATATATATATATATATATATACATATATATATATATATATATATATATATATATATATATATATATATATATATATATATATATATATATATATATATATATATATATATATATATATATATATATATATATATATATATATATATATATATATATATATATATATATATATATATATATATATATATATATATATATATATATATATATATATATATATATATATATATATATATATATATATATATATATATATATATACATACATGAATCATGAACTTATTCATACGCTTAAAAGTATACGAAAACACATAAATGTATGCTTTTAAAGCCAGAATATCTTCTAATTTATTTCTTAATTTATAGGGAGTAAATGATTTCACATTTAGTTTTCAGATATAAAAAACAAACGACCATGTTGAAATGCACTTGTTGAATTGATTCAGTGATCTGGTTATAAGATAAGTTCAGTATTATGATTGGAGATTAGAAAGGAAAAATTTTTTTGAACATGATTGACAGAATAAATCAATTGAAATCTGGTTTTCGAATCTTAAGTTGGCTTTCAATGTGACATCAATATGGATATCATGTTTACGTGAGCTTAAACAGTGGCGCTAATAGTTGGTACAAACCAGAACGACAATGCGTTCCCTCTACTCATGGAACACCACCAGGCCATGGACCAGGAAAGTAGACCATTTTGTTCGAAATAGCACCTAAATGTATGGACAATGTACATTGCCGGTCTGCCGGTGAAAGACACAGGCATCAGTTGTCGTATTGCCTTTGAACAGTTAAATCGCTTTTTTTTTTTATTTTCCATACCAACAGACCAAACTGGAACCAATTAAGGAACGTGAGTCTTTAATTCTGTGGATTCACAAGCGGGTCCGTTGCCATTAGAAACTGCATGTATTCATCTATCACATCCATTTCAATAAGTTATAATCAGATATAGCAAGTTTTATATCGCCTTTTCTTGTATGAATCTTTTCCCAAAGATGAATAATCCGTCGCATTCAAAATAGCAGTATGACTGTTTAGTGTCAAATGGTTGAATGGCAAACGGCAAATCCTAAAAGATAATCATGATAGTTGAAATTTGATTAATCGTACAGCACAAATGTGTTTGTATATATGTGATGTGTGAGTTTAATTTTTCGAAAATAAGGCGTCCTCGCCCGCATGGTCACAACACCTAATCTGTACCATTCTGTCATTAGCAGATTAGTCAACCGACGTCATTTTTCAATCTTCAGACTATCAGATGCATGGTAACGATTCTCATAATGTCAAGTCTCATTTTGAGCTCATAAACTTGTTATTTGTACTTTTCTTCAGCCTGCTCGGTAAGCGTTCCAGTCATAGGCATGTATAGGCTCATTTGCAGCCTAACAGGGAGCTTTTATTTAGTTGCAGCAACTCCTTGTTCAGTTGTTTGATCAGTCTGTCGTCCAAGCCTCATCTTCCCTCAACAGCTCACTACTTGAATTTGCTGAAATGAAATGACGAAGAAATGATATGGAAATATAAGGAATTCATGTTACAATACAGTTAAAGGATAAGTTTAGTGGTCAATTGTCAAATGGTCATATGAAACAGGACAATGTAATGAACAAAATGGTAATTTTTGGCTGTGGAGATATTCAAAGATTAAAATAGGTGGGATATAAAGGGGGAAAAGGGGGCACTTGCCAGAGGCGTAGCTGGACTTTCTTTTCTGGAAGGCTCAGCATATTCAAAGGGGGCTTTTTACAAATAGTGATGGCCAATCGTTAAGTAAAGGCTGATTATTAAGTAATGGGGTGGTCAGTAAGTAATGTTAAGTGATATGAGCATAGAGTAGACACTCACTAGTTAAATTAGGTACCATTTTAAATGACGGAAACACTAGATAAGTATGTTACGACCTTGACAATAATGAAGCTGTGATAAGGTGTAATATTTGCAATGAAAATACAATCAATATTGAGTCAGGCACTAACAGTATTTATGTTACAAAAATTTGACTGTGTTCAGGATGATGAAGTTCTGAACGGCCCCGCGACGTTTGGAACACAAATCCAGGAAACATTTGATGAATTTTCGACAACTTTTGCTTATAATTAGGTCTAAGGAGGCCTTGAACCCTCATAAATGACTCGAGGCGTTATATGCTTATTATATGATCGTAGAGTACAAGGGAACATTCGCAGCGAGAATGAAAGTAATTTCGGGTAAGAATTAAAAAAAAATGAATTAATGGGGTCAAATGAGGTCAAAGGGCAAATCTTCAAGTTTTTTGGCATATGCTTTTACTCCCCCTCCTCATTTTTTATATATTTGTTTATTTCAAAAGTATTTTTGCTTATTGTTTTTTTTTAAATTTGCAAAAAGTCATTTTGTCCGAACCGCCATCAAATATTCTTTGAATTAAAAAATTTGTGAAAAATAAAAAAGTGAAATAAAGACCCCTTTGCCTTTGAAGATGTATGTATATACATCTACATCATATACATTCTACACACTTTTTTTGTTCCTACAAGAAATACAACACGGTCACTGACGCTACCATATTTCAGTATATTGTAGGAAGGTGCATGTTTGTAGAATTAAAGTATATGAATATGACCGTGCATCTCAAGATGTGTTTTTTACGTGGAAGGGGAACTCCAATCTTTTTTCATTCAAAGTATCAAACTCTGTCAAGTATTGCCGTTCCGAACGACATGAACTTAATTTTTATGTTAATCTATTTAACCATTTGGAAAATTTGAAAATGGGACGTGTAAAGCAGGGACGTCTCTAGCTTTTACTTATTTATTTTATTCTATTTCTTTTTTAATTGGGGAAAGGGGGCGGACTTAAGTACATAGACGTAATAGCGGGGACAAACTGCCCTGAGAGAAATTCACCGGTTTTTCCCGGTTGCATGCTTTCTTCACGGTTGGAAAGGTGAAATTAAAAAATAACTAACACAAAAATTTAAAATGTGGTAAAATTATTGGATATATTGGTAAAATTACGTGAGGTTTTGGCTGTGCAGTTTTCGGGGAATTTTGGCCACAATTTGAAGAAAATTGCCAAAAAATTGAAGGCGATTTCCCGATTAGCAGTAGCTTGACTTTTGATGGAAACTTAATTTACTGCAATTCATTTTTCACTTTTTACTGGGAACTTGTTGTTATCCTACCCCTCCCCGAGAGGTGATCCTGACAACGTCCCTGCATGCTTAAGCTCTTAAAAATCTGAATAAGATGTTCACCTCCCTATCTTGGTCCAAAACTGAAATTCTAATTATTTTTCCACAATTACTTTTTGGGGGTCCAAAATGGAAGATTGTTGGTGCAGAATAGAAGGTCCAAAATTAAAATTAATTCAGTCGATACGAATAAAAAATAACAACATCTCTTTTTAAATTTATATTTTTTATTTTATATGATTTATCTGAGATTTCAGTTAATGGTATTTATGGCTTTGACAAAAAGAAAATAGGGTGGGAGGGAGAGGAGGGTTAGAGGGGGTTCTACGACACTTTTTAGTTGAGAAACGCAACTGGTCTAAAGAAATCTATTGAAGGTTTCAAAGCTGTAATATAGAAATGTAGAAACAATAATCTGATAATATCCACTTCACAAAACCTCAAATAATCTTGTCATGATTTTAATCTGTATCATAATTATTCCATCCACCGTCGCATGCTTGGCAAACTTTCTGCAGATGTAAGCATGTATATACATTTTAAAGGTTTGTTAGTATTAAAACTCACCATTTATGATTATTAAGATGTCAGAAAGATTTTTGAGATGTCTTATTTAAGATCCCAAACAATCTTACGCCTCACTGATGTGTTACTTGTAATAAGTGATGTCTGATTGGTTGGTGTAGATGTGGTCACGTGATGTGTCTGCTTAACTGGTGAGGTGTTCATGGAAGGAGGTGTTGGTGTTTTCAAAGGAGATGCAGATGTGTTGCTGGGTGTTTTTCTTGGCAAAAGACGTTTAAATTTTAGTGTTTTCTTTTTCTGCTTGTTGATATCTTTAAGTGGCTTTTCATTTGGTGGTTCTTGGAGAATTGTCTCCCCATTTGTAAGAGTTTCTGGTGACGTTTGGGTTGGAGGGGGAGAGTCCCTTTTTTGTTTCTGAAAATGTTCGTTCAGCTCTGATGTGGGATGCAGAGCGGATTCAGTAAATATTTGAGGAAGATTTTCTTGAATCGGTGTTGAAATCAAGGAGGGTGGCGTGGAAGAAAAAGGTGTAGAACTTGGGTAAGACCAGCCTTTCTTTGGAATCTTCCCTGTGTAAATAAAAACCAAAAAAAAAAATCTTGTAGAGGCCAATATATATATATATATATATACATATATATATATATATATATATATATATATATATATATATATATATATATATATATATATATATATATATATATATATATATATATATATATATATATATATATATATATATATATATATACATTTATATATATATATATATATATATATATATATATATATATATATATATATATATATATATATATATATATCTATATATATATATGTATATATTTATATATATATATATATATATATATATATATATATATATATATATATATATATATATATATATATATAAATATATATCAGAATACAGACGTATATACCTGCATGTTTGGAGAAGGCAGTTGCATTGAAAGTGTACCCCCACTAATACTTCCAATCGTAACTCGCTTCCCTCCCCCTCCCTTCCCTCCTTAGTCTACACTCGATCACATATGAAGGTAGGCATAGACTATTTGTTTGTAAACCTTATTTCTTGTTTAGTCTTGGTGGAACTCCATTATTTATCTCTGATGTATTATTAACAATGTATTTTTTGACGTGTCTAATAAAATGTTCATCAAACATTGATTTGATTTTTCCTTTAATGCAAAGAGATTAGCGAGGTGCGACAAATTTGTGGAAATATATACTCCGGAGAATACAAATTTGTGGAAACATGTAAGGCCTAGTCTGGAGAAGAAGATGGTGGTAAAATTATACTTCTTTTCACCCTTGTGTGTGAGGTGGGTGGAGTTAAGGGGGAGGGGGTAGGGGTATATAGGGCATAGGCCTACAGGTCTACAAATTAATATGATACTTACGAATTCGATTTCTTTTCCTGCATCTCAGATGATAACAAATGTCCAGAGCACATTTCGATATCTTGTTCCGCCGAGCCGGCGGATCATCAGACACGGGTGCCATCTTTCTACGTTTGGCCGGGTACGGCCCGAGGTACGAAGGGTCACCGTGTTTCGCTTGACAGTATTTTTCTACCGTCGGCTGAATTTTGTGAAAGTTTTGTGCAAGGTGTAGGCCTTGGCCTATAGGCCTATTTGATTCTGCCTTCCACTGATTTTCACGTAAATCGGCAATTTTGGCCCTCTCCGGACCTATACAATTTTCACTGTATGCTTCTAGACGTAGATAAAACATTGTTTTGTAGAAAAGGTGTCTTTTTTTAAAGATATTTATTAAATTTTCGAAGATCAAATGTTACACTATAAAGCTTTCGGACAAAGACTTGCCTGAAAATGCATAAATTCAAAAGATGCATGAAAATTTATATCAAGAGAAATGCGATGATCCATGGAAACATATTTTTTCTGCTCTTACGACACAATAAAGCTCTTGTGCCTAACGCACGGTATGCGCACGTCATACGCACGATATGGGTGAGCGGCAAGTTAACGGATGCGCATATGTTACGCAACATGAGCACGCTTTTTAATTTTAACCTGATCAGTTCAGTGGTCAAGCAAGTTTACTATAGAAGGAATAGGACTTTAAAATAAACAAAATGAGAAAGAAACTAGTATATTATTATCTTATAAGATCAGTCTCATTTGTTTAGAAACGACCGGTGAAGAAAATCTACTGTAGAAAGTTGACGCACTCTTTCTAACTTTCTGAACAATACACCATTTCACAGTTCCAGTGTGCTCATGCGTACAAGAACTTGTAAATTCAAGTTGCGAGTAAACAACGAGTGCACAGCAAAACACGCTCTTGGTTTGTGTAGTATTATCGCGCGTCGTTTAGAAATACGCACAGGATTTGCTTAACACTCCGGGATAATAAGATAATAACAGACATAACATATAAATGATACAACAAATCAGAAGAAGACAAAAGACGGGCAGGAAGGTGGGGAGAGGCATGGGGCAGGTTAGGACGGGAAGGAAGGTGAGGAGGGCATGGGGCAGGTTAGGGAGGAGGGAAGGGGCGGAGGAGCAAATATCATAGGAGGGGAAGGAGGGGTGGGTGAGAAGTGGAGGGAATGGAACAAGAGCGTGATTAGTCGGGAGGTCTGCTTAGGTAGGGGAAAGAGGTACAGATTGAGTGGCGAAGGATGCAGGGAGGGTCCTGTGTGTAGATCCAAAAGTTTGGTAACATAAGGGCGTTTACAATGGTTGTCGTCACTGGGGTACCCGGTAATTGAATATGCGATGAGTAAACCTGGCTTGGGTGTCGTGATCAAGAATGGGAGTGTCACGGGGAGATGGAGGGCAAGACGAAGGTAATTGTTTTGGATGACTTGGAGTTTGGCAATATGGCTGGGTGGGGTATTGAACCAGGAAGGTCATACTCAAAAAGAGGGCTGACATACGTCTTGTAAAGAGTAAGGAGAGATTTAGGGGAAGAGAGATTCGAATAGGAGATCTTGCAGAGTTGTGCGAGACGAATGCGGTCTTTAAAGCGAGAGCCTGAATATGAGTGAGCCAGGGGTGGAGGCGGAAGTTGCTGGTGATGGTAAGTCCAAGGAAGGTAACTTCGAAGGAGTGGGGTACGAAAATACCATGGATTTGAACCATGGGGAAACTGTCAGCTCTTACCGTCTTGCGATTATAAAAAGGGATGGAAACAGTTTTTGAAGTGTTAATTTTGATCCTCCAAGTAGAGCACCAGTTGGTGATGTTGTTGAGATAGGATTGGACTTTGGAGACTCCTTGAGTGGGACGAAATTAAGACAGGAGCCCACAAGGCAATATCATCAGCGAACTGCATGGGAGAGGCAAAGACAACTGTGGGCAAGGATGTCATTGACAAAAATGTTGAAAAGAATGGGGCTGAGGGTAGAACCCCAGGGGGGGGGGGCGGCACTGAAAGTGTAGGTGGCGGAACGATACGCAAAGAATTATAAAAAGACTTTCCTATTGGAGAGGAAGGAAGGGAGGAAGCGGGTAACGCGAGGAGAAAATGCCAGAGCGAGAGATAAGAGCCTGTAGTGTAGGCCGTAGGCCATTGTGGAAAACAGCATCAACTGCCTTTTCTACGTCAAGAAAGAGAGCATAGGAAGAAATGTATATAATGCTCTTTTATATCAGATGGACGTGCTTGACCAGTAAACTAATCCTTAATCCTGAATGATGATTAGATATTAACCGTCATGCGTGTTCGATAAAAGACGTTTCTTAAAGATTTGTTATGAAGTTAAAAAAAAAAAAAAAAACGTGTCGTCAAACTTCCATACGCATTACCTGATTACCAAACTTCGGCAACGCATTGTCAGAAACATAAGCGTACGGGAGGGGAGGGGACCATGGGCTGCAGCACCCCCTCTATCCCCCCTCGCTTCTACTACCCCTCTATGTCCAAAATGCCCCAAAAATTGTTTTGTTCAAAATGGAGGCTATTTTGACATTTTTCAATTAAAAGGAGGGGAGGGGAGGGGGAGGGGAGGGGGAGGGGATAGTCTGTATTATTGCAAAATTATATGCTGCTATACTAGATCGTTCGTAATTATCATAATTTAGTTTTAAAAGTTTATCTAAAACTTGGAAAATGCGAGGGCCCCTTGACCTCATGCCAAAAAAAATTGTGCCCCCAATATCAAACCTCTGGCGGCGCCACTGCCTGGTTCTGCCGGTTTGGAACCACCCCCATTCGAAAAGCTTCCAACATCTTTTTTTACTTCAATAATAACCAGAACCTTCGTGATTTTCCTAGATCCGCCCCTGGTAAGATAGAATATCTTCCAAATTGGTGATGAACTTGTTCCTAGTGAAAAAAATCTTCAATTTTCAGGCAATTTTCAATTTTTAGGCAACTTTCTTTGGTTTTCGGGTGATTCTTTTTAATTTTCAGGTACTTTTTTTCAATTTCCTCCAGTTTTTGAGCAACTTCGATTTTCGGTAAATTTCGGAAATGTTCTTGCATTTGAGGAAATATTTTTCATCTTCAGGAATTTTGTCAAATGTTTTTCGAAAGACACTAAAAATCGTTGATAAATTTTACAAAATGTTCTAATAATTTTAATGTCCTTCTTTTTTAATCTTAATAATTTGGTTTTTTATAAATTTTGCAGGGAAGATGAAATTATTTTTAGTTGATTATTCGAATTTGAACTTTTGGATTTGGATTTTTTCTTCTCTTATCAATTAAATGTTGAACTTGTCTTGGTTTCAAAGGAACTAACGGCCGAAAAGTGATTCATTCATCATATTTTTTTTCTTCTTATGAATACGAGGGCCCTTTGACCTCATGCCGAAAAGGTTTGTGCCTCATATATCAAACCCCTGGCGGCGCCACTGCCTGGTTTTGCGGGGTTGGAAGCACCCCCATTCGAAAAGCTTCCAACATTTTTTTTTACTTCAGTAATAACCAGAACCTTCGTGATTTTCCTAGATCCGCCCCTGGTAAGGTAAAATATCTTCCAAATTGGTGATGAACTTGTTCCTAGTGAAAAAAATCTTCAATTTTCAGGCAATTTTCTTCGATTTTTAGGCAACTTTCTTCGGTTTTCGGGTAATTCTCATTAATTTTTTGGTACTTTTCTTCAATTTCCTCTAGTTTTTGAGCAACTTCGATTTTCGGTAATTTTCGGAAATGTTCTTACATTTGCAGGAATTATTTTTCATCTTTAGGAATTTTGTCAAATGTTTTTCAAAAGACACTAATTTTTAATGAATTTTACAAAATTTTCTAATAATTTTACCGTCCTTCATTTTTTCAATTTTAATAATTTGATTTTTATTAATTTTGCTTCCCAACCGGGAAGGTGAAATCAGTCAGTTCAGTTGATTATTCGAATTTGAAGTTGAAATTTTCTTCTTTTCATCAATTGAATGTTGAATTGTCTTGATTTCAAAGGAACTAACCGCCGAAAAGTGATTCATTCATCATATTTTTGTTCTTATGAATACTTTAGTAATTTTTCAACCTTAAAAATGTCAACAATTAATTTTAAGTTAATTTTAATTTTTCTAACTTTAGACCTGTGTTATTTCAATTCCCTTGATTTAACAAAATAATCGAGAGCTTCTTTATAGGTCATTTTGAGGCGTCAAAAATAAGAAATCTTCAGAGTGTCGCCCGGGTCCTATCGGCCCATACCACACTCTAAAAGGGAATGGTTCAATTTTACCATCATAACATAATCAATTATCAGATTATGCACCGATTTAATGGTCAAACCTGAACAACAAAATGACAAATTTCACCACAAATGCAGACCATAGTACAGTATTATGGTCAAATTTGTTGTTGAATTTTTACTATAATTGGGTCAGTGCTGACCAAATTGGGGTCAAATTAGAGTGTAGACATTCATTGACCGTGGCAATTTTACCCGATTTTTCTGAATTTGTAAGGAAATTTCTCTTCTGCCTCTTCTTAATACAAATTGGTGAAAAGTTGACCAATTTAGAGCATTTTTCATTTTTAGCTGTTATTGAGCTGTGACATTAATGGGGGAAGGACCCTTCATTACCTTTTGTAAAACCTTTGTTTTTATTCCTCTGTCAATGTTGTCTGAAATATATATAGATTTGGACTTCGGGCAAAATTTGATAGAACTTTGTCACACCCGGAATCATCATGTATCTAGAAATGACATTCTGAAATTCACAAGTAGCTGAATTTAAAGAATAGGATTTAACGAATTTGATAAAGATTTTGAGATGTGTTTCTCTTAGTGTATCACAAATTCCGAATAAATAAACAAACCATGACACTTTGTTTAGTCATAACTTGAAAACTAAATAAGCTTTTTACAACATTTCAAAAACTATTCCTTTCAGAATTCTATGCTCTTTCACATATCTAAGATCTGCTAGATGTCCATAGTCTTTTGAATATATTTCAATAATTTGAATAAGACTTTTTTTTAATCTCTGTTAATGGGCACCTTTAAAAGTTTACACAAAAGATGGGGGAGGACACGTCAGTTTATTTCATGACTGGCCCGGGTCCAGATAGTAAGTTTTGCTCTGCATGGCAAATTTCAAAGATGCCCCATTAATGAAATTTGAGGAGGCACTATTTAATAGGTTTTTTTACAAGTTATAAGCCGGGGAAGCAAAGATAGGAAGAGGCGAAGGCTTTTTAAGTATGAAAAAGTACAATATGTAGGGCTGTTGCCTGGGCTGACGGGCCCCCAACTTTGTCTTTAAGGAAAATCCAGAATAGTATATACGCGAAGGGTGTGAAATTTCACAATTTTAGTCTTTTTAGGATAGTATTTAAGAAATTTTGCTTTCTAATTTTTGAAAGGGTAAGTTCTTTCTTTAAAAAGGCACTTGTTTTCTTTAAAAGGGCACTTGTCGTCTCGAAAGGGCACTTTTCCTTCTGATAAAGTGCACTTTTCCCTTAAAAGAAAGGGCAATTTTTGAATTTTTGAGAAAAGTTTGGGGCACGTGCCCCCTGTGCCCCCGGTTCAGCCGCCTATGCCGCTCGGGCCCTTTCCAGCTGATACAGTGGGCAGTAACTTGTATATGTGACGATGTACGGATGTATAGGTCTATCCACATTGATCATGGTGAAATTATGCATGAGCTAAAAAAGGTACGAAAACACATAAATGTATAGTTTTAAAGCCAGAATGTCTTCTAATTTATTTCGTAATTTATAGTAAGTAAATGATTTCACATTTAGTTTTCAGACATAGAAAAGCACACAACCATGTCAAAATGCATTGTTGATTGAGTTACAAGACAAGTTAAGCATTGAGAATTGGAGAATTGAAGTAAACAAAATGTGGCAATTTTCTTGAACATGATTGACATATTAAATCAAGTGACATCTGATATTCGAATATTTGGCTTTCCTTTCAATATGATAAACGATGTTATATGCATGTTTATGTGAGCGTAAACAGTTGTGACAATTTTGGGTATAAAGCGGAACGACAATGCGTTCCCTCTACTTATAGAACACCCCGGGCCATAGACCATGAAAGTATACCACTTTACAGCTTTGTTTGCAGTGGCACCTAAATGCATGGACAAAGACACAGGCTGACAGGCATCAGTTGTCGCATTGCCTTTGAATCGCATCCTGAATATTCCATACCAAAACTGGGACCAATTTAAGGACCAATGTGGCTCCACAACCGGGCCCGTTGCCTTGAGAAACTGCATGCAGAGGCACATTCAAGTATCACATTCGAAAAATTATATATCAAGTTTTATATCGTCTTTTCTTGGATGGATGTTTTTCCAACGATGAATAAGCCGTCCTTTGAATTGACAAACTGAAATCCACATTAAATACTTCAGAATGGCAGGATGACTGTTTAGTGTCAAATGGATGAATGGCAAACGGCAAATCCAAAAGATGATCATTATAGTTGAAATTCGTCTTAACCGTGCAGCACAAATCGACAAGTCTTTCAGTCCTTTCGAGGGATGCATGTAAGCTGGAAGTGGCATACCGGATATCGAAAAGAGAAGAGTTTGTCTTTAAATGTTGACGTTTTATAAGTACAGTCGAAAATTGATCAACAAGTGGTGAGGTAAGTGTTTCTATGTGATGTGTGAAAAAAGCTAGTTTGATTTTTCAAAAATAAGGCGTCCTCGCCCGCATGGTCACAACACTTAATCTGTATCATTCTGTCATTAGCAGATTAGAGTCAACTGACGTTATTTTCCGATCTATAGACTATCAGATGCATGGTGACGATTCTCATAATGCCATGTCTCATTTTGAGCTCATCAACTTGTTATTTGTACTTTTCTTCAGCCTGCACAGTGAGCGTTCCATTTACAAACATGTGTAGGCTCGTTTGCAGCCTAACAGGAAGCTTTTATTTAGTTGCAGCTCCTTGTTTAGTTGTTTGATCAGTCTGTTGTCCAAGCCTCACCTTGCCTCAACAGCTCAATACTTGAATTTGCTGAAATGAAATGACGAATAAATGATATAAAAATGTAAGGAATTTATGTTACAATACAGTTCAAACTGTCAAAGATTAAACTACATTCAAACATAGGGATTCGAAGGGGCAAAGGGGGCATTTACCCCTCCCTCTACTTTCCCCCCGAATTTGTATCTTTTGTATGGTGATTTTTTGCATCTTAGAATGAATTGACTTTTCCCCCAAGCCCCCACTTTCGGTGGCCAAATCCCGCCCACGCTATCAGGTTTATGTAAAATATGACTGAAATCAGACTACAAGAGGTATAACATAAATTCCTCTAAATTCCACGCGCATTTACTTCAAATGTATGCAGAGATGCTTTGGTGGGGGGGGGGGGGGGCACCAGTGGCGTAGCAAGGGGCCCGGGTGCAGCCAGTTAAATAGCTCCCAAGCGCCAAGGATGCACATTTACTCCAGCCCCACTATGGTTCAATTTTTAATGTTTGAATCCCGTATTGACGCCAGGAAACGGCACTTTCTTGCAGGCTTTCCTGGCTGAGAATATGAATTAGTTTAGATTGGTATTTTGGTGGCATCAGGAGGGAACTTCAAGAACTTGGCATATACTTGGCAAGTCATAAGAAAATGAATAAAATCATCATAATTTAAAATCATGTCCTCCAACAGTTTCCATATGGTTACCGTGCACCATACACGCGCTCAACGATATGCCATTCACATTTTTCTACGTTTAATATTAACTACTAAAGCTATCTTTTTTGGTGGGTCCGATTTATGTTCCTTGCTATCATGACGGGGACCCAGGATGGGCCTCGGGACGGGTCCATCCACCTTTTTTCTATTTTTTTTTTCTCTCGAGCCCATCTATTTGATAGTTTTCAATGGGTCCGACTTATGATTGAAGGGCCCATCATTAGAACACGAAACAGAAAGAAAAGTATAATATAACTATCTTTTTTGCTTGGCCCGACATACGACTGAAGAGGCCCCATCATAATAGGAACGGACAAAAAAGAACGGCCCATTTATCTATCTTTTTGGTGGATCAGACTTATGATTTAAGTCATGATATCAAGAAGGTCAAGGAAAGGACCATCCTCGATATGAAAATGGGCCCTAAAGAATACGTGTTTGGTTACTGTCTGTGCCTTTTATACCACTAAAAAGTGTGCTTGATGGTGTTTGTCACCGCGCCCCCTTAGGACCGACCGCGCTGGCATAGTTACGCCACTGGGGGCATTACAGAGTCTAGTGAAGTTACTGTTAAAACCATCTCAAGAAAAACTAGAACATCAATGATGTAGTATCTCAACATATATTTTGGGGATGGCTATATGCATGTTTTTGTTGGTGGGTATTTCAGGCGCTTCTTGAATAGTAATTGAGGGGCACTTTTCATTTAAAAAAGAAGCACTTTTGTCAATTTTCCAAAAAGTGGAGGCATCCTGCCTCTTGGCCCCATGCTTCCTACTTATATGGTTTGAACACAGGCGGGATTTGAAGGGAGCAAGGGGGCACTTTCCTCACCCTCACTTTTTGTCCAAATGGATACTTTTGTATAGTGATGTGTTGTATTTTAGTGATTTTGTAACCCCCCTCCCCCTTCCCTCCCCCTCACGCCCTCACACTTTTGACTTTCCTCCACTTTCAGTAGGCAAATCCCGCCTATAGGTTTGAATTTGGGGAGCCAGGACCAATATTGACAATTACCCATCTGGTGGATAGGTAAAAGGCTTCTATTTTAAATTGCTGCTAACAAAATTATTGGGGGCATGCCCCCTCCCATCACGGCTCTCGGTGTCTGTGCCCCTAGTAAAATGACATGCTTTAATTGTGTCAAAAAAATACTAAATGTATGTAACAACTTCTGTCTTATCTTTGTAAGTGAATGGATTTCTATTTGTTTTTAAACTTCAAGAATGACCTAGAATAATTTCGTATAAGTTTCAAATTGGCGCCTTTTTTAAAGCTTCAAGAATGACCTAGAATAATTTCATGTAAGTTTCAAAAGACCCGGTCTGCCCTCAACTTTCAAACTATTAGACTCTCTCTTCTGTACGCAAACAAAAAATGTTCTTGTTAAGAGCCAGATAATGTTACTGCAGGGAGCTGTTACTTTAAGTTCCCTTGTTATTAACACTCTGGTGATTTTACAATGAATAACCTGAGTTATTCATTTGTTCTATATGGATATTAGCCCATTAAGGCTATTCTAGGTTTAAAGCTTTAGTTTTAAACGCAAGTTATAGCCCAAACGAGCTATCAACAACGAATGCTATACCTTAAGTTGGTTATAGTGTGGGACATATCCCAAACGGGATATTGTAACCCAATTGGCACATGAAAGCAGAATTCTTTATCTTTCGGAAATGTTCGCTGGCCCTTCCGAGACTATGTTATTATATATGTTAAATTCATTCGGATCCCGCAAAGAAAAGAAAAAAAACGATTTTTGGAGTCATTTTTTGTGAGATTCGGAATGCAAAATTCTTTAAACTGTTAAAGCTACGCAGTAATATAACATGTTGTTGCATCCATGAAGCGATCTATGTTAGGCAAACATGAAAACACAGCAAAATGTCAAAAAAACCCCATCTTAGCTTCCTAGGATTAGATAAACGCTGAAAAAATCCGAACGTAAATCTGGATTTTGGGCTAGCCTTGCTTAATCTCAAAAATCCCTTCAAGGGATGTTGAGCCAAAAACTCTAAAAAAACCCTCTAAAAACTCATATAATGATGGCGTCATTATGTCCACCACTCATACATATATTAGTACACATGTAGTCATGTAGTGGCGCCAGCAGACTAGTCTCCTCCTCCCCATCAGGATAATATATATATATATATATATATATATATATATATATATATATATATATATATATATATATATATATATATATATATATATATATATATATATATATATATATATATATATATATATATATATATATATATATATATATACATATATATATATAAGGCTTTAGGAAACATTTTCAAAATTTAGGAAATCAGGAATTCTGGGGCTATTCCATTTTTTTTCATGTGCAAAAACGCACTTTAAATATTTTGTATTTTGTACCATGTTTAAATTTCAATTTCAACAATTGTTTTTAATAGTTACCCGTAAATCGTCTTTTTACATGAAAATTTCACGTTTTATTTAGAATTATATTTTTTCATGTAAAATTATTGAGTTAAGGAGGTTTTGTTCAAAACTGCGTTTTTGCTATGTATAAAATCTGTATTAGTTCAGAGTCTTGGATAACCTAATACGAGTGCACAGGGGAAAGGGATGTACCAGTACAACCTGTCCTCATGGGTTTATTGTTTTGTCAATTTAGATGGTTTAATGTTGAATATTTTGATTTACGATGGATGTATCAATACATCCCATGTAAAGGAATGTACCGGTACATCCCGTCTGGTGAGCAGATTGCTTTGTCAATTAGGATGGTTTGAACTGAAATATTTTGATTAACGATGGATGTATCAATACATCCCATGTGAAGGGATGTACCAGTACATACCGTTTGATAAGCAGATTGCTTTGTGGTTGATGGTATAAAGTGAATTAGTTCGATTTACGATGGATGTATTAATACATTCCATGTGAAGGGATGTACCGGTACATCCCGTCTGGTGAGCAGATTGCTTTGTCAATAATTTGGATGGTTTCAAGTGAAATATTTCGATTAACGAGGGATGTACCAGTACATCCCGTCTGGTAAACAGATTGCTTTGTCAATAATTTGGATAGTTTAAAGTCAAATATTCCGATTAACGATGGATGTATCAATACATCCCATGTGAAGGGCTGTACCGGTACACCCCGTCTGGTGAGCAGATATACTTTATCAATCAACTGATTTTACTAAGTAATTTACTGGTGTGTCTGTACGATTCCTTTAATTAATTTTGTGTGCTAAAGTGATAAGCAAAAAGTGATAAGAAGTGATAAGCTAATACACTAAAGAAAAAATGCGTGCTTTACGCAAAATGGCAGTGAGATTTAGTGTGAAGGAAAAAGAAAGGCTTTTTCTTGCAAAAGAGGGAAAATTTGTTGTCTCCAAATTTCTTAGAAAGGAAAGGTCGGGCCCAAATTTCCTAGCAGACCGTTTTTACTATGAGGAAGGGGGGGGGGGTCAAATTTACTGGATTGCTACGGCTTAATTGTCTGGGGACTAATTTCCTAGGGGAAATTTTTACTTTTACACCGGAAATATGTGCTAATTAATAGCCACACAAGGGCCTCATTTGTATAACACCCTGTATGTGTGGGTCAGGTAGTTGAAGCTCTATTAATTAAAAGAGCCCATTGTTGTATAACAGGTGTTTTCTTTCAACAGCAGGATATTTGTATGATAATAGTCATGTGGAAATACAGCAGTTAGCAACCAAATTGATGTGTACTTTGTTTGTAGATCTCTTTACAATGGTTTTCCTGATGGTAAGATGAATCTAACCACATTTAAATTATAATAATAAACTTAAAACGATCACACCTGAGGCACATAGAGACCAGCATATTTGTGATGAATGATGCCAGTCGCATTGGACTTAATTAATAAAGATTAAGATTATTCTACAGATCATACTGCTTCTGTATTCACCTTACTTAAGATGCTTACAAGTACACACATGAAAATACACACGCAAATACATTGAGTTACACTTTTGCATTTAAAATTTCTTGTACACCATGATGTAATTCATTTTTAAAATTTCATAGAGGAAATTCTGTGCAAATTTGTATTTCCTGGAAAAGTAATTACTTAATTGTTTTAAGGTAGCTGATAGCAATTTTTCAAATATTATTCAGTTAGCCTATTTACGATGAACAATTGCTCTCCATCTGATAATATTCCAGCATTTATTATCATTAAAAATGGATGATACATTTTAATACAATATATTAAATTTTTGACAGAATGTGTCATAGTTTAGAAGTTTGCTCTCTCTCTCGGCATGCATAGGGCAGTGTTTAAAAAAAAGAATTAAAATCTAAATATCTTCTAGTATCTCCCATCTCCTCACAGGAATAAGAACATTAAGAAGACGTCTATCATTGCAGAATTATGTTTTTTAGCTCCACCCATACACAGAGTGTATGAGTGGAGATTATCAAATCGTACGTGACCTCTCATATGTGCCTGTACTAACTTTTGCTTAAAAATGCATC
This sequence comes from Chiridota heheva, assembly GCA_020152595.1. NCBI lineage: Eukaryota > Metazoa > Echinodermata > Holothuroidea > Apodida > Chiridotidae > Chiridota > Chiridota heheva. The sequence continues at coordinate 1,638,473 of JAIGNY010001666.1, read as the reverse complement.
TCCTCCTAGGTTTTTACAGTTTTGCTCTTGAGATTCTGGCTCAAGCGAGATTTTTGTATCCAAATTTAAGCTTGTATTTCGTTAAGAGAAAGTCCATGTATTTTTTTAATTAGAGCTCTCGAAATGTTTTAACAAAGTATAAGATTTTATGGTAATTTCGCTAAAAATAGCTCTATCCTATTCGCGTTTCGTACCGGTACCGCTCCGGGCCATGGTATTGGTCAGTTGGTATACCTGCATGTTTATTAGTTCCTTGTATGGACATATATGTTTAATCATATCGCAGTATTTTCCAATCAGAATTCGGACATTCTGCTATGAATATGCACATTCTCGTAATCTTATTTAGGTCACGCTGTATCGGATTGGATTACCGAGTTGTATGATAGGTTATGACATAGCCTAGAAGATAACGTGTGAAGTAGTTGTTTGATCATTTTCGCTTGTCGTATAGCAAGTCTCAAGTGTTAGTAAGTTTTGTGCTACATTGCATCGCGGGGCTAGAGCGTTATACTTAAATCCACTAACGTTAAGGATAAAGTTTTGTTGGGTTTGTGAACGCAGCGGCATTGCGTAAACCGTAATTTGCCGTATGGGCAGCAGATTGCCAGAAATATAAGTTTGTTTCAAACCTATAAGTTTTCGTGGACACGTGGAAGAATCATCGCTGGGTACGGTAGTATTCAATGGGGCATCCCAGGGCTGCTAATAAGGTTGTGACGTTTAACAGTTTAGGAAATCATGCTACGTGTAAACGAATGTTAATTCAATTTTTATGTTTGCTTTTTCAAGTTCGCATAAATTCACGAAACCATCTAACCAACCTTATCATTTCAATCTTTACCCGCTATGTCATTGCCTTCACATTTTTCACCGGGCGTTATGCATATTACTAATTATTTCCACGGTACTTGGGATGGGATGCATGGAATGTAGCTAGCTTGTGCTCATTAGGAATGCGCTAGGCCCAGGCTAGCACTCATTAACATAACCCGTCAAATACACACAAGAAATTTCCGCCTATATCCCTTAATTATCAAATCACAATACACATCACCCAACCACTGATCGGTGTAAAAGTAAATTCTACCCCCCCCAGTTAATTTTGGCCTCCCGGCTCTTATTTCCTAGGAAATGTGGGCCCCAGACAATTAAGCCGTAGCCATCCAGTAAATTTGTTCCCCCTCATAGTAAAAACAGTACGCTAGGAAATTTGGGCCCGTCCCTTCTTTCCTATGAAATATGGAGACAACAACTTTAATTCTTTTCCAATCTACCTATTCCTAAAGTTGGCCCAGAAGAATTTACGTTAAAGGTTAGAAACACACAAGTCATGAATCAAACCACGGTAGCGATGCAAAGAAATCAAAATTCATACGCAACGATGTCCTTTGGCCTATCGTTGAAAGTATCCCAGCTTTTAAGAGTTCTAATGTGCAGTGAAAACATTAAAGAAATTCTCGTTTCACATCAATTGTGATAAAATTACAGATTAATTCGTGTCTTTTATTATTTACTTCAAAGAGTAACAAATATTTCAAAACTAATAATTGTATTTACGGACGGATTAAATGTTTGCCTGGGTATTGTTATTGTTTTTACGACCGGATTACCAGGGAGTTGTTGCTTGGATTACGAATCACAAAATCAGCACGTGATTTAATTAATAAATTAATGCGGTTATAGCCCGCTCATGCTCAAAACTCGGTAATATTCTCACGCCGTGTGATCTGTTATCCCCAGTTGCGGAAGTCACACGTGGTCGCTATAGCGTCTCTTAACATGAGTACTTACGGACAACAAACAATCATTCTCGGTTTTGGGGGGAAAAACTTCAAACACTTGAATATTTATTGCTATATAACAGCCCCATTAGTGCTGATTTGGGTGAAAATACATTGGCTAAATCATTCAAAAAGCTATTCCAAGCGCACTAAATTATACTGTGCAGCAAATTAGACCGCATCACTGCTCTAAACGCATTTTGGCAGTGACCCAGATTTTTCTCGCAGCAGTAGCGACATCAAAAGGGAATTACGTAATCCCGATGATTATTATTACATGGATAGGATGAATGTTAAGTATTATATTTCAAGTGTTTCCTTAAGTTTGAACAAACAGAAAAACGGGGAAGAACCAATTTTAATTTCATATTAAAGTAGCCATGCTAGTTACGCGAAACTTACATTATGCGTTCATATCAAGGTTTTATTTAGGTCCTATCATCAATGATGACTTGAAATCGACAGAGGCGGCGGAGCTGGGAAGGGGGATGTGCGGGCTTCAGCCTAATAATTTTAGGTGAACGTATCACATGTCACCTTATCTCATTAAATCCCCCAATATTTTGAACGCTCCGCCACCCCTGATAAGACAATTAAATTCTGAGATGGCATGGGGTGGATGAGATGCAGAAAAGCATTTTCATACAATGAATCGTTGACACTTCAGGGCCGTAAATTCACATCTTCAACGTGAAGGAGCTTGCTTGGCTTCTTATCCAAACTTGGGGTCACAAGATACGAATTGAAACTCAAAAAAATTGTGTACTATTTTTTTTTAATTCCATAGGCCTATACTTAAAAAGTAGGGGAATATGTATCCCGGGAATCACGGCAGTACGCTTTTTCCGTAGCGAAACTAAAATTAAACAATTTGGAAGTCCTATGCAGAAAAAATCAAACATGTTAACGTCATAGCCTAACATATTTTTGTAATACATGTAGATGGTTGCTAATGTTCGTAATTTTGTTTTTTAAATGTATTGTTGCAGAATATGCTGCACTCAAAGTGACCTTTGCTCTCCGATAACGTCGGTAATCGACCGTTACATAGTGGAAACCTCCATTAACTCCTACATTAAAATTAATACAAAACGGCTTACAACTTTTGTTAGAAGCATATTTTTCAATTGTCACTATTCTTAAATAAATGAGGTAGTATGCTGCATATACCCGGCCCTAAGTTCGCGAATACCGAGGGCCATGAAATCAGGTGCGTTATTATTTTTTTAAAGAAGTATTATGTATTTTCTCTGGTTTCTTTCTTTTTAGTGAGATAAGTATATTTTATCCTTGTATTATCTATTTTATTTCTTTACTGTTAAGCATGCAACAGTAGTTTCTTATTTTCATTTGCTTTATGTTTATTTTAATAACCTTCTTTTTCGTTCTGCGCGATTTAAAAAAATTTAATTCTTGTTCCTCGCATTTCAGATACTGTCATGTCTGGCATAGGAATCAAAAGATTTTTCTTCTATTCAAATTGTTTACCTAAATCAAAGGAGACATATTCTTGCTTGTATGACCCTGGGATTACCATTATCAAACACTAAGGGCCGTAATTATTGGAAAGTCTTCCCTGCCCCTGGCCACGCACCACTATATACCCAATATTGAAATAAAAATGTGTTTTAAAACATGTTAGCCTCAGATGTGTGTTAGGGTGTGGTGCGTTAAGCCTGTCCCCATATGTGAGTAAGAACTCCGACGTAGCATGATAATTTTGAAGTTTATGTTGTACGTCCCAGAAAGAAGTTACACAATATCCTACAGCAGCAACTACTACAAACTGACAAAACGATATATGAATACAACATTTATAGGCCTACCCTCTGTGTTCCCCCGCCATTATGAGGAATACTCCCACAATGGGGTATTCCCCCTCTCTACCCTATTTAACAATTTTCTTTGTCTCCTGTTGTATAAACAAAATTCGTTCTCCACATGACCGTGGCAGTTACACTTGTATTTAGCTATTGATCCCATCCAATATTTTAGTCTATTTGCCTACTGGGGACAAGAAATACCAATAAAAAAAAGATACGTTGGACGAAATTTACCATAACATTTCCTGTAGCCACAACCGCCTCTGCCCAACGCTGTTTCTCCCCTCCCCCTACCCTTACCCTCCACCCTCCCACTCCACCCTCCCGATCCACCCTCCCGATCCACCCTCCCCTCCACCCTCCCCTCCACCCTCCTCCTCCACCCCCCCTCCACCCTCCCCTCCACCCCCTCCACCCTCCCCCTCCACCCTCCACCCTCCCCTCCACCCTCCCGATCCACCCTCCCGCTCCACCCTCCCTCCCGATCCACCCTCCCCTCCACCCTCCCCTCCACCCCCCTCCCCTCCACCCTCCCCTCCACCCTCCACCCCCCTCCACCTCCACCCTTCCCCTCCCCTCCACCCTTTGTTAAGTTCAAGGGGGAAAACAGTAATTTCTTCTGTCAATTATGGTAAAATGTCAAATGAAACACAATTAGGGGCATAACTTTAAAACGAAATTCCATTATATTTCATATGTATGTTTCTTTGAAGTCACAAACAAATTTGGCAGCATGATTTCTATGTTATGTTTCGTTCCTCATTAAACAAGATTTTTAACAGTATTTGACAAAGAAAGTACATGAAATATATGATTTTTTATCGGGATAATAATTTATTTATTTAAGAACTAATTATGTAAGAATAAAAACACCAGATATCAAAATTTAAGTAACGATCGTACATGTCAACTTGACTTTCACACACTCATACGAGAAGCAGGAAGTGCATGTTTGCACATTACATAGTGAATATAACGGTAGCGTCTTTCAAGTGGTGGATTAGCATGGGTTGCTATGGAAGGTCTATTAATAAGAACTGACGACGACGAGTAGACGCACAATTACAATGACGGGGTTGTCACCTGCGTAATCGCTTATGATAGTAACAATGCTATCATGAAACGCCTAATACGATCCGGACGAGAACACAGGTACGACGTACGGACAGACATAACATCAACAACCAAGTCAATGTCCACGGCCATTGATAACCAGTTGTGGTGCACTGGCGTGTCTACCCAACCCAGGCTTGAACCCAGGACCTCGTGGTCTGTAGACATGTATGATAACCGCTACACCACAGTAGGTAGATAATTGTTAAGAACCTGGCGAAGATTTCGCTTTATACCTGCGTTAAAAGGGCGTCCACTTATGACAACTGGCCTTACGGTTAAACGGTTATGGACCGTAATGGTGACAGCTGTACATTTATGAAAAAATGCTAACTGTCACAACCTTAGCTGCTAGTTTGGCCGATTACTGGCTAATTATAACATATTTGGCCGTTTTGAAACATGCTTGGTTAATAATCTTTTTTCAGTACCGGCCAAATTAAATTAATCTAACATTTATGAAGATTAATGTCAGAATGTGTAAATGTTAAACTTTTTGTTATGTTTGCAAAATGTATTTTCTAACTATATGTTGTGGTGGAATTTACCTATGACCTCGCCAACGTCATTAATCAAGTGAGACATGATGGCACCATGCATTGAATGTCACATAGCTTTTGTTAGAAGCATAATTTTTCAGACATCGCTATAACATAAACCTCATTGCACCCACTGCAAAACTAAGTCATTACTGAGAACCAATCTGGCAGTCATTCACAACTAACCTCATTTGGCACATATGACCTGGCTGTTAAAAGGTGCCATTACACCCAAACAAACAAAACTGAATACAACTCATACGGGAAAGTTGAAACTCTTGGATTTTTAACATGATGAATAATTGCCCACAAATGGAATGCACCTCAAATCAAACTTTAAAAACATCATAAAAGTACATATGACAAAAATAAAATCACTGAAAGCAATCAATTCTTCTTGCATTGTAATGGGTTGAGCTATAACATCATTGATGTCTAGTTTAAATATCGGTGACACGAATTTCAAGTACGGAATGCAACTCTATCTGGCTAACCTGGAAATTATTCAATATACAAACAAGAAAATGCCAATAGAAATGCCGATCTCATCACCTCTAGACCTACACTGTACCCATGGTTCAAATTAAAACCACGCAATACTAATTTAAATTTTGTATTCGACAATTACAATTTGACCTCTAAACTTTGTTATTATGACAACGATTGAATTTCCCCCCCCTCTTCATAATCTTCATTAATGTGTGAGTAACCCCCTTCTTACCCCGCACTATGTAACCCTAAAAGAAGTTGTGTTTACGATTGTTCTGGCAAAGATATCATTATTATATATTATATAGCTATGTAATATTTTCCCTTAGTATTCATCAAAACATCCCAAAAATAAAAGGAAATGATTATATAAAAGTTGAAGCAAAATCCACAAAAAGAAGCAAATTTCACGAACATGAAGGATATCTACATTTTTTTAAGAAAGAAATTTCAGAAAATATAAATTTCTCGAAAATTGAAGAATATTTCCAGAAAATGAAAGCAAAACAATTGAAGCAAATTTCATAAAAATTATAGACAACTTCTCGTTAGTTGAAGAAATTTCCCGTTAATGCGGAAGAGAATTGCGCAAAATTTGAAGCAAATTTCACGAAAATAAAAGAAATTGCACCAGAATTGAGGCAAATTTAATAAAAGGAAATAAATTCTGCAAAAAGTAATGATAAATAAACACAAATTGAAGCAAATTTTCCGAAAATGAAGGAAAATCTACGGAATTTGAAACAAATTTCACGAAAATCAAGAAAATTGAAGCAAAAACACCTGATTTTGGTTTGAATATAAACGGATGCTTTGAATTTCATTATTTCAAATTTTCATGTAAGGGGCTACTCATATTTTTGAGGGGAAAAACGATACTTTCTCCCCCTCCTAGCATTTAATCTGAGCCCCTTGACCCCGTGATCTGCGCCTATGATACCAAACACAACACAATAATGGTGTCTATTTTAATATTACAGGCAAAATTAGCAAAAAAAGGTCGCTAAGTCTGTGACCTTTGACTATTTTAACACAAAATCTGCGAGACACAACTTCAAAGAGAAACTTTCATGGTGCAATTCCATTTTGCTATGTGCCTCACACTTACTTAATGCCACAAAATTACCCCTTTAAAACACATATTGGACCCTTGACCACAACAAAATTGGACCCTTGACCACAAAAAAATCCTTTTTTTAAAAATATTTCACATAGGTTTTGTGTAAAAAATGCAGCACTTAGCAATAATTTTGATCGTTTGACCTCTAACCTTCAAAGTTTTGAAGAAAATTATATTCTACTACCTATATCCCTTTTCAAAAATGTTTTCTGCAAGAAATACAGCTTTTAGTCATTTTTGTACTATTTGACTGCAGACGTTTGACCTTTTAACCTCAACAATATTTTCATATTGGGGGGAATGTTATATCTTACTTACCTGTATTACTTTCAAGATAAATTGTCTTTCCTATAAAAATACAGCTTTATTTTGTTTGCCTTTTCCATTTGACATTTGACCCACAAACTTTGGAGGCCCAAGTTCTCCAGTCGGATTTTAGTTCTAGATTGCACAACAAAATCTTACACATACGCACACATATACATACCGAAAAATTACCACCATTAACCCCGTGTAAGCAACTCTGGACCCCTAACTTCAAGTATGGTGTCATCATACATGACCAGACCACCATATGAGCCCCAACAGCCCTCCTTATATCTGAATATCAAGTGGGTGGTCTACTAGCTCTTGCAGGGCCTATTCTATGCCCAGACCTCAAAGTGACCATCTCATCGCCACATATTGCATATGAGGGTAATGAGATCAAAACTGTTTCGATGACCTAAACTTCTTCTTTATCTACTTCTTCCGCTGTTGAAATCCTCCTCCTCTTCATCCTCACTCTTCGCTTCTATGGCCATGTTTTGATGTGGCCATTATCTCTTAACTGATGTCCACGACAAGGCACTGCAAGTTGAGCTAGAATACGGCAATAACTCCAGTTTCTATCAAGAAAAATCAGGAGAGAAAAAATTGTTAATACAATTCTATAATGAAATAAGTGAAAAGTTTTGTGCAATTTTACTTTATCATTCTATAGATTTTCTTCTCTAAGAAAACCAGTTTATACTCTCATGACGAAAATGAAGAAAATGTTTCAAAAAAATTCCGAAAATAAAGACAATTTCACGAAAATTGAAATTATCTCAGAAAAATTGATGCAAATTTCACGAAAATGAAGAAGATAATAACTTGAAAATTGAAGAAAATTTCCCGTAAATAAAAGGCATTTCACGAAATTTATGCAATTTTAACGAAAATTGAAACAAATTTCCTGAAAATGAAGAAAATTTCCTAAAATTGATGGAAAGTTCCCGAAAATAAAGACAATATCACGAAAATGAAGAACTTCCTGAATCTGAATCTTTAAAGTCAATTCGTTAGACCTTTGTTATCGGGGGGAATGGTATTTGCCCTTAGTACCATTCCCCATCCCACCCACCCCTCACCCCTGTTCCTACGCCACTGTAATTAGCTACATTTTGAAAATAAAATCTTCACTGACTGCATACCACGTGACAAACACCTTATCCTTTTTGCCTTCTATAGGCATACATCTTACTATGCAATCTTTCCTTTTAATACGTTTCTCTAATTACTTTGGTACTTATGTCTCGTGTGGTGCAGTTTTATTTGCCAAGTAGTTTTACTTGCTTTTCTTTTGTCAGGATCTTAAAGGAGAAACAAACTTCGACTCAATTCTTATTTCATGTGATAAGAAATTAAAATATAAACTAACAATCAAAAGAGCAACTCAAATTTTTCTTCCTCAAGGTATGGCTGTTAGTCCGCATATGGAATGCCGCAGTCATTTTATCCAAAATTGTCTTGAAATCTAGGGTCGAATGACATTCTCTACACACCATGGACAAAGATGCGAATGTGTTTTTCTCTTGCTATCTAAAATTTCATTTTTTATTTTTCTCAAACCTTTGTTAGCATTTCTGGTAATATCATGAGAATACCAAAATATCCTGCACTCTTACAAAAGTACAATACTTTCCATTAAACACAAAAACTTGATGATATTAAGAAAACATCACTACCACCCTATTTCATATCCTTATCAGCAAAATAAAATCTTTCAATAAATTGTAAATTACAAATGGGGTCGGGGAGTGGGAGGGGAAGATGGCGAGGGGGGAAGAGGGCGAGGGGGAAGAGGGGGAGGGGAAGCAGGAATGAAAAGGCTCAATCATTTTACATATTGATGCAACTAACATAAACCATAAAAAAAATTCTCATTTTTATGTCAAATTTCAAATGAAAGAGGTGTCTAAATCTTAGAAAGTGAGTTAAATTGAAACTGATACATCGGATCATTACTTCGAATGACCGCGCGATGCAACAACACCTGGTATGGTGTCAATCTTGTGTAGTTAACCTGATGGTAGCACATAACTAATAAGGTATCACTCCGACCAGCCAAAATAATACCCCCATTCCACCCCATCACTTTTCCCCCATCACTCTTCCCCATAACTCTCCCCCCATCACTCCCCCCCCATCACTCTCCCCATCACTCCCCCTCCATCACTCTCCCCTTCACTCTCCCCGACAGAGAAATAGCTTATACAAATATTTCTTTTAAGAACTCCCATTTCTTGGAACAGGAAGCTGAGAAGTTGAAAATGTCAAAAATGCTAGCAAGCTTTAATTGGAAGAGAAGGCATAGGTGTTGACTTTGCATTGCCTATTATCTGATCATAAATTGACAACGTGTTTCATAAAAAGTTTCGTGAGGAACTATCTTACTATTACTATTTTTACATGGACCCATAGCAAAATTTGATATTGGTGATAACACTGCTTCACTTCAGCATTAAAAAGAGCCAACAGCTCAGATCAATATCCCCATACAACATCATCATCTGAAAGATATTAGATGGTACTGTCCAAAAACATCAATTGCACTTTGCTTTTTGTTACAAAAAGGCCCAAAATTTGACTCTTTTATCTTAGGTTGCAATAGGGCAAATAATTAGTCCTTGTTCAACCTCATACCGTATTCATGTCATATAAGCAAGCGACCCACTAATAATGTCGGCCTGATTAGTTTTACTTTTTGTGCAAGATCTATGGGTAGTGAATGAAAATTTAGAATAATACAAATACGTTATGTTATTTTGTGATATTTCATCTTGATTAAGCATCTTTATTATCATTATTATTTAAAAAATTAATTACTGTAGGTGTATCTCAACCCTGTCCCATTAAGTTGTTGCAATTAGATGTTAAAGGCTGGGCCCGGGCTTTGTGACCTGTCGTGACCTGCCTATCAATCATTTGTATCTCACCCGGGACGAAATTTGTACCTTTGGGCTGACGTCCAGTTTGGAGGTGGTAATGGTTTAAAGGATTAGTTCATTGGTCATAAAGTTCATCTTATATGAGAGAGGACTTCAAAAGAAACAAAATGGTGAAAAAAGCATTCAAAAATCTTACTCCGGTAAGGAAATATTTAGGTTTAAAGTTTGGTATCATTTCTGTAGAAACGACTAAAATTAGACTAGTTGTGATGTCACAGCCTCAGATTCCTCAAAGTCCTAATGTATTTTAAAGAAAGTTTTTTTTTTTTTTTTCAATATTTCAGTCATTTTCCTGAAACTTTTTTTCAGGTGGTATATTAAAATACCATTTCTAGATTCAGTTTTACTACTTTTTTGACATATCCCATGGTTTTTAAGCAACAAAATTGCAGGACAAAATATGATAGAATACATACAGACTTTGAGGAATCTAAGCCTATGACATCACAACTAGTCTAATTTCAGTCGTTTCTACACAAATGATACCAAACCTTAAACTTAAATATCTCCTTAACGGAATACGATTTTTAATGCCTATTTTTACCATTTTGTATCTTTTGAAGTCCTCTTTAATTTAAGATAAACACGCTTCACCACTGAACTAATCCTTAAATGTAGTCGGAAATACTTTTCTCATGCAGTTTTCTAATTACCCGGGCTAAAATTTCATCCCGGGTATAGACACCTGTCAGTGAAAGCCGAGCAGAAATTGTACCCCTCCCCCTCCTGACTCATGTAATCATTACGTAATAAACAAATTTTAAAAAGAATAACATCAATCCTCAACATTACTTACCACTTCCACAGCACGCATGCAGCATGACATCCTCCTCTCCCCTTCTGCTCGCATTGTGTATTTACAAATGAACTTTAGTTTTCGAAAATGTATTTGTCAACCATCTTTATTCTTGTAATCGTCATCCTGTTTACCGTGTGACCAATGCACGGCAATGAAAAAAACCATTCCTTCTCCAAACGAGAAACTGATCTAAAAAGAAAAACGATTACAGATATTGTAAAGAAATGATTATCCAGGAAGAGGGAAAAGGGGGAAGTGGAAGGAAGAAAGGGGGTGGTGGGGACGACACACGTTTTTGCTGATATGCAAAAAAATAATAATGGCCTAAGAGGATTAACATAACATTGAAGTAAACATTGAAGTACAATTAAATGAAATCTGTCAACAAATGTTCCGAAAATTAACAAATAATTTTTAATATCAAAGAACATTTCCTAAAAACTATGGATATTTCCTAAAATATATGAATTTAAAAAAATGTATATAACCAAAAACAACTAGATACTTTGTTGATGAGAAAAGTGTCACGCTCACAGACTTTCACATATAAAGAAATAAACAAACACACACAACATCATGCCGATGTAAGTAAATTTTGGCCCCGGCTCTTATCTCCTAAGAAATTTAGGCCCCAAACAATTAAGCCGTAGCCAATCAGTAAAATGGTCCCCCTCATAATAAAAACGGTCCACAAGGAAATTTAGGCCTTCTTTTCTAGGAAATTTGGAGACAACAACTTTTGCACAAAAAAAAGCCCTCCTTCTCCCTTTATAGTAAATCTCACAGCCGTTTTGCGTTAAGCGCGTTTTTTTCTTCTTCAGTGTATCCCGATGGGTATTGCACAGATCGAAGAATAGATTATATTTCTTTTTCACATAATTGCTTACTGGAAGCCATTTTCTGCTCGTGGGCAAATTTTACGACTCATGCGCTGTATGCCGTACCTACATATTATCAACTTCGGTTTTAGATTGTCACTTCAGTACACAAAATTAATTGAAGAACCGTACAGACACACCAGTAAATTACCTAGTAAAATCAGTCCGGAGGGGACCAAATTTACGGAGAAAGGGAGGGGAGGGGAGGGGGACACAATTTACTATCACAACAGCATATGTTCCTAATGGCATCACATCAGACATCGGAGCCATAAGTCTTGTCAGTTGTATGACTCACCCCTACTACTTGCATGCACTGTCAGTCAAAGGCGCGTCTGAGTCATTGAAATGGAAGTGACTCAAAAAAAAAAGGAAAACCGATTTGAATTGTTTTTCCATTCATGCGTAACACTTTATCTATTTTAAGAAGCATTAGACTGAAAGTGAGGGAGCTCGTTTTGCAAATTTCACAGATATATTTTCCACAACAGATCAATAAACTTCATGCCTCCATAGTCGACGGGAAAGTGTCACTTGAATATTCATATTAATCAAAAAATTGTCCTACCGTTTGGTGCAAGATAAGCATTTTATTTTTTGCAGGCCCCCCCCCAAAAAAAAAAAAAATGCCCTTACTACTTTTCGGTCTATGAAATTTATGAGTTATGACTGTTATCTCAGAATTTAATGCTCTATAATAATCAATTATTAACAGAAAGTGTTTGTACTTGTCACTACCTATAAGAATTCAGGGTATTTGATAGATTGTTGGTTTCTGGATCACACGTCGTAACGTCTGCCTACTGAAATCAAATTGTAATATAACCAAACAATCTTTGGAGACATAAAGTATGGCATATTTCCCATTATACTTTGTTGGAAAGTATTATTAACAAATTTTCTGATTACCTTTAATACATTTCGACTCAACATCACACATTTTGTGGTGTCTTCATCCTCACATTATTATTGATTTCTAACGTATTTAAAAAAAAATCATTAATTCCTCGAACTTTCTTCGGCATTTTGTCTCTCTTGAAGACTCGTTAAAGAAGAACTTGCTTGACCACTGAACTAATCCTTTAAGATTTCTGGCCAGAATAAGAAAGTACTACACAGATATGTGATTTTAATTATATTTTATGAAGTAATATGTTTTTGTGTTATGTTTTGTAATATCATTAACATAAAATGTAATACCCAGAAAAAATAAAACATTTACACCAGCTAGAAAACAAGAGATTATAAAGAAATACATTACATTCTAATAGCCTTCAGAGTTGATAGCATTCTCTGCATGTGTTAAAATCAAAATACAGAGGTAGAATTAATGGTTTTGATAATTAAAAATACATGTATGTTATCATTGCTGTTGTAACTTGTATGTAGGGAACTTTTATCTATCAGATCATTTAATTGTTCTAGTATATGAAATTATGATTATAGTCTGCCTTTAGTTTAAATGTCATTTTGAAACATATATGCATGTGTAAATACAAAATTTAGCTGAAATACTTTTAAAATATATCAAAACCATGTTAAAAACCATCAAAATCGGATAAAAATCGATGATTCTACAGTCTTTTAATATCCGACATAAATATCTGCCAATCTTGCAGCAAATGTGATGTCCAGAATTTATTTTTGATATTCCTGTATTATTTTTATTATTTCCTT
>JAIGNY010001666.1:1557500-1620000 GCA_020152595.1 Chiridota heheva | reverse complement strand
CAACGAATTGATTTAGAGTAAAATACCCTACGTCATCTTTTCTTCCGGAAAACTTTTCAATTTTTGTGAAATTATCTTTATTAATATTATTGGGAAATTTCAATCAATTTTCGAGAATTTTCGTTCATTTTCAGGAAATTTTCTTCATTTTCGGAAATGTTCATAAATTTTGGTGAAATGCCCTAATTTACGACCCCCTTCCCTCTTGACAAATATTTTTACCGTGATAAGAGACTCGTACATTTGTGTAAATTTTTTGGGACAGAAATCAAATCTGCCCCCACACGCACACCCCGACTCCCATGCCAAATATCTTCCTTTTGCCGCTGTTTAGTTCATTATATTTCTGGCTTTTGCGCACACACAAAAAATTGGAGAGCCTACAACATTTTTAGGGGCTAAACTCCCAATAGCCACCCACACCCCTCTTCTTAGACACGCCACCGCATAAATCTGTCACTGCAAGCTTGATAGGCCAAGTAAACCGCTTTGTCATTATTACAAATACCAAGGATTTTCAGTAGAAATTCAATGCAAATACGCTACTTTACATTTTAAAATCACTACAAAATAACGTATGGAAGACATTTCTTATTTAGTATCAACATACACACTCCAGGGTCAGGGATCTTGTTACTTCATCTGAAGTAACAGATCCCTAAACATTCAGGGCATTAGCATGCATGATGTATTATCACAACCAAGGATCAGTTACTTTAGCTGTTGTCACAAACAATAGACACATACAGTACTTTTGTGTCATTTTCTCAGGACAATACCAGGAACCATGGAGGGAGGAACTTAGCCCTTCCTCTCCATCAGCAATGATTCTGATGACAAATTTGCCGCGGAAATGTCAACGGCAGAACGTTCTTGTCCAAAGCACTCTGCAGTGTGCATTACGTAACTGTTACCGCCTGTTGATGTCTCGTAAGATAAGAATAAACGCGAAAATGGATGGTTAAATTTGTAACTGAAAGTTTTGAAACGGAGGAATATCAGCGGCTTTTATTAATCAAATGATCTAGAAATTGCAACAGAGGCAGATAAGGTCGTTTAGTAAAGTGAAAAGGCAATACTTGTAAGAATGTTTGTTTTGATTACCGTATGCAGTGAGCTATGCATTACGCTGACAGTGGCACTTGAAGTAGCAATTAATTGGATGTGTACACAGTGCATACACAAAACAGGCGAAAATGGTAAGTTAAAACATTTTCTGAATGAATCTTGTAAAAGGAATCAGTTTCTGCTAAAACATATCATAATAGGCCTATACATAATATATCTTGGGATGATTTTTTTATATTTAATTGATATCACTTTATGTTGTTTATATTATACGTAGGCCTAGTTTGTAATTTTTTCTTCAAATGTTGCTTTGTCTATTTTAAAATGTTTATTGAAGTTCCTCTTAGTTCTGCTTCCACAATTAGAAATTCAATTTTAAAATATGATTGTTGTCGTTAATTTGACACCCTTTAATTCATGTATTTTTTGTAACTTCATTTCATTATGTATGCATGTGTTGTATTTGGAACGGATCCATTATAAAATTGCTTTGAAATCTAGAAAGCATGTATTGCAAAACAATTATGATGTATTTTAAGTCAGTTTTAAATTACAGTTTTAGCCAATATGATGCATGTACTGTAGAAATGGGCAAACCACTTCGTACTCTTTGTTTGTTTTTAAGATTAATCGGATGTTTGGAAACCAAGTTTCACCAACAGACAAAATGAGGCATATTTACAATATTTTCCGGTAATTTTTCGAATTTGTGAAAAGAATCTGGCGGGGAGGGGTGGGTGGAAACTGTCCCTTCCCCATACTCACACGTCACTGGAGGAACATACTAAAATCCACACGTTATAAAATGCAATGCACAGGAATGTCAGACCGCACTTGGTTAATCCGGCCCTGGCTGTATTGTACTAAAAATATAGTTTACTTTCCTTTCCAATGCTTCTATCTTGTAACTAGCTTTTGTGTTAAAATAATTTTGTTTTTCAAATAAAGCTCGTAATAATCTTTAGCCTTATGACTACATCGTTTTACCTCACTCTGATTTCCAAATTTTCATTTCACATTATCAATCCTAAACTTACAAAATGCATCAATACATACTCCCGTCCATAAGCTTTATTGGAAGTTGGAGGGAGCATGGAAGTAGGACGTCTTTACACGGCTCCGCATTGGTCACGCCTTCCTAACACCCACATGTAATGCAGTGATATGGGGGTAGGGGAGATATGGGGTAGGGGAGATATGGGGTAGGGGAGATATGGGGGTAGGGGAGGACCCCTACTTATGGAATCATTTACCATCGTTTGGCCGTAATTTCTTTCACTTTAACCCGTTTATGTATGCTGACATTGTGTGCTTACTAAATATTTACAAAATATATATATTTCTTCAAAATTGCATAATACATTGGGATATACATGCATCACGGGTTGGTCTTAATTGGGACTAGGGCCCCCAAATTTTGGGCTAGTGCCCCAAAATGGGACTGTGGCTCCTGACAAAAATCTGAAGCTGGCTACGCATCTGATTCCCTACTGTTCTTCAATATTTTAGCACCATAATTGTTGTGGTATGTTCGTGGTACTTCTTTGATTTAAACATTGTCCTGGATGACTCTTGGATACCCATTGGACTGATGGATAGAGTCACAGGTGTCAGAAGGAACTCGAAGCAAAGGGGTTGGGGGACAAGTGAGGGCACATTAGTTTACAGTAATCTAAGGGCCCTTTTTATCTTAAAAAAGGCGCCCTTGATGAGTGGGACAAGTGTGGGACAGGTACCCCTTCAGGCATCCGGTTCATACACCGTGGTTTGAGTATAGGCAGGATTTAGGGTGAGCACCCCATCCCCACTCTTTCTAAATGTATACTTTTGTATGGTAATATTTTGTATATTAATGATATTTCCCCACTTTCGGTAGGCTAATCACGTATATGTTTAGAGATTAGGGATCCAGGAATAATATTGACAATTTCCCATCGGGCGAACTTTGGTCACTATTGAAAATTACTGCTCAGGAAATTATTGGGGCCATGCCCTGCTCCAACCACGGCCCTCGGCCAGTATTGTGGGTCATGCCCTGCTCCAACCACGGCCCTCGGCGTCGGGCCCCTGGTGAATAACATGCTTTAGTTGTGTCAAGTAAGTACTAAATGTATGTTTCAACTGTTGTGTACTATGTAGGGTTTATGAGTGAGTGAATTTCTATTTGTTTTCAAGATACAAGAATGACGTAGAATAATTCCATATAACTTTTAAAAGGCTTATCCTGCCCGGTCCGCCCTCAACTTAAAAAGGTAGCTCCTGCCCTTTCCCGCCAAACTTACTACATGACAAGGGGGAAGAAGTGGTCCCTTTCCCCCGTGCTTCCGACATCCCTAGATATGTTTAGATAGTCTTCGTGGTATTCTTGATAGAACTCTACCAAAAGTCAAAATTTAATCTTCGTTTTCGTGTCAAATTTCCATACAATAAGTTATATTAAATCCTCGTTTCTTTCTTATACCCAAGGTCCGTATTGGCCAACAAGGAAGACGCACACGAGCTGGGACGGTCATGGAGGTTACTTTTCATCATGGTCAGATGGTGGGATGTTGGTCGCCGTGAATTGGGATGATGAATCTGCCCATCCAGATATTGAAAGAATGACCAAAGTTGATTAAGAAAAAGTCATCATTCACTGGATGAGAGCGTGCAACTTCTTGGTCAGGACAATATGGAGGCCTTGGAACATAGGCAGTGGCAGAAATACTACAATCTGATTAGAGTTACACATTCAGACATTAAAGGGAACAAAAATTACCCCCTGATGTGGGATTTCTCCCTTAATACCAAAAACAGATTTTTAGCAAGAAGACTGCAATTGAACTAAAGGCAAAATATAAAATATCACGTTAAGTTATTTCTTCATTAATTTCACTTCTTTCGTATTCAACAAGTTTTTTTTTTGTAAATATCTTATACGTACATGCTCATATAATAGCAGTAAGACGTGGTACACATATGACATGGTCCATTCATGTGCCCTATAGTTGTGAGAGATACTGTTGTACCAGGGAGTTGGCATTAGACATATTTACCATTGCAAATCGAAATATTTCACATTAAACCATCCAAATTTATAATTCATTTCTGCTCACAAGCAGACAAGACGGATGTACTGGTACATCCCTTCACATGGATGTATTAATACATCAATTTTAAATCGAAATATTTCACTTGAAAACATCCAAATTGATCAATTAATCTGCTCATCAGACGGGGTGTACCGGTACAGCCCTTCACATGGGATGTATTGATACATCCATTGAATATCAAAATATTTCACTTGAAAACATTCAAATTGATACAGCATAGCTGCTCACCAGACGGGATGTACCGGTACATCCCTTCAAATCGGAATATTTCACTTGAAAACATTCAAATTGATACAGCATAGCTGCTCATCAGACGGGATGTACCGGTACATCCCTTCAAATCGAAATATTTCACTTGAAAACATTCAAATTGATACAGCATAGCTGCTCACCAGACGGGATGTACCGGTACATCCCTTCAAATCGGAATATTTCACTTGAAAGCATTCAAATTGATGACGTATATCTGCTCGTCAGACGGGATGTACCGGTACATCCCTTCAAATCGAAATATTTCACTTGAAACTATCTAAATTCACAAAGCAATCTGCTGCAGACGGGATGTACTGGTACATCCCTTCACAGTCGAATTATTTCACTTGAAAACATCCAAATTGATAACGTATATCCGCTCGTCAGACGGGATGTACCGGTACATCCCTTCAAATCGAAATATTTCACTTGAAACCATCTAAATTTACAAAGCAATCTGCTCCAGACGCTTTACATGAGATAAATTGATACATGCATTTTAAATCGAAATATGACAAAGCATATTTGACAACAAGACGGGATGTACCGGTACATCCCTTTGCCTGAGAGAAGAGGAAATGAGTTATCAACCAATAGCTTTGGGATCTAGCTCTAAGACACCGAGGAGATAAATAATAACAATTTCCAAGTTATGGACAAGATGGACGGATGTACTGGTACATCCCAGAATGAAGAGAGCTCCTAAAATATAATTTGAAGTTTATCATAAGAAAAAACAACAAAGTTCCCCATCATGTCCAAAAATAGAAATTAAACCAGTTATAATATTGAAACGTGCGGAATGACGTTATTGTACTGTTTAAATTATGTTTTACGGAAGAAACATACAATATTTTACATAAGAAGATTTTTGTACATTGGAAAATGTAAATTTGATTAACAAGGCGCACTTTTTGAAATTTGGTTAGGTAAATAATTCACTTGATCTTAAGTTTCGGAATTATCTATGTTAAAATTGAAGTTTGAGATATATCCAAGATATTTTTTTAAATAATATTTTACTCATGTAAAAATGTGAATATTTTCAAAGAATAAAATGTGAACAGTGAAAACAACGAGTTTGTTTTAGAGTCAATTTTGCTTTTGTTTCGATTTATGAAAATTTTTATTGGTACTTCTTCATTTTATTCAAGATAAGTGATAAATTTGTTATTTACCAAGGACAAATTTCCAATTTCATTATATTTTTGGTATAACTATCATTTTTTCTCAGTTAAATAATGGTATTTCTCGTTTTCCTAATTTTTGAAAATGTTTCCTAAAGCCTTATATATATATATATATATATATATATATATATATATATATATATATATATATATATATATATATCTATACATACATATATATATATATATATATATATATATATATATATATAAATATATATATATATATATATATATATATACATATATATATATATATATATATATATATATATATATATATATATATATATATATATATATATATATATATATATATATATATATATATATATATATATATATATATATATATATATATATATATATATATATATATATATATATATATAGTATTAACATATATACATATATATATATATATATATATATATATATATATATATATATATATATATATATATATATATATATATATATATATATATATATATATATATATATATATTTATTTATATATATATATATATATATATATATATATATATATATATATATATATATATATATATATATATATATATATATATATATATATATATATATATATATATATATATATATATATATATATATATATATATATATATATATATATATAAATATCTATCTATACATACATATATATATATATATATATATATATATATATATATATATATATATATATATATATATATATATATATATATATATATATATATATATATATATATATATATATATATATATATATATATATATATATATATATATATTTATTTATATATATATATATATATATATATATATATATATATATATATATATATATATATATATATATATATATATATATATATATATATATATATATATATATATATATATATATATATATATATATATATATATATATATATATATATATATATATATATATATATATATATATATATATATATATATATATATATATATATATATATATATATCGGCAATTGATACCTGAAACAGTCTGGAACGGTGGAACGGATCAAACTTGGGCATAAATAGAAATGCCATCACAAATTATGAGAATTAGAAATTTGTTTAAAAAAAATATAAAAAAATAAAGATCCCTTTGCCCTTGAAGATGTAGTGCTATATACTTTCTACACACTTATTTCGTTCCCACAAGAAATACGTCAGTGACGCCAGCATATTTCAATGTGACTGTAGGAAGGGGCATGTATGACGGAATGAAAGTATGATTAAGATTGCATCTCAAGATGTGTGTATACGTGGAAGAGGAACTCCAAATATTTTTCATTCAAAGTATCAAACCGTATCAAGTATCGCCGATTCGAGCAACATAAATTTAAGTTTTCTATTTGGTAAATTTGAAAATAGAACGTGTAAAGAAAGGGCGTTTCTAGCTTCTTCTTTTTTTGGGGAGGGGTGGGGAGGAGGTGGGGGCTAAAGTCCATAGGCGTAGGACGCGGGGGCCCGGTTGGAAGGTGAAATTGGAAAATTATTAATTCAAAATCTAAAACTATAGTAAAATGATTGGATATACTGGTAAAATTTTGTGAGCTTTTGGCAATGCTTTTGGCCAATTTTGTGATCTTTTGTGAGCTTTCGAGAAATTTCGGCCAAACTTGAAAGAGAGTTCCCGATTAGCAGTAACTTGACTTGATGGAAACTTAATCTACTGCAATCCATTTTCACTTTTCACCAGAAATTTGTCACTACCCCCCCCCCCTCCTCTTCGAAAGGTGACCCCTCATACGTTCCTGCTTGAGCTCTTAAACATCTTAATAAGACGTTCACACCCCTAATCTTGGTCCAAAACTAAAATTTCAATTATTTTTTCACAATTGAAATTTTTGGGTCCAAAATTGAGAATGTTTGGTCCCAAATTGAAGATTTTTGGTGCAAACTGGAAGTTTCAAAATGAACAATAATTCAGTCGATATAGAAAAATACCAACATCTGTTTTGTGTTAATCATCTGAGATTTCAGTAATGGTATTTATGGCATTGACAAAACAAACAAAAAATGGGAAGAAAGGGGGGGGGGAGGGAAAGTGGGCGGGGGGGTTCTACGACACTTTTAGTTGAGAAACGCAACTGGTCTAAATAAATCTATTAAAGGTTTCAATGCTGTAATGTAGAAATGTAGAGACTATAATCTGATAATATCCACCTCATAAAACCTCAAATAATCTTGTTATGATTTTAATCTGTATCATAATTTTTCCATCTACCGTCGCATGGTTGTCAAACCTTCTGCAAATGTAAGCATGTATATAGATTTATAAGGTTTGTAAGTATTAAAACTCACCATTTATGATTATTAAGATTTCAGAAAGATTTTTGAGATGTCTTAAAGTTTATCTAAGATCCCAAACAATCTTTCGCCTCACAGATGTGTTACTTGTAATAAGTGATGTCTGATTAGTTGGTGTAGATGTGGTCACGTGATGAGTCTGTTTGATGGGTGAGGTGGTCATGGAGGGAGTTGTTGGTGTTTTCAGAGGAGATGCAGATGTGTTGCTGAGTGTTTTCCTTGGCAAAAGACGTTTAAGTTTTAATGTTTTCTTTTTCTGCTTGTTGATATCTTTAGGTGGCTCTTGATTTGGTGGTTCTTGGAAAATTGTTTCCCCATTTGTAACAGTTTTTGGTGACATTTGGGTTGGAGGAGCAGAGTCACCTTTTTGGTTCTGAAAATGTACGTTCAGCTCTGATGTGGGGTGCAGAGCGGATTCAATAAATAACTGAGGAGGATTTTCTTGAATCGGTGTTGAAATCAAGGAGGGTGGCGTGGAAGAAAAAGGCGTAGAACTTGGGTAAGACCAGCCTTTCTTTGGAATCTTCCCTGTGTGAATAAAAACAAAAAAAATATTGTAGGGGCAACAAAATATATATATATATCAGAAAACAGATGTATATGCCTACATGTTTGGAGAAGGCAGATGCATTGAAAGTGTACCCCACCACCACCTCGTATCTAGCCCCTCCCCCCCCCCCCTTTAAATTCGATCACATATGAAGGTAGGCATAGGCTATTTGACTGGAAGCCTCACTTCTTGTTGGTCTTGGTGGAACCTCATTGTTTTATCTCTCATGTATTATCAAAATGGTTTTTTTGAAGTGGCTAATGAAATGTTTATCAAACATTTTTGTTTTATTACAAAGAGGTCAGCGAGGTGCGACACATTTATGGAACTGTAAAGTATCCCGGAGAATATGTTGGTGAAACTATACTTTTTTTTACCCTTGTATGTGTGTGTGTAGTAGAAGAGGGCAGGAAGGATGGGGGAAGGGGGGGGGGGGGGGTGACCATACGGCCCATAGGTCTACAATTTAATATAATACTTACGAATTTGATTTCTCCTTCTGCATCTCAGATGATAACAAATATCGATAGTACATTTCGATATCTTGTTCCGCCCAGCCGGTGGATCATCAGTCACGGGTGCCATCTTTCTACGTTTGGCCGGGTACGGCCCGAGGTACAAAGGGCCACCGTGTTCCGCTTGACAGTATTTTGCTACCGTCGGCTGACTTTTGTGAAAGTTTTGTGCAAGGTGTAGGCGTTGGCCTAAATTTGATTCTGCCTTCCACTGATTTTCACAGAAATCGGCAATTTTGGCCCTCTCCGGGCCTATACAATTTCCACTGTATGCTTCTAGACGCAGACAAAACATTGTTTTGTAGAAAAGGTGTTTTGTTAAAAGATATTAATACAATTTTCGAAGATCAAATGTTATACTTTAAAGCTTTCGGACAAAGACTTGTCTAAAAATGCATAAATTCAAAAGATGCATGGAAATTTATATCAACAGAAATGCAATGATCCATGGAAACACATTTTTTTTCTGCTCTTACGACACAATAAAGCTCTTGTGCGTAACGCACGTCATACGCACGATATGGCAGAGCGGAAAGTTAAACGATGTGCATATGTTACTCAACATGAGCATGTTTTGCAATTTAAACCTGATTAGCAGATTAGTTCAGTGGTCAAGCAAATCAATATGGAAAGAGACGTCAATGGGACGAAACTACTTCAACATCTTAATCTTTTAAGGAGATGTTCGAGACTACAGTTATCTCATTTGTGTATAAATGACTGATGTAAAAAGTCTATTTTAGAGAATTCTGCGCGTCACATACACTTTAAAAAGGTTAGCTAACAAATACTGAATAACCAATACATTATACTTAAGTGTTAAGCCAAGCAATAGACCTTTTCAAACCAAGTTTAGCCGAACGTGATTTCTGCAGTACTTCAACCAATCAAATGCTGGGGGAACTTTTCCTTTGTTTCCCAACAAATCAGGTGCAGGTTTGAGGAAAACATGTAAGCAGCAATACGCGCGCGTATTTCCTTCATGTATAACGCACGTATGATACGTGCACTTTAAAACATTTTTTCATACGCTTGGTCCCATACCGTGCGTAAATTGTGCAGGCGGCTAAGATTCATCCAGTATTTTATTCGCTTGGTTGTTGTCACGCCACATCCGGAAAATGACGTCATTTTCTGGAGTGAAAACAAACCTTTGCGCAATGCACGTGGGCAAGTCCGTATGCGTTTACTGTGTGCGGTACATATGACATGTAAACAAACAGCTGATCGCTTTGTTTTTACTCCAATGCGGGGTGAATGCGCGCTGTTGCTATGAGGCCTGATGACCTCAGGTCACATTTCCAACTAAGTGAATTGGTCAATAAGATTCCTTTAGTATACGATTGGTCCATTATGGACACGTGAATCTCGGCTATGTGACATTATCTAAATTAGTTATCCGGAAATTGCCGATTTAGATTTGAAAAGGTCTATATTATAGACTAATTAATAAAATAAATGATCTGAAGGACCATTTTTCAGAAAAGAAGGAGGTACCCTGGTAACTACTACCCCTTCCTTTACCCGGTGGCTACGGCACTGGAGTTCCACGGGATGGATACTAGGTTGCCACAGTGTCGAAATCCTCAGTTCAAAAAAAATTATAAAAAAATCAGAAATGATTAGAAACAGTTAACTTGGAGAGCTGTGATTTGGGTATATGACAGTATGAGAACTCTACTCACTGGCGTAGCCAGAAGGAAGGGGGGGGGGGGAGAACCCCTCATCCCACACACCCAAAAAATTACACATCAAAAATATAAGTTTTGCCCTGCAGGTGAGTCAGGGAAGCAAGTTTTACTGAAAAGTTAATTGCCATGTGTGTTTTTGCTTTGAGCAAAAAAAAAAAAAAACCCACAGAATTCAAGAGTGTGTATAATGTGTAATAAAAATAATTTCAATTTTGGTAATGTTTATTTCTTCAGTATCCAATTAAAAAAAAAAAAAAAAAACCTGGCCTACACCAGTGCCTAATTCCCTCCATGTCCCGTAGCTTTCTGGAACTTCGCCCCTTAAAAACACACCACACTATTTGTCTTCAATTTTAACGCATTTCATATATCTAAAATGCGTAATTTCTGAGAGCTTCCAGGGCTTCGCACCCTGGACCACCACCAGGGCTTCGCCACTGGACCCCACCAAGGCCCTTAGGCGGGCCCCTGGACCTCACGCCATGGGGCTTTACGCTACTACGCGCAAAGCAATGTCGCCCGCCGTACGGCGACATACTTCCGGTTACCCCCAATCAAAAATACCTATCGCCGCTTATGGTTGTCCCCTCCCCCCAAACAAAAATCCTGGCTACGCCAGTGACTGTACTAATGCGGGTATGAATCCGTAAGAGAGTACAGATTGCTTTTCTCTTCCCCTCCCCAACGATTGCTTCTCCACGTGGTAGCGGAGTGAGGGGATGCTCAGCCCCATCAAAGAAATAAGGGGAAAGGGGTGAGCTTAAATCATGTTTATCCCCTTGAAACTATTGTTAAAAAATTTCTAACATTGAGTCATCTTTTTGGGGTGTTACCACCATCTGGCTGAAGCAAGTCGACTGCGTTTTTGGGTACGAGTAACCATAGGAATATCTCAAATCGCCGCGAAAGCCTTCGTCTTCAACAAAATGAATTGGCCATTTCAGCCCAAATCTATTTATTCGTTCCACCGCCGCTTCCCCTCTCTGGTGACCCTCTCTACCTTCCAGTTCCGCTTCCCTATTTTCTATGTTGGGTTACAATACTACACCTACAAACCGTGCCTAACAAAAACAAAAGTGCAAAACAAAATTTTGCTAGCGTTCAAATCAACAGAAAGAGGGGGAACCAAGTCTATTTTAATATTGTTTGTTACTCCCGAGGTGATTTCATAATCATATTTTTAACACGCACCAATGTGATCGCACAGCGCGCAGATGTTTGCAACTAAACCCCCTTCAAGTCAATGGAACTAACCCAATGTTGCTAAGGAAGTATCGACATAAACAGGCCTACCGATTGTTATCGATAGCAACGAAATTTGGCTCATGAAAAATAAGCATTGAGTTAACCATGTCAATAGCACTTAACTTAGTTTGCCAGTAAATGCTTTGTTTTATGATAGAAATCAGAAGAATAATTATACAAATATTTGAACCATTAACACATTTTGCAATAACACATTTTTCGTGACTGAGGAAGATTTGACAAAGGTAAGCAGTTTGGCTCCACAATTTCAAGCAAGTTTTGTACGTCGTTAGACTCGTTTTTAATTAGCCTAGCCTAGGCTCTAACGATAATTGTCAGCCTAACGTTTAGCTTTACTCTAACGTTTAGGCCACTGTAGGGGGAACAACTTAAAGCTAGCTTGAGACTTTTGTCCAGTCTGCCACTGTCAGTGACAGTTCAGTGACAGTGAATTATGAGGTAGGTAGGTAGGTATCAGTATGTGTACTAGTTGAGCGAAAGACCAGTTCCATGGAAAACGTGCACCAAGTCTCAACTGTTTCAAAGCTAAACTTACTAACACTTGTATTGCGAAGTATTTTTTTTTTTTACTCCTACTTTTTACGCTCGGTTGGCGTTCATGTCTTCTTGAAGGATTTTTGCCGACTTAACCGATCAAAAATTCCGTGTTCATAGAAGAATTACCAATAGGGGCCTAGGCCTACCTAACTGCCAATACCACTGAAAAGTGGTAAAATCTATTGCTTTCCACCAATAACAAGCATCAATATTGTTTTTATTGAACTCTTTAAGAAATTGTAATGCTATTTGTGAGGGAGAGTTTTCTAGCCATACTGCCATGTTCTAAATCTGAATATAGGTAAAGTCGGCAAAAATCCTTCTAGAGGACACGAACGCCAACCGAGCGTAGCAAAAGTATGAGAATAAAAGAATTGATAATAATAATAAATCAATTAACAAGCTTAGCAAGTTTAGCTTTGAAACAGTTTAGACTTGGTGCATGTGCAATGTTCGATGGTAAAGCATTCCAATTTTTTAGTCTAAGAAGGAGTATTTATAAACATTTTTTTTAGCATAAGGAGCTTGGAAATTCAGATCATGGTTATTTTTTGTATTAATTCCTGCGTTTGGGATCAGGTTATCATCAATGGCGACAAGACTGTTATTAATTTTATATAGCATTTTTAGACGGGTGTTCCTTCTTGTTATAAGCAGGGGCCAATCTAATTTGTGAAGCATGCTAGTGACACTGGATTTATAAGAGTAGTTTGCCATACAGAACCTGGCTGTTCTCCGTTGAATTGATTCAAGCTTATCTACATCGCACTGGTGATGGGGGTCCCAAGCTGCTGATGCATACTCAAGTACTGGCCAACAATGTTGTCTAGTATTTACTCATAACTACTTAGACACTTGAAAATTATCAAATATTTGTTCTTTGCTTAAATTATAGTTTTTCTTTATAACAGGAAGAACTGCAACTTGCAAGTATGTTTTCTGTCTAACAGAACTGTGTAATTTTAATTCAATTTTGATATTGTGTCAAGATTTTATTGTAAAGGGGAAAACAAACTTAGCTTTGCCATTGGTGCATTTGCCTATGGACGAATCATTTTTGTGGTGAAAACTTTTTTTAATACCAACTTGGGATTATAAGTTTAATGTGAGCTAAAAAACTGAGTTTGTGTTCTGTTAAATTGGTTTACAGTGTATGAGACCCAAGTGCCCATATTTGAGATATTATTTTATGTTTCAATAATTTTTTATAGATTTTGAAATAAACAAACTTTGTGATACCAATAATTTTCAACCCTCAATTTTAATCTTATCACTTCAGATACACATAATTAAAGAAGGATTTATCATTATGGCTAAACTTGTCAAAGCTCCACCTAAGTTTAACCATTCAGAATGGACGTATTCCAACCATGCAAACTACAACAGTGCAGAGAAACAGAGAGCAAGCGCGGAGAGGCTTCGAGCAGAGAGCGACAGACTTGTAGATGAAACCGAAGAAATGGCCAAAAGAACTCAGAGGGACGTTAACAAAAAATTTGGTAAGTATCACATTAACAGTCCAAGTTATGTACTTGGAACAGAGATGAAAAAGAAGTTTATATCTTGATACTGTAGATATCATTGACCATCAACCGTGATCATCAAATTACAGGGGAACATGTATCAGATATGGTGGAAAATTCTAGTAAAGCAATAAATTGTTATATAGTTTGATGAAGTAAGTTTCTTAGTTTATCAAATCTACGTTTTTTATTCGTGGTCTGAAATCTCATTTTTAGCTCAAAAATTTAACAAAATAAGTTTAAGTTATAATTGTTTATACAAAATTGATAAAATCATCAAAAAATCCTAAAATTTCAGTTATTTTATTTCTTCTTCTTCTTCCGGTAAAGTACAGTCCTCCAATTGGAGTATAAACGTACTGTAAACTTAATACGGTGCGAGTTAAAATTGTGTAGTCTATATACATGGTGCAAGTAAAAGAAGGCCACCTAAGGCTGAAGCTGGATGTCTGGTACAACCTTCTTGAAACATTCAAGTGATGAGCTTTGTACCAGATGAAAAGGTAAGCCATTCCATAGCCAGATAGTGTCTGGGGAAAAAAAATGCTTGTAAATCTGGGTCCTGGCGAAGGGAATGAGGAATGTTGGAATGCTTTGAATTTCTTTATAATCTACCTCAAGTTTTCTAGCTTATGAAAAATTGTTTTTCTTTTGTAAGGGTTAAGGAAATGTTTGTGTACACATGAAATTATCAAAACGTGTTGTTAAAACTTTGTGTCACATCATTTTGGAATAAAAACTTTAATCACATTTATAAAGAAATACATTATATTCCTTATGTCCCTATTGAGGAAATTATGTCATCATGAACAATATTTCAATACAGAATTGAACAAAATGGCAGCCCCCATGTGTTGATTTCAAACATGAATAACTTGAGGTAGGAATAAGATTTTAAATTGCTGTGTTTGGCAGTTGGTTAAGATTTTTATTCTCTATCATATAGCAGTTTTACTGCTAGACTATAGACCTAAACAAAGTTTAGCGGAACGTGATTTCTTCAGTACTTCGACCAATCTGCTGGGGATACTTCCTTTGTTTCCCAACCAATCAGATGCAGGTTTGAGAAAAAAAGTGTAAGCAGCAATACGCGTGCGTATTTCCTTCATGTATAACGCACGTATGATACATACGCTTGGAAAACATTTTTTCATACGCTTGGTCCCATACCGTGCATGAATTGTGCCAACGGCCAAGATTCCTCCAGTATTTTATTGGTCAATAAGATTCCTCCATTATACGATTGGTCCATTATGGACACGTAAATCTCGGCCATTTTTGTTTTCTTGGTAAAGAGGTTCTTAATTTGTATAAGCAGTTAGTCAGGCCTCACCTTGAGTATGCTATTCAGGCTTGGAGTCTCTTTTATGAGAAGGATAAGTTCAATTTGGAGCAGGTTCAGAGAAGAGCCACTAGACTTATTTCCGTAGTAAGAAATCTCTCTTATAAATTTAGGTTTTGAATTCTTGGTTTGGCCATGCTTGAGTTGAGAAGAGTATGTGGCGATATGATTTAGAGTTTTAAGTTCCTATCTGGTAGTGATGCTTTGACTTCCTGTTATTTCTTGCATGTTTCAGCTAATCCTTATGTAACACAAGGTAACACTTTGAAGTTGACCAAAGAGCTCTTACGGATAGATATTCAGCATTTTAGCTTTTCGCAAAGAGTTGTTAATGAGTGGAATGGTTTGCCTGAGTGGGTAGTTAGCTCCAATTCTATTCACAATTTCAAGGTCAACATTGATGACTTCTTTACTAACTCTGAGCGTCTTTGATTTTTTTTTTTTTTTCGTGGTGGTGGTGCTGTTAGTTTGGGCTTTTTATGGAGTGACTTACTCTTTTTAGCCCGTAATCTTGTTATCTTATGTGACATTATTTAAATTAGTTATCCGGAAATTGCCGATTCAGATTTAAAAAGGACGATAGATTTCTCCCTGATATGCTTTTATGTAATTCATGCACCTGTTTTATTTCTAATTGTCATATTGAATGTTTTTAAATTTGTATTTGATTAATTTAATATAATATCATTTTACATTTATCTTCTTACAGAGCAAAGAATCGATGACATCAAGTACTGGAAGTCTGAACTGGATAACAAATTAGGAAATGTCAAAGATGAAATAGAATCTCTTAATTCTTACAAGATGAGACTGGAAAATGCACTTGAGGCTTGCAATGAACCTCTTTTCATTGTTCAGGAATGCTTGCGATACAGGTATGTGTAGGGTGTTGTTACCATAGAATTAAAGGTAACGGAGAATGCTAAGCGCGATCACCGAGTGAAGCCAACATGTACTCACGAGCGTCACCAAAGGCATCATATTCCCATTGACTGTAACGATAACAAATGTAAACAAAAACAAAAAAATTCATTTAAAAATCAGTCTCTTCAATATCTTTCTTTTCCTTATATGTTAAGCAACTTTTGATATTCTAGTGAATATTACATTATCAGGAAAAACCTTCGTCATTAAAGGCACAATATCCCCATTGACTGTAACGATAACACATTTTTAATGTCACTTCATCTAAAAATCTGTCGCTTCAATTTTTTTTCTTTTCTAATATGTTATGTAACTTTTGATATTCTAGTGAATATTACATTATCAGGGGGGTGAAATTTCTGTTCGATTTTATAACCTTAGGCCATGTAAATCACAATTTTCCATTGACTGCAATGATAACGAGTAATAAGATTCACTTTATTAAAAAAGCTGTTGCATTGATTTTTGTTCTTTAAATATTTTATGTACCTTTTGGTGTTCTAGATAATCTTGCATTATTAGGAAAAAACCTGTGTCATCCTAGCACAAAAAGTAGAACTTGGGACCGGTTTAGGAGGATTTTCTAACCCGAGGCTACGCAAATCGGCAAAATACTCCGTACGTTAGAGGAGACCAAACACTTGGATTTTATATTTGTTGAGGTTCAAATCGCATGACCTAAATATCATTGTTCAAAACTTTGCAAATTTATCATTATGCCTTGCGAATGAGATAATTTATTGCAAGATAAGGTTGTTTTGCATGTTTACGTTGCCATAACTTAACACTCGGCCTGGGCAAATTTTTCGATTTGCATGGCCTAAGGTAATAAAATTGGCTTGAAATTTCACTTTCCGTGTTAGGACGACATAGGTTTTTCCCGATGACTTAATATTACCTAGAATACCAAAAGCTACATAAAATGTTAAGAAAAGAAAAAAATCGAAGCGACAGATTTTTAAACAAAGTGACTTTAAAAATTTGTTGTTGTTATGGTCAATGGGGAAATGGTGGTCTAGGTGACTCTCATGAATACATGTTGGCTTCAGCCACTATCACAGCAGTCAATGGGAGCCCAGCATTTTCCGTCTATACTTCTATGGTTGCTACAGATATTTACACACCTCTATCAATTATCAGACCCATAGGCACCATGGGACATGAAGAGTGGGGGAAGGTATATACCCCTTTGCATAAAATATAATACAAGGGTAGATAGAGAATCTGTGCCCCCTCATTGAAGTGCTTGTGTCACCTGGCTACAGGTCTGTCAATTAACCTCTCTGAGTTAGATGATTGACAGCTTTTTCAACCAATCACCACATTTTGCCTTTCAAAAAAATCTGTGTAACTAAGTGGGGCAAAAATCCTACGCGGTACTGGCACCTGGGCACAGTACAGTTAGTTAACGGCACGCACTAATGCAGTCAATGCAATATACAAAACAAAATTCTGCACACACAGACTGAGTGACAACAAAATGATGAACAAAAATGCACCTGTGGGCTCGCTATGCGCTTTGTACATCCAATTACCCAGAACGGTTAGCAATTGGAATTTTGTTTATTCCTTCTGCTAAAAACTTTCAAGTTTCGGAGAACTGCCATAAATGGATCAAAGCTTGCCGCAGGCCACATGAACCTCCAAATATCACTGCATTAGTCATGCATGATTGCGAATTTGTTTTCCCCACCTAGTTACCACATTACTATGGTGGGTGTAACTTATTTCCTTAATTGGAGAGGTTAATTACTGTCAAAGGCATCACCCTATCTGAGATGCTAAGTAGTGCAATCTTCTTACCATTGAATGTATCTTTTTAATTAGGAAAGAAGGTAAAGGAGCATTATCCCCTAAAAAGAGGGTGCAATTTGCCAAAGACTCACAAATATTCAGCAAAGGATTTTGACCCTCGTGGAGAGAGAGAGCTACATAATTTCTCTAACACCATTATTTATACCAAGTAGTTATCTGAAATTTGTAAACAATAACATTTGGTGACTGTGGGAGGCAAAACAGTTTAAAAATTCACTTATGGGTCCAGTCCACCTTTAACTGTAGTATAGGTTATAATATTACTACAGGTATATAACTAATGACTTCTTGTGATTAAAATTAAAGAGATGTTGAGTGTTTTATTTATTGTCCTCTTTATCATATAGCATGACCATGCTTAACAACTTAAATCTTTTGAGCACTTGTGAACAAGTTCCTTAATAACAGGGCCCCTGGTTTGAGATTTGGGGCCCAGGACCATTCTTGGCAATTGCCCATCAGGTGAAGAAGGAAAGGTCAATTTCAAAATTATTTAGGGCCATTCCCCCTGGCCCGCTGGGTGTAGTACTTTGCAACAGTGTTCACACTAAAGTTCAAAATTTGGGCGTGATTTTTCCCCTTGTGTAATTTTTGGGAGGGATTTAAAAAAAGGGAAAAGGTGGGGGGGATTCTTTTGTAAAAATAACAGAAATACCAGAAGAGACCTAAGGAATACCACCAAAAATGCCAAAAGCTCAACTATGGCTGGGAAATACCAAATTTGACCTTTTTTTTTTTTTTTTTAGGGGAGGGTAGGGGGAATTTAGGCCTTTGATTTAGTATTTTTGGCATTTTATTGATTTTTATTTTGCAGGAATTACCCCCCCCCTTCCCCCTTCCCATCTATTGAATTATTGTTTTTAGCAGCAATTTCATAATATGTGCAGGAATCCCGCACCTTAATGTGATATGCAGCACCTTTATAGTCATTGTTTTCACTCTGCATTTTTATTTGATACTCATATTTTCTACGATTAATTTCAGGGCTGAGAGAGTTGCCATAGACCTTGTCTCTGATGATGTGGAAAAGAATCTTTATAAAGAGCGAGAGACAATCCAAGCGTCATGGCACTTCTTCAGAGAACATTGGAGCAAACTATCGAACAAATTCGCATCATGAGATCTAACCGATACAAGCTGGAGAAGGATTTAACGGACAAATTTTCTGCAATGACCCTTGACCAGGACTGCAGGGATTGTCGAGATGATAATCCGAATATCACTTTCAAGCCAGGTGCAGCAAAAATTGAAGCCAAGTGAGTAAAAGTAGATTGACAGAGAGTTTATAACTGCTTTTTTAATGGCAAAAACAGGATCGGTAGACAGTGAAATCCTTCAGACAGAAGCTGTCCCACCGGATTGGAGGAGGATTTGGGGATAGAAATATCCCTTTGAAGTAAATTGTTCACTCCAAATCATATGAAAATTGCTAGTGAACATTGGTTTGCTTTTCAAAATTTTGTAAGGGCAAATAATGACAAAATAATTTTGGCCCACCAGTATCACAATTTTTGAAAAAGTGGCAGGCCAAATGAAGTGACTGTTTCGGAGCTGGAATTATTTAGAAAATTTCCCATTGTTCTATATAAATTGTGTTGAAAATCTTCTCACGAAAAATTGCGACAGAAATAATATTAATGTAGTGAGTACATGTTTATACACTTCCCTCTTTTGCAATTAATGTACTTTCCATGGGTCCTACTAAACGATTGATTGTACAAGTGAATGACAATACCTTGAAAAAAATAAAATCACTTAACTGAATGACAGCTAGGGTCCTACTAAAATGACAACTAAACCCCCTGAACCTATTTTGTCATTCGTTTTCTTGGAGTGTAATTTGAATGAGCTGTCATTCAGATTCTTTGGGCTGTTTATGTGTAATGTATTTTGTCATTCATGTCATTACCCTTTTTCATCACACATTTACATGGGGGACATTTTTAGAGCACATATTTACCACATATACTGTTGTTCACTCAAAAAATCTTTGGAAAAAAAGTATGATTTTTTTTTCTTTGGGCAACCCAATTTTCCCACGATTATAACTGCTGGAACTGTAGATTTTTGTCCAGTTCTGGGTAACATTAGCTATGGAAATTATTATTATTGAATTTAAATCATTATCATTTAATCCCCTGCCATGTTTCTTTTTAAAAATGAGAGCAGCTGGCTGTAACCAAAAATGTTTAATCATATCCTTTTAGTACACTTAATTATAATCTTACTTAAAAACACATTCTCATCATTTTCAGACTAAAATTTTCTAATAAAAACAGCATCAGAGGACATTTTCTGTTCTAGAATCTGCATCTATAAGAAAGTTAACTAAAGTTTCATATATATTTTATTTATTTTTAATGATAACTTCTGTAGATTGACATTTAATTGTGTCATATTTTGCGACAACTGACATTATACATTGGAGACTGCTTTTTGTAAGGATACATTTTCGGAGTAATTCATGGAACAGATGTTCTATCTGGAATAGTATATGTGCACTAACTTTTTCACCTGGGGAATATATAATCTCTACCTGGGAAATATATAATCTCTACCTGGGAAATATATAATCTCTACCTGGGGAAATATAATCTTTACCTGGGGAATATATAATCTCTACCTGGGAATATATAATCTCAACCTGGGAATATATAATCTCTACCTGGGAAATATATTATTTCAACCTGGGGAATATATAATCTCTACCTGGGGAATACATGATATCTACCTGGGAATACATAATCTCTACCTGGGGAATACATAATATCTACCTGGGGAATACATAATCTCTACCTGAGGAATATAAAATCTCTACCTGGGGAATATAAAATCTCTACCTGGGGAATGTATAATCTCTACCTAAGGAATACATAATTTCTACTTCTCCATACACCTTTAATAGGGAAAAAGATTCATCAACCATTTTCCGTTTCTATTTTGTAGTTCCGTGACTCCGGAGGACTGGCAGGGCTTTTCAAATACCAACATCGAAAAGGCGGAAGTTGATCGTAAGAATGCCGTGGATCTACGGGCTGTGATTGACAGCATCCTGACGACCACAGCCAATGACATGCAGCAGCAAGTAGACGAGACCAATCTGGCATTCAGCAAAAGAATCAGAGAAACTCAGTCGACAAAGGGAAAGCTAGAAGACCATCTTGGGAGAGTGAGTATTACAGTCAGTCCTTGTTGGTCTTGTTTTTGTGATATTGGGGCTTCCTGAGTGTAATTTCTGACTTTAATATTCAAACAAAATTTTAAATATGACCAGGATTTTCTCCATGACTGGGCCAGGGTTTGTAGATTTTCCCAAACACAAAAAGCCAAGTCAAGTTTAAAAGAGGGCCCAAAAATTAACTGTAATAAAGTCAAGAAAATTCCAACTTTTGAAAGGGATTGGTCACTGGTGGATCCAGAGGCTTTTCAGGGTCAGGTCAAATGTACTGGAAAACAATTTATGAACCAACTAAAAACCACATGATCTTTTACTTTCGTTTTTGTAAAGTCCTGTTAAACACAAACAATTTTAACAAACAATTTATTTTCCATCAGAAGTTTTGAAAAGGCCAAAATTAAACCAAATAAGACTTTTTGAGGCAAATTAATTCTCAAAAGCCAAATTATTAGTTCAAGCCAAAAGAGATGTGACCGTTTACGGATTATCGTGTACATGATCAAAAACATCGGTTACTGTTTACAAAATTAATACATCGTTTACACGGAAAAATCACCTAGAAAGTGATCAGTTTTCCCAACAATACTTTGCATTCAAAATCAATATTCATTCACAGCACAGACAAAGCTTTCAATCAATGATCTTACAATTCAAACTTAACGAACGATCAACCAAGGATTTAATTCTTTTTAATGCAAGAGTTTAATTACAGTAAGACAAATCCTTCACTTTGATTTGCTGAATTTAGGGCTACTTGATGTAGGCTTAATGTTAGGCCCAGATAACAATACAGGCTCAAATCTTAATAAGGTTAACATCCATTTTTAAGCTGTCAAATGGACCAAGAAATACCTGGACAAAAAAAGCATTGATTGTTATTTTCACCACATATAAATACAAAGATTACCTGATAAGTCAAATAAATTGTGCAAAAAGAAGAGATTGCGAAATAAACGAACAAAAATGTTTCAAAGTTGCTAAGGTTTCAACGTGGTTCGTAAGCATCAGCGCCATTTTACCAAGAGGGTTGCATGAAATACAGTATAGTTGGGAATGACACTGGCTTGGAATTTTTTTATAAAATACGCTAGCTGCAAGCAAGCTAGTGGCACACCTTTAAATCTTGTAATGCACAGCGATATGTGTTGAAAACATAAAAATGCTTGCAAGACACGTTAATTTACTTGCTAATATTTCATTTCTGTATCATTTTAAAGCACGTTAAAACCACGGATCATTATTTTGTATCACTTTTTTTTAGCCCCACTGGTAATTTGAAGACTTAATATAGCCCACTACTCAAGTTTTGTGACATTCCCTACTTATTTATAAAGCTGGAAATCGTGATGGGTTACGTTGTGTTTATTGTCAGGATAGAACCCGTTCCACAAAATTTTTGGATTTTTGGCTCGTGATTGCATTTTCGAAAAAATGGAACATTTATCTTTTACTTAATTAAACAAATATTTTATTTTCATTTTTTTTGTGGCTAAAAATAGTCTCAAAAAAGCAAAATGTTCAGTAAAATCCAAACAACTTTTCTTGTAGCCAAACAACTCTCATTTTTTTTCTTCCTTCAATTTGGCTTCTAAAAAGCCAACATACCAACAACTACATTATTTTTGTTCTTGGACAGATTAAAAATATTCCCTGGTTGTAGGAGGGAGACTAGATGTCCATAATAGAGGTGGCATGCTTCCCTGTAGGTGCCTCTCCTGAATATGAATTGTCCATCTGCTTTTGCTTGTGTATATGTTGTTCACTTCTTTGGTAGAATGTTACAACTGGGTATTGATGAAATGCAGAAGCAGTTTTGGTTTTATCAAAACAATTTTACAAATTATGTTTTTATATTGGTTGGTGAAAACTTTTAGTGTTGAAGGTTAGAGGTCCATGTCTAGTGTTTTTAGTGCAGGGGAGGTGGGATGTAGGGGGTATTCAATTCCACTCTTTATGTGAAAAGGAAAAGAATGTTAGGAGTGGTTAGAAATGATAGGGAAGTGTTTGTCCATCCCATTCTTACTGACACTTTGAGAACATTATAAAGGAAAAGTATGTCATCGCAAAACTTGATACTCATAGATTTGGAAAATGAAAACTTATCTGCAAAAGGACAGGGGGCAATAAGTTGTAAGTACCCCCCTCCTTACTGATGTTATAAGGACATTTAAAAAGGAAAAGTGTGTCATCGCAAAACTTGACTGGTAGATTTGGAGAGTGAAAGTTTATCTGCAAAAGGATGGGGCAATAAGTCCTTCCCACTCATGCTATTAGAACTATAAAGGAAAAGAGTTCTAAAAACGTGGCACCAGATATTTGGAAAGTAAAAGTTTATCTGTAAAAAGACAGGGGGCAATAAGTCTCTCCCACTCATGCTATGAGAACATAAAGGAAAAGTCATAAAAAACGTGGCACTGAAGATTTGGAAAGTGAAAGTTTATTTGCAAAGACCAGGGGTAATGAGCCCCCCCCTCCCCCCCTTCTCCATCGCAAAACTCGACACTGATAGATTTGCAAAGTAAAGGTTTATCTGCAAAAGGCCAGGGGTAATGAGGCCCCCACCCCCATTGCAAAACTTGACACTGATAGATTTGGAAAGTGACAGTTTATTTTGCAAAAGGCCAGGGCAATAAGCCCCTCTGTAGCCATATTTTCACACTTGTGTAATTATATTTGCTAATATAAAGACAACCTCATAATCAATAATATAAAGACAACCTTGTAATCAAACTTTACTTTCTGTTCTTACTAGGTCCTTGGTGAAATACAAGATATGGAAGAAAACATCCAGAAACTGCAGAAGGGCATCGAAGACAAGATGGGTCCGATGAAGCTCTCGCAATCGCGACTTGACACAAGGACCAACAGACCCAACGTGGAGTTGTGCCGTGACCACGTCCAGTACCGTCTTATTGCAGAAGTAGCTGAAATTGAGAACGAACATCCAAAAATTGCAAGCAACTCTTGCTGCGGCCGAAGAGGAATTAAAAGGACTTATCAGAAACCAGCTGAACTTGCAGGAGGACATTGATGTGAAGACAAAATCCTTGACCATTGACAACGTCCAGTGCATGGGGTTGAGACAAAGTATCATTATAAAAAGATTTTAAGCGGGAGTTTGTCTTGTCTGCTTTGGAAAATTTATTGTGGAAGAGGGACACGTGTATTTAATGATGGACAGATGAGATGATATGAAGAACAATTACTTTTTTTAAGACCATGGTTTAGATATATTGGTAGTGATTAAAATCACTGATTAATTTGAAAAAATAGCACCTCTCTTAATTTAAAAAATGTTGATATCCCAAATTTAAATTTCAAATGACATCAATTTTGCCATTGAATTGGAATTAAAATGTATTAAAAAATTTTTGATATTTTTTAAAGGAAATTCTGTCACTGGCCTCATATTACCTTAATACTCAATTAACTATTTAAATTGCTCCCATCACCTTGATTGATCTTAAAGAATTAGTCAGTAAAATGTTTTGAAAAATTATTAATGAAAAGAAAGATCTTTTTTTCTTTCTGTTTTTATGTCTCTAACATTGTGTCAGAGATAAGGAAAAGAATACAAGTATTTTAAGATGGCTTGAATGCTAATGCTCCTATTATAATATTCTCAATCAAACACTCTTGTTTTCTGGAAAACAAAGTGAAGTGAATTTTCATATAAATACCCTAAGAAACTATATTAGAAATCTAAATTATTAAAGTGTGTGAAACTGTAACAAAACCTTGCACATATAAAACCTTGAATTCATGTGAATATTTTCGTATTGTGTCATAGAACTGTAAATATACTTTAAGAGAATTTAGTATTCTTTGTTTGCTTTTTTGGAAAACTTACATGTAGGCAGGACCACAGAGGATTGCAGGGCCTGGGGTAAACTAAAAATACAGGACCCTAAATCGAAAAATTCTTAAGAGCAACAAAAAAGGTCTCATCCATCCTGTTCCAATTTTACTCCGTTTTTCCCATTGTCAATTTTGGGACTAGTTGATTGAATGTACATTCTTGTTCTTAAGTTTTATGGGCCTGTGAGCAATGCCCCCTTTTCGGCAGTTCTGCATGTGGAATGTTATTAGGTATAAGAGGGAGCGTTTTGGAGGACTCGGGCCCTTGTTCAAATATTTTTAGGCGGCTCAGGGAGGTCCAAAATTCACAGCAGCTTTTACAATTCGCCTTAGAAAGAGGAAAGAACTATCAGACTTCAGAGCATTGCAACATATATTTACAAGAATTCCTTGGACCCCAAACCCCACTTAAGTTTGTACCTCCCTCACTACTTAATATCAATGACAGTACATGCTATTTCATTTGTAATTTTTGCCCCAGTTTTAAGTATTTTTTCCCCTTCTAATCTTCTGCTGCACTCAATTAAGTGCAACCAGCCAATTTAATTTCAAAATCGGATTTCTAATTTTTCCCATCATTGTTAAACAAATCAAAAATTGCACAAAAAAATTACAATAATAACTAATTCGCATCAAAATTGAGCAATTTACAGCCTTGAGTATTGTTTGGTCTGTTAATTCAAAAAGTGTTTTCAAATTTATGATTCCATGAGCTGAAAAAGTTCCATTTTCCGTAATAAATTTTCATTTTTTATCTTCTGCAACCATAATTTCAAGTAGCATAGCTGAAACTGACTTGATTTTAATGATTTTGTCATGCCTCTTAAGCATCATTTGCAAATATGTCCTAGCAGCTATTCTGATACAATCTTTCTGGCATTGTTTGACCTTTGCTGCTGAGTCCTAACAAATTCCATCAATCAATCTAACACAAAATGACTGCTTGTAATCAGTGGCGTGTCTAAGGGGGAGCTATTACGGGTTAAGCCCTTTCAAAAAGTGTTGTAGCCCCACCCCAGACCCCCTTCCCCCACCCACCAAAAAAAAATTAAAAGCCATGAATATAATTAAATTGAAATATCAACAGAATCACAAAAAAAGTTTTCTGTGATTCTATTGATGGTAGGAATTTGTTATTTGTACCTTCTGAATTATCATTAATTTGGGACCAAAACTTTTCCATTTTGCACCAAAAAACATCTTCAAGTTTGTACCAACCATCTTCAAGTTTGTACCAAAAAATCTTTAAGTTTGTACCAAACATCTTCAAGTTTGTACCAAACATCTTCAATTTGGGGACAAAAATCTTCAAGTGTGGATCAACAATCCTCATTTTTGGAATATACTTCACAATTTAGGACCAAAAATGGGCCATGTTTGGAAATATTTACAACTTTGGACCAAAAATTTAGAACCAAGATGTCTTAACTGTTTTCAGCACCCCAAAAAGCAAGACTTGCCCCTGCTTGTAACGTGATGAAGCCACATGCCTTTACCCTCAACATCGTGGCCACTTTGAATGTCAAAATTTTGTATCGATAACAATATAGCAAGAGAACCCTCTATTTCACATTAAATTTTCCTTGCTTTGGCAGGTAGAGACAACATAAGCTAAATTCTTATGAAATCTTATCAAAAATATGTCAAGCAGCAGAAAATCCTGTCATAATCGTTTGAAGAATGATCTTTTCTTTTTTATTTTCTGGTTTCTATATGCAAATTGAATTATCTTTATATGATTTTAGCAGAGCTACGTGGTGTAGTGGTTAGTGCTTTGTCTTAACACCCACTCGTCCCGGGTTCACATCCTGGTGGGTCTGCAGCCGTGAGTTTACAACTGGTTATCAAAGGCCGTGACCGTCTTTATATAATGTCCAGCACTGGATGCTTTCGGGACATTTAGCCTTGCTATGCTATGCAAATTAATTGACTTTTTCTTTTTAATTTTCAAGTTTAATTTTCTGGTTTTGATATGCAAATTTCAAAATTAAAAGAATATTCTGTACCCACAATCAAATCATGACAGAAAGGCAATTCTTCCACAGCCACAAATTGTTAAAAATTTGGTAAGAGGTAGAATTTTCATAGTAGGCCTAATCATTCATTGTAGGTAAATTGGTCAAAGAATTATTTTATAATCAGATAGTTACATAGAGAACATTAACAACAATTCATAACTTTTAGAATGTATATATTCTCTTATTTATGATATTTCATATCTATGCAAATATGCATTGTGCTGAAAAGTAATTTTTTACCTAATACAATACCCTCTCCTGGCTCTGTCCTGTAAGAATGTAACAAAATACATTTTACCTTCCACCCCCACCCCAAGATTTAGTGGCAAAGGTATAACAGGGAGGAGCTCGGTCAAGGGGCTATTTAGTGCCCTTTTGGGGTATCAAAACAAATTTTAACCCTCAGTGTTGACAGCACAGGACTTGATAGGCTTCATTAAAGTCAATGTGTGTCCCTTTTTTGTTTTGCTGCTGGTCAGGCAAAACACTATAAACATAACCATTCCTCATGCCTTCCCCCATAAGAATGTTCCCCCCCGTCTTCCCCTAATAATTTGAGAAAATATGATATTTTTTTTGGTACATTAATAAATATAAAGTTTGTCTTTCCACTGATGAAGCATAGGTGCTCCTCCATTAACGTTCTATAAAAAAACATTTTAATGTTACCTGTTGCATTTTTAGAAAAAAATCCCTAAATCAAATTTCTTTACAGTATGAGGCAGCATCCTGCCATTAATGTCTTATACAAAATAGTTAAAAGGAGACTAAGTCTGACATAATCCTTATTTCATATGATAGAATTAAAGATAACAAATCTTCTCACCAAATTTCATAATTCCCAAAGCAATCTAACACATTTATTGTAATTATTAAAAACTTTAATGTTACTATTAAATAGTACCATGGGAGCTGCCATTTTGATTTCAAAAGAAGCAGATTATGATGTCATTAACCCAGCAGGATGTTGGAATGCTTTATATTTCTTTATAATCTACCTGAAGTTTTTTAACTTATGAAAAATTGTTTTTCTTTGGTAAGGGGTTAAGAACATTTTTGTGTATACATGAAATTATCAAAACATGCTGTTAAAACTGTATCACATTATTTTGGAATAAAAACTTTAATCAAATTTATAAAGAAATACGTTATAATGTCCCTGTTAGGAAAATTATGTCATCATGCACAATATTTCAATACAAATTTTAACAAAATGGCAGCCTCAAACATGAATAACTTGAGATAGGAATAAGATTTTGACTTGCTGTTTTTGGAGGTTGGTTTAGATTTGTATCCTCTATCATATGAAATAATGATTGTATCAGACTTTATGTTTTCTTTAAAAAACACTCAAGAAAATTTGAAGAAAAAAAAAAAAACTTTTGAATGATGCAACTTTCACTGGATTTCAAAATAGTTCTTGGATCATGCTTATTTAAGTTAAATAACAATGCATTGCTTTATATAGAAGCCTCAATGCACCAAACCTTAAAGCGCCATTATCTCACAAACTGAAAAGTCCCCGGGGACTATTTCCATTCACGCAGCCAATACGGTACCCAATAAGGTACTACTACCCAGCTCCATCCCTTATTCTGAGCACCAAGCGAGAGGGCAGCAGGTCCCATTTTTAAAGTCTTTGGTATGACATGGCAAGAAATGAACCTTCGACCTACGAGCTGAAAAGCAGGTGCTCTACCAATTGAGCAATTCTAAATTCTTACCAATATAAACCACAATTTGTAAAAACTGAGTTGTTTTTATACCCTAAATATCACACAAACTGTGGCATCCATACATGTAACAGAAATTGATGGATGTGGAGCAAAATTTCTATTTTTTGTACAATATTCAACAATCTCAGCTAATAGTACTTTCCATGAAGTTAACTGACAAACATGCAGCCTTTTTTTTGCGATAAATGTTTGCAACATAACATAACAATTTTTTACTGCACAAAAAAATTATGTTCTAAATTTGGACAAAACACTACATTAACAAAATTCTGCACCAGAAATCAAGTTTTGGATGCTTGGGGGTGAGAGGGGGGGGGGGTGGGGAGAAGGGGTCAACATTTAATAACTGGTTTGGGGCTATACAGAGTTTAATCTGAGAAAAAGATTTTTTTAATATTCCAGTTCTATAATTATATTTTGTTAGTCAATAAATGTATAATTTAGGTATATATTTTTAATACTAATATCATAGAAATAGATAGGGGAGAAGGCTGACCTGAGACCTTGGTCTGCAGATTTTATATAAACTTGAGATTTTATATTTGTTGAGCAGCCAAATTGCAAGGTGTTTAAATATTGTTTAAGACTTTGCAAGTTTATCATTACGCCTTGTGGATGAGATAATTTGTGGCATTATGAGGTTGTTTCAAATGTCAATGGGGACAAACCACGATTTGTTGACTTTCACCAAATACATGTTCACTTCACTCACTATCACAGCGGCCAATGGGAGCTCTGCCCTCCGTTTAAATCACCAATGTGATGTTATAGATATATCATGATAATACTTGCATGATCAAAAAGTCCTAACTAACCTCACACTGTTTCAAATGATAATGCATTGTAAATGATTTTGAAATAGGACATAATGTTTATACAATATCCCACACCATCAAACTATTTTAAACTAAGTACTATCATGATCATACACAGTTGTGTACGTACGCACAGGCTTTGAGGCCCATAGAGATTTGATGCTCAGGGACGGGGGGCAAGTTATCCCATCCCCAAAAATGTTGATTTTTGCTCATTACTGCTGCGGTGGGTGTACCCTCCTAACTATTGAGACACTGATCACTCACTTGTGTTCATGAGGCTATCACCGAAAATGACAGGGCACATATACGGATGGTATACAGTATATGTACACCAGAGGGTTCTACGACATCCATTCAAGATAAATTTAAGAAGATATCACAACTAACAGCTACTGTGGTATCCAAACAAAGTCCCTTAAGTTTCCTCTATCGAGTCTATGTATATCAATCACTGATAGTCACGTTATACCCATTATATCTTTATTGATTTCATCATGTAAACACATCCAAAATAGCTCCATCATCTCCCATTTTTATGTGTCTATTGGCTGCAATTAGCATTTCTTCACAAAGCAACATGTTGTTGGTTTCCATGGTTACAGTGATGATTCACCTCGGCAGACCAATCTTCCCCTCATTCTTGTCAGCCCTCTCTTTGTCAATTTTTCTTGTGCGGACAAAATGGATGAGTTCAAAAACAATCTAAAGGGAACAAAAAAAAGAACAAAAACTTAACAATCTGAGGGAAAATAAAGAACAAAAAAGGATTAGTTCAGGGGTCAAGCATGTCCATTTTATATGAAAGAGGACTTAAAAAGAAACAAAATAGTAAAGAGAGCATTCAAAAATCTTATTATCCAATTAGGTTGGATAACAAAGGGAAATCCTCCAGCAGTTGATTGTTTGAAGTACTAAAGTAATCACAACGGTGTAGCTAGGAACCATTTTTGTCTTGGGAAGGGAGGGGGCTAAGAGTTTATTGACCATGAACCTCATTCAAAAGACTCATTTTTGTCCCATTTATTTATCGCAGTGCAGTGACCTGTCACCTGCATGTACTCGTACTAACTGCATGCTGTATGTTACACATACGCAGGTGTTTCATTGCTGTATACAATGTAATACAACATTTTACGGCCATTGATTATAATTGGGGAAACTAAAATTGGACTCGGGATCGGACAAATAAAAAAAAAAATTATATTCGAATAAACCAGAAGAAAAGGTTTATATGTTTCACAGAGGGTACAAATAAGCCCAATAAGGGGTTTTC
The DNA here is from genome assembly GCA_020152595.1 of Chiridota heheva. NCBI lineage: Eukaryota > Metazoa > Echinodermata > Holothuroidea > Apodida > Chiridotidae > Chiridota > Chiridota heheva. Next base: position 1,588,984 of record JAIGNY010001666.1, on the reverse strand, counting down.
TTCCCTTAAAAGTGTGGGGGGGGGGGGAGGGGCATAAGCATACTTCAACCCCACACAAATTTTGACTTGGGGAGCTAAACCACTCACCCCCCTCCCTACCCTGTTTCAATGCCCTTGAGTAATCACATTTGGCAAACATCGATTTGAACAAGCTTATTTAGAGTAAGACTATAGAGTAATGCCTATTACTCACCTCTACCGCGATAAGAATAATAATCATGATTTCTAAGCGAGATGAATGAACATCGTTGACGTCACTTCTCATAACATCAACCAGGTCGGAACAGTGCCTCAGTTTCTGGTTAACCACCTGTAAAATAATGGAACATTCATATTGAATAGAGCCAAATGTCAAGCTCTAAAGTGCTCAGATTATCAGTGGCTGTGTCCTCACTTATATACAGATCATGACCTTGCAATGTTAACTTTGCTTGAAGATATTAGAAAACACAGTCACGTGTTCTCACTTAAGTGCGATCAGACCCTCCGCAGGCGATATAGTTGCCGGCCATGAGTGAACCTGAAATCTAAAAGTGGGTCATTGAAAAGAAAAAAAACATGGAGCAGGCTAACTAATGGGGCGAAATAAACCAGTTATAACAGGATATTGTGTAGCTAACATGCTCGCATATGTCACTGATTTGATTTGATTTCACGCATTTTTTTTGAGAATCTAATATGTGGGTCTGATTGCCTGTTCTGGATCATGATCCTACCCTTGACTAAGATCAAGTGACTGCGGTTGGATTCGATGAACGTTCTCACAGTAAAAAATCAGTGAATCTGATCACCTGCAGTGGATCTGATCACCTGCAGTGGATCTGATCACCTGCAGTGGATCTGATCACCTGCAGTGGATCTGATCACCTGCAGTGGATCTGATCACCTGCAGTGAATCTGATCACCTGCAGTGGATCTGATCACCTGCAGTGGATCTGATCACCTGCAGTGGATCTGATCACCTGCAGTGGATCTGATCACCTGCAGTGGATCTGATCACCTGCAGTGGATCTGATCACCTGCAGTGGATCTGATCACCTGCAGTGGATCTGATCACCTGCAGTGAATCTGATCACCTGCAGTGGATCTGATCACCTGCAGTGGATCTGATCACCTGCAGTGGATCTGATTGTGAGCTCATAACCAAGTGAGAACACGAACAGTGTAACGCTTTTCTTGCTTTTGGGGATTTAATTGTTTCTTTTCATCTTGGCTTTTAGGATCTAAAATAAATTTCAAACCATAGTTTTGTTTCTGAATAACCACCTAAAAATAATCAGATATAACAAAAAATAATGGGATATTCATTTTAAATAGAAAAAATTCCAACTCGGACGTACCTCAGATAACAAGATTAAATCTTTCTTTGCTTCTGCGATTTATCGCCTTTATAAATGGTATAATATGAAAACTAAATATAAATGGTATAATGTGAATACTAAACCACAATTTAATTTGAAGGAAGGATAGGTATACCCACAATTCCCCCACCACCCCCGAATAATTTCCCTCATAATAAACTCTTGCACATCACCTTGGAACTGTTAGCATGAATGCGGGTCTAAATGTCTGAAAATCCCCAAAAAAAAAAAAAAGTTTTTGCATTGACAATTAAACATTCACCAAAATATTTTCTTGAACAAAAATCTTACCCTTGAATCCAGACCATTACTCAACAATCTAAATGATTCCTCTATGAAGATAATTTCTCTATTTCTCTAGCAAACCCTCGCCCCACCCTCCTAATTAATTCTTAAATCCACTGACTGTTACTATACAGAAGGATTTTGGTGACTGTGACCATACTCAAATCAATACCACATTAGACTACTTTCCTCACAAGGAGACTTTATTTTAGACAAGAAAATGATAATTTAGCTACGTACGGACTACAATCATGAACAAAAGCTTCACCCATTTCCCAGTGGAACCCCATTTCAATGCTGGGACATCACCTGCACCACTTTCAGCATTCACGTCCAACATTGAGACGGGGTGATAGGAGTGAAGAAAAAAGACGAAATGCTGTTCTTCATGAATGTAGTAACATTACTTTAAAATGGGGGAAGTAATTTGTTCATATTTTTTTTGCACTGTGATCCTATGCTACGTGGAACCAAGCAGAGTTTCTTTTTTTCTTTTTAAAAATTAGCCAAGTGTTTTTTTATAAATCAACTGGACTCCATTTTGCAGGGAAGTGGCATCATTGCATTTCACACATCTTCACACAGCTCAGTCACATCACAGGTACAACAAACTTACTACAAGCTAACCTACCAGTATCAGTTTAGCGAATTTGACCAATTGCAATTTTTGCTCACTTCCCATTTTTCTTCATATTTTCTTTAAGTTATATTTTTATTGGGTATACGAAGAGTAACTTTAACATTAATGCCATCTGATTGTTCATTATACTCAGACAAAGCCTACATACCTGATATAAAGTGCTCGCTACAAATGCTAGTGTGTAAGGCCTACCGTAGGTTGAAAGCCGTTGCGTCGTACAGCAGAAACCCACTTTGAACGTGGATCAGGATCAGATAGAAATCGAGAAAATGTCTGTTTATTTGCCAGCACACATCAGTTAGTGCAACCAACGGTACAGCAAGGTTCTGGCATAATTATCTTACAAAAATAATCTTATTTAACAACATGCAAACGTACATAAGTCTAATTAAGTGTACAGCAGACGACAGTGGTTTTGACCGACAAAATGGCGATGTAAACAAAGAGACGTGACCTCGTGAAGTCAGCTGAAACACCCTTTTAGAAATATGACATATTTTTTTTCAAATTCAAGAAACCAGTGGTGCAATAGATGTAGACAAATTATAATCCATGATCCAGAGGAGTATATACCAAAATGCCTACTAAACGGCCTTCACACCATACATCAATCACGGTCATATGATAACGAAAATGCTTTCTGGATGGTCCAGATGAGTAGCTTTTAAATTTTACAGCTGGTTTTAATTTGTAGGCAATGGGCATGTGTTATATATGTACATCTTATATGTATTGTTTTAAAATGTGGGGTAATACTAGTTCTAATAATATCATTTCTGAAATGAATCATATGACAGTGATTAATAATACCCAATTACGAATGTTATTCTCTCCACCTAGTGCATGTTTATGGAATTATATTACCTCCCAAAAAGCTGAGTCATGCAGACAAACAATTATGTAGATCTTAGGAATATTGAAACTTTCCGAGATCATGAATGTGGCACAATTCCTGCTTGAAGTAGTTTATATGAGAAACAAGGCTCATGTTTTTCTCACTTTGACTGTGGGGCAAGGACAAGACAACCTGTCATATTCAAGCTGGTTGAACATGGTACCCCGTAGACTGAAAAAGGCTGGCATTGGCAAGCAAATATGTTGCATGGTCATTAGTATCCCATGCTGTTTAGGCGTCTTGAATTGGATTGAGATAAATTACAATAAAAAGGATATGGTTGGATCATTAATCAATATAACTGCCTAGTATTGGCGCCATTCATCACCACACAAGGTCTGTAAAAGTTTTTTAGGCCATACAAGCTTTTCAATGGACACTTAAGCGGCCCCTGGACCCACCCTGCTACTCACTCATCACTCGTGCACAGTGCTGACTTTGGGGTCTCAGTCCGTCCCTGCTTACATATTACCCCAGTCCTCCACTTGCCGCTGCTACAACAACAATTGATGTACAGTTTACAGGACGAACGGGCCAATCACCTACATTGACACGTGCCCCCAAGGGGCCCGTGACATCGCTTATACTGATGATACTGATGGACAAATTATGGGCCAAGGGTACGCCGGCCGATGAATAGCAGATGAGAAGAAAATCATTCTTTCAATCAAGCAGATGGTGGACAACCACCGTTGGGTCCGTAAGGTGCAGGCAGGAGGTTTATAAGCTTAAAGAAGGTGGCAGGTCTTTGCTTCGCTTGGTGACAAGTCAGTGAGGCGTATTAATGTGTGGTTGGTGTTGGCTTGTGATGGGAGAGGTGAGAATTGGTAGGGGCCTATGACCTTGGACTGGTGACTCGTTTGATTGGCACTTAGCTGTCGGTGGTCTCCGACTTAGATGGAATAAGGTAACTACAGTTGTTAATGAGGTTCAATGGTTTGAGTGGCGAAGTTGTCATTCTAGATGCGATGGCATTTGTTGTTGAATGTGACTGTGGCTTGAATGTTCTTGTGACGATGCATGATGTGGTTTTTGATCATGGAGGGTTCTTGTTCAGGTTGGTATAGAATGAAACGTCATCGTTGAATTTTTCAACTAGGTTGTGAATTAGACAGAAGGTTAGGTGTTTGACTAGCTGATCATGGTAGACTATCATGCATCCCTTATCCTTTAAGGGTCGGTGGTGACTGCAGAGTAGACCATTGGCGATGGAACTTAGAGACTTTGGGGGCCCAGCCTCCTTAATGAAAGTAGTGTAGAGAGCGGGGGGAAAGGGGGTGGGGGGGGGTAATTAATGTTTAGCCTCCCAAGAAATGTTTTCTAAAATATGATGCATTTTTTGGTCATCAACACATCAATATATATAAAGGCAGATTTGCAACCTGGTTGAAGTAATTTGATTGCGTTTTTAACCCACGAATGCCTAATATCGCATAGCTTCCGGGGGCTGTCTCCTAGATCACACAAAGGGCCCTTCCCCACACCCTATAGGCTTTTATCCACATGTTCGCCGCTAAAGCCTTTGTCTTCAGGGAAAATAAATTGCCCATTTAAGCCTCCCCCAATATTTGTTTTGTTCCCGCCACCGCTGGTGTCGGCTGACTGTGTTGGAATGACCAGGCGCAGATCATTTAGTGTTGACTGCAATATCAGTTGCATGGCTTGAGTTGGCTTGCTTATTGTTATCTGTTGACTTACATTTGTTCTGTAATTAATGCTTAGGAAGGAGCACATTCGTTTGTAAAGTTTCTCCAGGTGGTCTCTGTCCCAGTAGAAATCTGGTGAGATGAGGAGATCCGAGCTGAGATTTATTCTATGACGGATGGAATACAACTTGCCGACTTTCTTCATCACTTCGCTGTGTGACATCTTCAGCTTTCCTTTGGTAACCAAACTCTACAGAAAATAGATATCAAATGACAGTTTGTTTTCTTTTAATGTGTTAAATAATGGAGTAAAAATACAACAAAGGTACTTTAAACCCTTTGGGATATGGGGGAGTCACAACAACTTGGCACAAAGGCCACTTCTTGCCCCCCCTTGCCCCTGTGCAATGAAGGGCACCTGTTGCTCTAGGCGAGGATCCATGAGTAGGTCCCGACGTTCCCTCACATGTGGGTATGAAAAGTGTATTAACACTGAACAACAAAAGCAAAGATTCATCCCAACTAAAGTTGGCAAGGTTTTTGCCAAATATTTATAAAATCATTCTTATTATTCACCATTCAAAAGGAATCCATAAGTTAAATGGACAAGTAGCAACAACATAACCTTATTAATGGCTTAAAATATACTATAAACCATTCAAACAGCAAAACATCTCTTCAAAAATGGTTTAAAATTGGCTATTTCAGAGCATTTTAAAAGTGAGAAACCTATTTAGCATAAATCGCACAACATTTTGTGACCACAGAATGGGACAACTAGAAAATTGGTCATGTTAACATGTTCTTGGGTCCTTACCTTAAATATTTAGAATGCGAGAAGTTGGCTACAGTGAACAAAAAATTGGATCTATTACAACCTTTACCGAGATTAACAATAAAACGCAATTTGAGAACCTTTCATACTTGAAAATTAAAAAAAACAATTTTAGCTGTATTTCTTTTCATACATCATCCCTTTTGTACGTACTAAAAAATTTTACATAATTTGATTTGTCATAACTTTAAAACACAAAGTGAAATTGTAACTGTTAAACAACTGTTCTGCTCCTCAAGAATTGAATTGAATCTTTGAGAGAAATTATAAAATCATTCATGATTTTTAACAGAGCAAATTGCAAATTTAATTTCCTGGAAGAATGATGAAAGAATGAAAGAAGAGCTCCATTGATTATTGTCTGCTTTCCCTTCCCTAACAACTGATGTAGGTTACTGCTTTGTCATCCGTCAATGAAATCAACCAATCAGAACTGAGGCTGCGACCAAAGAGCTCAAAATTACATCTCAAACCTGTCATTTGGTTTAGCGTAACCTTTGAATTCCTTTCATTTCTGACTTAAATACAAAATATGAGAGGAACAAGAAATACAATTCTGATGAAAAAAATTTGTTCTAAATGATTAATTTTTCACAACCTTCTTACGTGAGGCTTTTAAGTTACCATCTGCAATAGCAACATATTCTATGATTTGCAAAGGATTTTTAAACTAAGAATTTAAACTTGAAATCGTCAGTTAGTTTAAGATGAACAAATCATTTTCATTTCCTTGAATTTTTGGAACAGATATGAAGACACACAGAAGTTAATTATTGATAACTATAATAACTTAGCAATTTTTTTCTTCAGAAACTTCTCCAAAAATGGTGATTCTTTTAATTTGTATTGTAAGTAGACACATAATCTAAACACCACAATGGATTTTCTCTAGAGTTTTCAGACCTAAATCAGACACGACTTTTTAAAATTTGTGATTTATAAAGGTACATCTCAAAAATACGAAACAAAGAGGATGGGAGAAGGGCTGAGGGCTCCAAACCTCATTTTCCAGAAAGATTTTACGGAGATCTGAACATAATATTTGAACACACAAAAACATGGGGGTCCAGATCTGTTAAAGAAATATTCCCGTGAATTTCCATTTTCCTCTATAAAATAGAGGAATATTAAAGAAATAAATTGGTGTAAGAACCATGTTGATATCTTATTCCATTTAGGACTTATTGCATTTGAAAGATTTCATCAGTGTGACCTCACAGTGTACAATGTGATGTCATAAAGGCAGATCTGAGGCAAGTCTTGTATTTCTATAAAACAAACATAAATGTGGAGTGTACTGTTTATGAGCAGATGGGCAAAGCACATTCTTATCAAGTGTGTGTCACACCTGATCCCAATGATTAAACCAAAACTGCTTCCAGTAAATAAGAAAGATCAATTTTCAATAAAACACATACAAATTGTCTTGGATTTGCCTTTATGACATCACACTTTACACTGTGAAGTCACTTTTCAACACACTCGCTTAATCTTTAAAATGAAATAACTCCTCAACGGATAAAGATATTAACATGATTTTTACACCTAATTGTTTCTTTAATATATAGTCCTCTACCATATATATATATATATATATATATATATATATATATATATATATATATATATATATATATATATATATATATATATATATATATATATATATATATATATATATATATATATATATATATATATATATATATATATATATATATATATATATATATATATATATATATATATATATATATATATATATATATATATATATATATATATATATATATATATATATATATATATATATATATATATATATATATATATATATATATATATATATATATATATATATATATATATATATATATATATATATATATATATATATATATATATATATATATATATATATATATATATATATATATATATATATATATTATATATAGTTATATATATATATATATATATATATATATATATATATATAGTTATATATATATAGTTATATATAGTTATATATATATATATATATATATATATATATATATATATGTATATATATATATATATATATATATATATATTATATATGTATATGTAGATATATATATATATGTATGTATGTATGTATGTATGTATGTATGTATGTATGTATGTATATATATATGTATGTATGTATGTATGTATGTATGTATGTATGTATGTATGTATATGCACAAAAATGAAAATTCATGGAATATTCCTTTAAAATATAAGCTAAAAAAGATGGCCGGGGTATATTCGAACCAATATAACCACTGAGTCAACAAGAACTGATTAGTTTTATTTGTACAAAAGAGTGATTTTGAAATTCAAACCTATTAAGGATGATGTCCCTCCCTTACTTTCAAATAGTTCCTTACCTCTGGTATATGCTCAATAGATGCTATAAATTCATCCACTGCATATTCCCACATAGCAAGCTTGACTGTAAAGTGGCAAAAAAAAAAAAATTACAAGTTTGTATATTTTTTGACAACACCTTAATTGAGGGGAATTTAAAGGTGTATGGACAGGTAGAGATGTTATATTACACTAAGAACTTTCAATTTTGAACAGCCTTTCAATCACGACAGTAGCACCTATAGATTCCGAGTTATGGCCAATCAAAGTGTGAAGAAGTTTTAACATATGCAAAAGTTGTGATGTATAAAAGAGAGGACAGCTCAAAATCTTGAATGTAATTCTTTAAAAAAAAATCCTAAATTTCCATCACTGAAAATCATCCCACTTTTTCTGCTGCAAAATTTCAATAAAGGAGGTATGATGGAAATTCAAAATCTCATGGGATCACATTCAACTGCTTCCACTTAAAGAGCGGTGGGGAAGAATTGAAAAACAATAGGTTTACAGAAGGTTTTCTTGTTGTGATGTTACAGAATTACAATAAAATTTGCGTATTCATGTAATGTTCTATTTGTACAGTGCTAATGATTAGATAGATTTTGGTGCTATACAAATTGTAATATTAATAAAAATAATAACAATTCTACCATCTCATTTCCTGTCATTGGGCTGTGTTTATATTTAGAAAAGTGGAGACAAAATTTGCAATTTGGTGTTTCCTTCATAGACCAACTTGGAGTGTTCTCGCACCCACTTCTTTGTTTTTCCTCACCATTCAATTGATCACAAAATCATTTAACACCATACTTACCAAATAACAAATAATATATACAATTTTCCTTTGTTTTAGTGGGATGTAATTTTGCCAATGATATTTTTCATGGTAATAAAACAGTCTTCATATAACACTGCACGAAAACATTTCTGTGAAATAATTTTTGATAAAATTTATGAGAAATAATATTCTAAAAAAAAAAAAATTGTTCTAGAATTTTTGATATCATTTCTTTTTCCTTATTTGTTTATAAAATCATTCAAAATCCAACTTACCCTATCACGAATAATACAATAAATAATTTTGTTTTATTACACTGTAACTTTGAAAATGATATTAAAAATAATATTTTTCATGGTAATAAAACAGTCTTTTTATAACATCACAATTTGGCAGACAACCCGATTCATTTCCTGCTTACTCTTCCTACAAATCTGTCATAAGCACTTGACATTCCGCCAAGTAGATTTTAATCAGTCCTGAAATCTTAACCAGTAGTGCGCATTTTGCCGTGTTTGAAGAGCTTCTGGCTCCTGTTCAGCTTTTAATTCTTGACTTTTGTGACATATTTGACATTTCCCTCCCAAACTATGACACCTAGGGTTTGTAAATTTTATATGAGAAAGTCTAAGATCGTAACTTAATACTTTTGGGCTGTTAAGAAATATATTAAAATTGTAGAGATACCTAATTTTAAGGATAGTACTGAGTGGAGGAGTAGTAAATCTTTATTAAGTAATATTGCATATACTGTAAGTGATCTGGAATTCCCTTTAAAACTACAAAATATCCATAGATTTTAAGATAAAAACTATTCTTTTCTAGATAAACAAAAATAATAATTTTTAATAATAAAATTAAAAAGTGATTTTATTTGAATTTTAATGCTATACACTACACATTCTATAGCATTCTTTGACACTTACATGAAAATAAACATGAACAAAAAAAGCATCACATGAAATCTTGAATAATTTTTACGACTACGAAAATACTCCAGCAGTTGCTTAACCCTAACTCTACCACGCGGCAATATTATCGCCGTTCTGGGTGCCCGTCTTTGACTTCACCTTCCAGGAACATTTTCAAAAAAGTGCTGGTAGTGCTCAATAAGTAAACAAAAAATGCTTCCAGTAATTTAAAAAAGGCAATAATTTTTAAAGAAATTTGTCTTGGATCTGCCTTTATGACATCACAATGTACATTGCAAGGTCACTAAGTTTTCAACACATTAGTGAAACCTTTTAAATGCAATAACTCCTAAACGTAATAAGATATCAATGTGTTTTTACACCAAATTGTTTCTTTAATAGTCCTTTATCATATATATATATATATATATATATATATAAAATAAAAGTTCATATACATACTAAGATTCCTATTTGACGAGCTGTAGTTGATCAAACTTTGAGGATGTTTCAAGTATGTGATATTCAGAAGGTTACTTAGCTCAAACCTTTGTTATTTTTTAGATTTCTTTTAATCATAATGATTGTATATATATATATATATATATATATATATATATATATATAATAAATTATATATACTATTATATAGATTCCTATTTGACGATATGTAGTTGATCAAACTTTATATATATGTTTATAATATATGTGATGTTATATATATATTATATATATATATATATATATATATCATTATTTTTATATTTCTTATAATCATAATGATATATATATATATATATATACATATATATATATATATATATATAAATATATATATATATATATATATATAAATATTAAATAAAAACAATTAAACCCAGAAGTTAATTACAGCCATCATTTTGGCCATTTCTGTGCTAATTTGTGATGTAGGATCTTGCAATTTTGGTAAAGCCTTTGTTTTCTTTAAAGAGGTGCACAAAATCCTGACCATTTTTTTTGGATTGAACGTTTTGAATGTTTATTTTCACATAGTTTGAATACAACATTAACAATGCAGATACATGTACAAAAGATGTAACAGAAAACCCTATTCACTTGGTTGGTGCCACGTCACTTCCGGGAGATGACATTATTTGCTGGAGTTAAAACAAAGCTTTGCGCATTATGGCAAACAGTGAGTCTGTATGTGTCTGCATGTGGTATGCATAATCAGACAAAATTATCTAGGATTGCATATTGTTAGTTAAACTCCATTTTCACTAATTAGATGCTTCGTTAGTAGATTGTACAATTAAGAAATAACAATCAATTAAAGTTTATATTGATTTTACGGATGATTAGACATTATAAGTTTTACTGGTACACCTGCTGAGTAGGCAGCAAGCATGTCTAACACACTGTGGTTGAAATTTGAGTCAGGTCGCAGAAATTTCTAATTGACCAAAAACAGTGATATAATTTTACTGACAACTCAACAAAGCGATGTCACATATCCCAAAATGATCATCATATGTTGTCTGAAAGGCAAATTTGTGGTTGAAATTCGGGCCTACCATGCTACCGATTGCATATGATATGTAAACAAACACAGCTGATCGCTTTGTTTTCACTCCAGCGATGCGTGATTACTATGCGGTCTGATGACATAGGGTCACGAATCCAACCAAGTGAATACACTTCTAGTAGGAATATACTTTTTCATTTGCTTATCTGACTTGAATGTATACATTTAATGAATTGTTGAAACTGTGTCTTGGTTTGAAAAATCCTAGGAGAGCGGTAAATTGCTATATAGATTTCAAAGAAGTACGTTTAACGTGCGTTTCTTAGATTATCAGTTTTCATCTTTTTTTTGTTAACTTGGACTAAAATTTCATTATTAATACAAAAATTTAAGGTGGGGATACACCCTAAAATATTATTCCAACACCCATATTTTGTTTGTGTCATTTTTAGATACTTTAGTATGTTCTCTCCCTATTACCTAAATTTTAAAAGAAAATTCCATCAACAAGTTGGTCAAATACATTTTAGAAAATATAGTTTCCATTCAAAAGATGCATTTTTAAAACCGGAAGTGGAATTTTTAAATCGGAAGTATCATTTTATCCCCAAACATCCCCAAATCCCACTATTGGCCTGCTAAGGTTGGTTGTGTGTTATATTAGTTGCTACCACCTGTCACATGATGAGTCACATGATTGAATAGCTAGATTCTAGACTTCTCTGACTATATCAGGATCACAAAAAAGTGAATAAAACTCAAAACACAGCTTGTACGGCATATATTTTAAATTCACGTATAATGTATATTGTATGTTGTAAACTTAAGCACGATATGCGCAAAATCATCTTCGTAAATGCTTAACATTGAATAACTTATGATATGTACCATCTGTACCTTTAAAATCAGGTACATGTATAGAGTGTGAATCCCCCAACAATCCTATGAGAGCTTTTTAGACTGACTTGTTTAGTATTTGAAACATTGAAGATTTTCTATCATTTTGCTGGAAATTTAGTCATGTGACCATATCCTAATCAATATGCATGATTTGTAAAAATCCTCTTATACGATGCATAACCTAACCATATACTGTTATGTGTTAAAATTGAAGTATGGCATAATAAACACATATAAGCTATTTAACTTTTCATATAGCTACATAAAAATCTCAAATAACCATATATTTTAATATATGCACAAATTATGCAAATTAGCATTAACATTTACAAATTATACATCAATGTTTCAATTCAATCTCCTCTTTCAGAAAATGTATACTCTATCTGGTGTTTATAGTTAGGAAAGGGTTTTATTTGTCCATTTATATACCACCTTTTAAAATAGCAATTTTGAGTGTATTCCCACCTCTAACTACAATATTTTTACTTACAATTATTTTAAACAAATTAATAAAATCAGCAAAATATCTTACAATTTTTAGTTATTTCAATAACGGAATAAAGTTGTATTACAAGAAACACATTTTTCCAAAGTTGAACTGCTATACTAGGATTTCATCCTTGATTTTGGATTCCTACCTTAAGCTTATATACATGACAGCATATATTTATAATTTGACAGTACTAGCAGTAAACTTTGGTTTATTTTCAATTGAAACTAATAAATTCATAATATTAATGTAGCATACAAAATGAGGTCAGGGGTGCATGGTGCCAACAGGACTAAGCTGGGAGGGGTGGGGGAGGATTGGAGCACCATGTTGATTAGGAGTCTTTGGCCACCAAATCCATGAAATTATTTTTAAACATTTAGGAAGCAAGTTTAAAAACAAAGTGATATTAGCAAACTAAACAATTTGATGCTCAATGCTAATAAAGATGAGGCATCACTAAGGGATGATAATTTTGACAGGCCTTCTTGACAACGATTACAAGAAGAAAACAAATATATATATATTTCTTAGACTGTTGAGTTCTTCTGAAATTTGTATTATTAATATTTTTTCTCAATAGTAAAATTTCACAATATCACCAAGAATTTTTTAAATTGTAGATTTCATCAACTGAAAAACAAAAGGCTGTCGGAAATATTCCGCATGCATTTACTAATTTGACTAGCTGCAATTATATTTTCTGATCGGCGATAAGATTTACTCTAAAATCACTTGTTGTTTTTCTCAAATCTTGATTGACTGATTGAAGAGTCTTAAAGGAGCACTAGACCGAAAAGTGACAGAGTATTTTTAGGGGTTCCCCCAAAAATGTAATGCTTATCTACCACGCAACAAAATAGCAATTTTCTGGTTAATATGTATATTCAAGCAACCTTTGCTCTCACATCGTCTGTGAGCTATGGAGGCATGAAGTTAAATTTTTAAAATTTGCAAAAAATGAGCGGCCTCACTTTTCTGTCTAGTGCTCCTTTAAGCCTCTCAACCAAAACAACTTAAATGCTGGAATAAAATGAAGGTAAACTAAAATGTGTACAAGAGGAGAAACAAAGACAAAACCAAGGTTGTGGTGAAGTATTAATCACTTGAAAAAGAGAAGAGAATACATTATTCATATAGGAAAGGTATCGTCCCATTAATATATATAGAAGTGAACACCGCCACGCTGGTAACATCACTCCTGGTTTTCAATTTTCCTTATTGATTGTGAAAAATCAGTGATGTTATCGATCACTCCTCTGCTGGACAGAGTATAGGGGCCTACATGTAATATCAATAACATCACAGATTTCTCGCAATCAAAAAGGAAAATTGAAAACAGAAAGTGACGCTACCAGCAAGGTGGCATTCACTTTTGAATTTATTTATGGGACGATACCTTTGCTTTAAAGGAAAAGTCTTCCGAAATGCGAGACGTATTATTCTGGAGCCTCCAGAATATTCAAACAGGCTTTGCAGGCTCATGATGGTACTGATAATCGTTGATGTGAATGTTCAAATCAACCATGATTATTTCTAATGAATACTTACGCAATTTTTAAATGATCTGAGTATCGAAAATTAGACTTAGTGTTATTTGAAAATTCCCATGACTTTGCAAAAAATGTGCCCTTACTTTAAGAACAAGATCTCCTTTAAAGGATTACTTCAGGGGACAAGCAAGTCTATCTCATATGAAAGAAGACTTCAAAAAGAACAAAATAGTGAAGAAAGCATTACAAAACTTTATTCCCATTAAAGGATTAGGTCAGGGGTCAAGCATGTCCATCTCATATGAAAGAAGACTTTAAAAGAAACAAAATGGTGAAGAAAGGATTAAAAACTCTTACTCCGTTAAAGGAGATATTAAAGGATGAGTTCAGGGGTCAAACAAGTCCATCTTAAATGAAAAAGGACTTCAAAAGAAACAAAATGGTGAAGAAAGCATTAAAAACTTTTATTCCATTAAAGGAGATATTAAAGGATGAGTTCAGGGGTCAAACAAGTCCATCTTAAATGAAAGAGGCCTTCAAAAGAAATAAAATGGTACAAAAACATTCAAAAATCCTAATCTATTAAGGAGATATTAAAGGATTAATTCAGGGGTCAAGCAAGTTACATCTCGTATCAAAGACAACTTTAAAAAAAAAAAAATGGTGAAGAAAGCATTCAAAAATCTTATTCTTTTAAGGAGATATTAAAGAATAAGTTCAGGGGTCAAGCAAGTCTATCCTATATGAAAGAAGACTTCAAAAGAAAAAAAATGGTGCAGAAAGCAATCAAAAATCTTATTCTGTTAAAATATTAAAGGATCAGTTCAGTGGTCAAGCAAACTTATCTTATATGAAAGAGGACTTTCAAAGACACAAAATGGTGAAGAAAGCGTTCAAAAATCTTATTCCGTTAAGGAGTTATTTAAGTTTAAAGCTCTGTCTTATCTGTGTAGAATTGACTGGTTTAGTAAGTCTACTATGGAAGGTTGGCACTCACATCCTCACATTCTTAACAATAGTTATTGTATTTTAAAGAATATATTGATTAAACGTTTTTACTATTTGAATTATTTTCCCTCAAACTTTCTTCAGGTGGTAAATTATAAATATCCTCACTTGATTATGTTTTACTTATTGTCTGACATATCAAATTGTTTTTGGGCCACAAAATCGCAGAAAAAAATATGATAGAATGCATAAAGATTTTGAGGAATCTAAGGCTGTGACGTTGCAACTAAACTGATTTCAGTCGTTTCTACACAAATGATACCAAACTTTGAACTTAAATATCTCCTTAACAGAATAAGATTTCTGAATGCTTTCTTCACAGTTGGTTTCTGTTGAATTCCTCTTTCATAAAATATACCCCTGCTTGACCATTGAACTAATCCTTTAAAAATATTTCAACGATCATTAAATCAACAATTAGACCTGTCTTATTTCACAATTTCTATGACTTTGCAAAAATAAATGCCCTCACTTGACAAACAAGAGCTCCTTGAATGCATTCCGTGGGTGTGTTTCTACTTTTGCCAAATTTCCTTTGGCCAGTTCAGATGATATCTTAATAGTTGATGCGACAAATAAGATAAAGGTTTGACAGATAGTTATTATGGAAGAATATCAAAATAGCTTAAGAGTGAGTGAGAGATGACCTGAAGATAAATTACTGCCCTTGCTCTGTCTAGAAGGTGATCAAACTACAAGAAATTCACAGATATTCACAGACACCTTAAAAGGAGAGAGGTGGCTCAGTTGGTTGAGCGTACGACTGAGATGCTGGAGGTTCCAGGTTCAAGTCCTACATTGATTTACCTCGTGATTTTTTATCAGATATGCACAACAATACGTAGACATCAAGTTTAGATGTTGGTCATCTGCAGCCTTTGGGAAATATGGCTTATGATGGTGTATAGAGCTCACCGTCCATCGGATGAAGATGTTAAATGGTGGTCCTTATGGTAAGGTTCCTCACCCCTACCATGTTCTCTGATCACTTCTCGAAAAAGCAGGGTGAGAACCTGGCGTTGATCCATGTCCAATCAAAATTCAGAAACTGGTGATTACCAGCTTCGTGCCGTTGACCTATTATGAGGTTATTGCCAAGTTCCCAATCGCGAGAGGATCATTACAAATAAACCTTCAAAACTTGAGGGCTGACGACATGTATAATTAATCACACCTTCATATTTCTCCTTTTCACAAATCATTTCTTGTGAATACTCACCCGACAACACCATGGCATTTGAAAAGGCAAACTTGTCCAAAGACAAATCCTCAGGAGATTTCCTCTTGTCTAGGAAGATCTCATCCTCCGCCAAGTTGGATACATTTCTGGTCAAAAACGGAATTATAAAATGGTTACTATTTAAATCTACATAATATCATTTGGATTCTTAGGATCAAAGCAGTAGCAGATTATAGTGGGGGCAATAGGGGCAGTTTCTCTGGCCCCAGATGTTGACCGGCCCTCAAAAAAAATGTTTGGACTGATTTTTTAAATATATTTATAAATTTACAACAAGTTGGGTAAACAAGTAAAATTCTTTCTGTTTTTCACTTCATGATATAACATCCTATATGGATGATGTTATTGATGGAAAGTTGGCAGATATAACTCTCAATTTGGGACCAGGGGCATAAGCAAAGGTCACCTAAAAAAAAGAAAAAAAAAAGAAATTTCCCAGTTATAAGTTATTGTGGTAAATTAAGTTTCCATTAAATATTGCTGCTAATCGGCAAAATTATCTGCTTCAATGTTTGTTGAAAATTCTGTTCAATTTTCAGAAAATTTCCTTTATTTTCAGGAAATTCCCTTCAATTTTCTGGAAATTTTCTTTAGGAAATTTTGCCAAATTTCATTAAAGAATTTTTCAAAGATTTTACCAAATTGTCCTTCAAATTTTTTCCATCTTATGTTTAATACTTTACCTCCCAACCGAGAAAAAATCATTACCCCCTTTCCCCTCTGTATGGAACTTAAAACACTATTCACTCCGGAAAGCATTGCTTCGATCCAAATTGATGTTAAAACCGGTCCCAAATTATATTCTGCCGTTGGCCCTAACAAGGCTTAATCCAACCATGAAATCTACAATGATATATTTTTTCTGAGATTACATTTTGGCTTTAAAATTACATCCTGAAAAAAATGATATTCCAAACCAACTCAGAAAAATATCGTCGAAATATACAAGCCAAAATTACACACCTAAATAGATTTTCACTTATGCAATCCATAATATTATGCAAACTCAAGACAGCATCCTGGGGGCACTTCCATACTAAAGTGGTCAGTTTGTGATACACAGAATTTCAAAATTGGACTGCAGTATGAGAGATTATTTTGGTAACTGCAGTATGACAGTTTATGATTTTGATACCTGTAGTATGAAAATAATTGATTTTTGATACCTGCAGTATGAAAATATGCAATTTGTTTGATACCTGCAGTATGAGAGATTGGATTTTTGATACCTGCACTACAAAACTTCTGAAAAAAGGCAACTGCTCGGGCGGCACATGCATATATACCTCACATATGAAAGTGCCACTTCCCCCCCTCCCCCTCCCCTGGAACAGCATGAACACATTTGACAGAATTGAGCCTCAAAACTTTTGATGTCCTATTTTAGGCTTATTGAAACATACAGTATATACAATCAACTTTTGTACAAAATCTACAATTTGTATGCACATTTTACAATATCGTTTAAATCATGATTATTCTTGGAAAAGTGGATCACAACTTTAAATTCCTAATTGTCATGCAATAGATATATAGCATGACCTCCTGATATTACAGGAAAGGATAGTATTTTAAATCTTAAAACATGTAAGCATGATGTGCACTAGTATGATTGTAAAACTTATTTAAAAAACTGAGGATAATTTAATTAATTGGTCACAAAACAAAAAAACATTTCGATATCAAAGAGTAGTCAAGCAGCTTTATCTTATATGAAAGAGGACTTTAACCCTTAAATCTACCACACAGCAATAGTATCACCGTTTTGGGTGCCCTGTCTTTGACTCCACCTCCCAGGCGCATTTAAAAAAAAGTGCTAGTAAGAGTAAGGGTTAATCAAACCGCGACAAGTGTGCCAACTCAAAAATATATGCAGCATGGACCCGGTGGGTGCCCCTGGGTCACTAAAGCGGAACGAGCCGGACTTTGCTGCTCGGAAGACAGAGGACCCTTCATTATTCAGCCTGTGCTTAACCCTTATTCTACCATGCGCGATATTATCGCCGTTTTAGGTGCCCCATCTTTGACTCCTCCTCCCAGATGCATTTTCAAAAAAGTGCTGGTAGAGTAAGGGTTAAAAGAAACAAAATGGTGAAGAAACTCTATCTTATTTCATTGAGGAGATATTCAAGTTCAAAGTTCCCTGTTATGTGTGTAGAAATGACTGTCATAATAAGTCTATTATGGAAAATTGGGGCCCTCACCCCCACATTCTTAATTGTATTTAAAGAATATTTAAAGAACTTTTTTCAATTTAAATTATTTTTCCTCAAACTTTCTACAGATGGTAAAATATAATTACCCTTACTAGATTCTATTTTACTACTTTCCTGATATATCCAGTGTTTGTTAGCCACAACATTATAGGACAAAATATGATAGAATACATAAAGGAATTTTTGAGGAATCTGAGGATGCGACATGCAACTAATCTGATTTCAGTTGTTTCTACACAAATGAAACCAAACTTTTTCGCCTTTTTTTACAAATCTCTTTCCTTAACGGAATACATTTTTTAATGCTTGACCCTTGACAAGTTTCATTAGAAAAGGCTTTGTTTAAAACTAGGAACATCTTAACCTGCCCTCAAATGGAACAGGGCCGGTCGGAGTAAAAGATATATATTTCTTTGTTTCCCAAACCACAAAACTATAAACAGTTTCACCCATCCAAGGCTCCTTCAAGATAACAACTACTCCCACTGGTGTTACATGGTATATTTAGTGACACACATCTGAATATAATAGCATCCCTTGTAATATAAGTAGTAACCGTAATCAATGCTGGTATTGATTGTCTTTGCTGCTGGGGAAAGGTGAAATGAACTATGAGCATAGAACTATTTATACCTCAATGTTATGATGCAAAGTTAATCTTGTGGAATGCTGTGGTTAATTTGCTGCTTGAAATTTGCAGGCCACATTTTTAAGCAGTGCCTTTACTAATGTTCATCTAACACATCTATAATATTTCATATTTATCAATGAATATAGTTGGGTTTGTTCACTAGACTATAAAACCCATTTGGCTACCGCAACATACCATGGTAAATGATCAATTCTATGAGTTTACTTACTCTTTATAACTGTAGGGCATATTTTCATTCTCCCAGTTAACCAATGCAATTTCGTATGACTTCAGCTGGTGCTTATAGACTGTCTGTAGAGCCTTCTTAATCTGTAACAAAATAACAAGTGACAGATCACGTTAAGGTCATAAAAAAGAACAAGTTACCAACCTGAAACTTTATACATACAATGGGCAGATCCAGGACTTTATACATACAACAGGCAGATCCAGGACTTTATACATACAACAAGCATATCCAGGACTTTATACATACGATGAGCATATCCAGGACTTTATACATAAAACGGGCATATCCAGGACTTTACACATACAACAGGCAGATCCAGGACTTTATACATACAACGGGCAGATCCAGTACTTTATACATACAACGGGCAGATCCAGGACTTTATACATATAACAGGCAGATCCAGGACTTTATACATACAACGGGCAGATCCAGGCCTTTATACATACAACAGGCAGATCCAGGACTTTATACATACAATGAGCATATCCAGGACTTTATACATACAACAGGCAGATCCAGGACTTTATACATACAATAAGAAGATCCAGGACTTTATACATACAACAAGCAGATCCAGGACTTTATACATACAACAGGCAGATCCAGGACTTTATACATACAATGAGCATATCCAGGACTTTATACATACAACAGGCAGATCCAGGACTTTATACATACAATAAGAAGATCCAGGACTTTATACATACAACAAGCAGATCCAGGACTTTATACATACAACAGGCAGATCCAGGACTTTATACATACAACAGGCAGATCCAGGACTTTATACATACAACGGAAAGATCCAAGATTTCATACATACAACGGGCAGATCCAGGACTTTATACATACAACGGGAAGATCCAGGACTTTATACATACAGCGGGCAGATCCAGGACTTTATACGTACAACGGGCAGATCCAGGACTTTATACATACAACGGGCAGATCTAAGACTTTATACATACAATAGGCAGATCCAGGACTTTATACATACCAAGGGAAGATCCAGGACTTTATACATACAACGAGAAGATCCAGGATTTTATACATACGATGAGCAGATCCAGGACATTATACATACAATGGGAAGATCCAGGACTTTATACATACAATGGGAAAATCCAGGACGTTATGCATACAACAGGCAGATCCAGAGCTTTATACATACAACGAGCAGATCCAAGACTTTATACATACAACAGGCAGATCCAGGACTTTATACATACAACGGGCAGATCCAGGACTTTATACATACAACGGGCAGATCCAGGACTTTATACATACAATGAGCAGATCCAGGACTTTAGACATACAACGGGAAGATCCAGGACTTTATACATACAACAGGCAGATCCAGGACTTTATACATACAACAGGAAGATCCATGGACTTTATACATACAACGAGAAGATCCAGGATTTTATACATACAACGGGCAGATCTAGGACTTTATACATACAATAGGCAGATCCAGGACTTTATACATACCAAGGGAAGATCCAGGACTTTATACATAGAACGGGCAGATTTAGGACTTTATACATACAACGGGCAGATCCAGGACTTTATACATACAACGGGAAGATCTAGGACTTTATACATAAAACGGGCTGATCCAGGACTTTATACATACAACGGGCAGATCCAGGATTTTATACACACAACGGGCAGATCCAGGACTTAATACATACAACGGGCAGATCCAAGACCTTTTCATGGAGGAGTAACCATTTGACCTCTTACTATAATTATTTTTACACATAAAACTATCATTTTGTTTGTTTGTTTGATGAAGGCTTAATAGCACCACGACAGCAAGGGTCGAATTGTGCCTGAGAGGTTAGATCATTCCAGAGGTAGGAAGAAAAAAAATTAGGAGGAGTCTGAGAGAGGTACGGGTATTATAATAGCCAGGAAGCTGGGATCGAGAGAGGAAGTGCAGGGGTGCTAAAAAAGCAAAAGTATATAGAGGGGGTGTTACAGTATATAATTGCTAAGGTGGGGTAATAGGCATATGTTAACAAGTCACCCTACCTTTTAGATTATGATGCCCTTATTTTTGTATCATTTATATATATTTTTCATTTTTTGCCAATCAGGAGGGGGTGCAACCCCCATAAATCTGCCAATGACAACAAGTAGATAAGAAAACCCTAACACATTTGCAAGAAACAGACTCAGAAAAATTGTGGTCAACAACTAAAAATAATGCAATACCTCAAACAATTACCCAAAACGTAGTTTAGGAGGTAATCTTTAGGAAGTTCAGCATTCATACAAAATTTCAGTACTTTATTGTCGGTGATAATTTTTTTATCCTTACTACCCTTATAATGTGTGTAAACAAGCTCGCTTATAACTCATATATTGATGAAATCATAAATGTTTGTTATTTCTAAAGAAGCATTTTGGATAACTTACCACCAGGTCAGAGACATTCCAAAATACTACAGAGCCATTTCTAAACAGGAACATTTCGGACAACTCATCAGACTCACCCCCTTTAACTTCTTCATCTTTTTTAACAATCATGCGCAGTGCATCATGGGCATCTAAAAGGGAAAAAATATTTTTATATTATTCTATGTTTTGTGGGTGGGGGAGGGGGAAAGTTGAAATAATGTATTTATTTTAAATTTGTTTAATAAGTTGCTTGACAAATTCAAGATGGTCCTGTGATTTATATGTCAGTTCTACGATACGTAACATCATTTACAACGTTTTTATTATGTCTAATGGAAGAGGCATTTAAAATAATAATAAAAATAATAATAATGATAATATTAAAAATAATCATCATCAGCATCAGCATCATTATCATCAGAATCATCATATAATGATGATGATGATGATGATGATGATGATGATGATGATGATGATGATGATGATGATGATGATGATGATGATGATGATGATGATGATGATGATGATGATGATGATGATGATGATGATGATGATGATGATGATGATGATGATGATAATAATAATATTAATAATAATAATAATAATAATAACTTTCATCAATTTATTTTTCTAGCAGGTTTTACTAACAAAAAAGGACGATAGATCTTAATGAAATACATCAACTTTGTGGGAGAATGTGTTGCTGTGATGTCATACTGAGCCTTTTCCCATTTAATTATTGGCTTTTTTAGTGAACCTTAAAATCTAAATATCTCCTGGTAGGAATAACATATCAAAATTATTTTTGTACTAAATTGTTTCTAACATTTTTCTTACGAAAGCTTACGAAAAAACAAGGGAATATTCTTTTAAGCAATGTATCACAAACTTGTTCTTTTTCTAGTAATGTACAAACTGCACAAAGTGTATTAACATACAGGTATGCACGTAGAGTGCAAAGCAACAGTGAAGGAGGTGTGCTAAAAACAAGCTGGTCTAATACAGCTGAATGGACTGCACCAGTGGGGGCGTGAGATACAACGAACTGGGCAGGTACATTAGGGACCCTACCACTCCAAATTTCTACTCAGATTTCTTCAAAAATTGATCATGGGATCTTGGTGAGAAGTGGGGGGCGAATCTCTTGTTCTCCCTGTGGTGTCACTATTTGGGACCTACTCCTACCCTTCCACATTTTCTTCTGTTTTGGACAAATTAGAAAATTGATCTACCGAGTCCCCCACAGTTCTCTCCATGGCGCTGCTTCTGGACTGCACGTGCATTTTGATTTTGATTATGCAAAATAAGGTGAGGAATTACAAAGGAACAAGAAGTGACATAGGTCTTAATCAACTCTCAAGCTAATACAGCAGCAATTGCTTCAAATGATATGATATACTGTATGGTGAATTCAGTATGAGCACAAATAATTGGTACCTGTTGGCATTGAGGCAAGTGCAAATATTCCTTGGGACTGTAAGTCCAGGCTGAGGTGCTCCAGGTGATACTCCTCAGCTGTTGAATATGCATAACACATCCATGAATTCTGAAATATAACAAGCAAACAAATGCCTCATGTTATACTGTAGTACGGTGAGAATGGAAAAATTCAGACAATTAATGTATTGAAATAACGTTTTTGCTTACGAATTTAAACAAAACTACATGCAATTTACATTTCTCCTGTTTGTATAAATCGCAGAGTATAATGCTCTTTAAAGAGTCGCTCTTTAAAGAGTCCACTTTACTGGAAGAAGAGGAAGGAAAATTGCTTCAGAGCAGCAAAAGGTATATCATGCACCTTAGAAATGTGTACTTTCTAAATCTGATGTGCATGATTGTTTTAATCACAAATTACAGAATTTCAAAAATACATCAAAGACTGTAAAATAAAAAATTCCAATTACATTGAGTCCAAAGAAAGTTTGTAGAATGATTTTTATGTCCCAGTATACAAGTGTGCATGCTGAGAGTGT
Source organism: Chiridota heheva (assembly GCA_020152595.1). Classification (NCBI taxonomy): domain Eukaryota; kingdom Metazoa; phylum Echinodermata; class Holothuroidea; order Apodida; family Chiridotidae; genus Chiridota; species Chiridota heheva. The sequence goes on along the minus strand of JAIGNY010001666.1, from coordinate 1,565,116 downwards.
GAAAATTTAAGTACAAATGTGTTTATTCTATTTGCTGTCATTCTTTATTAGTTTGGTTTTGTTTTGTTTAATGGCACCGCGACAGTCAGAGTCAAATGTGCCAGCTTCAATCACCTTAGTTAAAACTAAGATGATTGAGGAAAGAGAGGTGGGATAGAGGGAAAGAGGAAGAGAAGGTGGATAAGGGAAAGAGGGTAATAAAAGGAAGGTAAGGCAGAGAGGGAAAGGAAAGGGAGGTTTAGATCAGGTGGAATCAATTGCTGTTGCGGAAGGTGAAGTTGGAGGTAGGATTGTTCTTGAAAAGAACGGAAATTGAGATGGAGGGGGAGAGGTGTGATCTGGAGTTCAGGTATACTGTAAGGGACAGGTTAAGAGGATATGCTTGATCGAGAGATCAGTGTTGCATGTAGGGCAAAGAGGAGCAGAAAAGCCAGAAAGTAGGTGAGAGTGGGTGAGAAAGGTGTGGCCGAGGCAGATGCGGATGATAACAACATCCTCCCTGAGGTTGTGACTGTGCAGTGGGACGTTGGTCCCAACTTTGGGTTTGATGGTGGGAAGTTTGTTACTGGTCTCGAGATTCCAGGAGTCTGCCAGGTCTACTGAGGTAATCAAAAATGGGAAAACGGAGGTCTGAGTGCAGGATAGGAAAAGGAGAGAAGTGATTTGACAGAGCGTTTTTGGCGGCTCTGTCGTTGCCGGGAATGCCGACGTGGCTGGGGATCCAGAAAAAGATCATTTTTTTCCCGAAGAAGGAAATAGCGTGAAATTTATTTAGGATTTGTAGGATGAGTGAATTCGACTAAAGCATGTTGAGGATGCCAGTGAGAATAGATTTAGAGTCGGAGAAGATGACAAAGCGGGGGCGGAAGGAGAGAAAAGAGAAGAGAGCATGAAAACGTGGTGTCAATTCACTTCCCTGAGCTAATGGACGGATGATGCGCCATATGGGCAGCTCTCTTCTATGCTAAGCTCTGATGTTTGTTGTTTGTAAAGCACTCTTGAATATACTTGTATAGAAAGGGCACTATATGAAATAATTACAATTACTATGCTTACTAGTTTGTCTGGTGGGATGAAGCTTGCATGTTTCTTCGTCTTGGGTCTTGCAGTTCCCCTTTTTTTAGAGACCTTTGTGGAAATTCCTGGGAGCTTTATTGCTGCCTTATTCAGAGTCAAGTTGAAAGAGAAATACCTCTTAGACTGTTGACCAGTTTCACTTTTACTGACAGAATCAAAAATCTTACTTAAAGGTTTACACAAAGAACCCAAACCTGGAATCCCTCTACCTATCTGAAACAATGCAGCATTATTCAATGGATAACTATGGAAACCTTTTCCATCATATTTAGTGCTTTTTACAGGAACATGACTATTTCTTGGTAGAGTCTTGTTTTTAAGATAGATCCACTTGGAAAGAGGTGAAATAGACTGCTTTAGGTAGGTAGAGCTGTACAAGTTTAACGATGAAAACTGCCATGTTGATAGTTGGCTTGCTTTAATTGAACAACAACAAAATGAGGTTAAAGATTTAGCAATCTTTTGAAATGCCATTCTTGAATTGTTTCTTTGCAACTAATCTGGTCAATGTATGCTATCTTGGAAAATCCTGCTTGAAATCCTTGGTATTCAAATTGCAGTTGTACAGCTGAACAGAAAACAGAAAAGAAAAGAAGCAATAGGCCATTGTTCTTTGTAATGTAATGTTTAACAAGTTTCACAAAATTACATTTTGGAAATTTATCTATATATGACACATTTGGAATCAGAAATGCTTGGAATAATAAGCTAGCAGACCCCTAGCTTTGCTGTTTCACCAGACCGCCCCTCTGTGGGCTCACCCTTCTCCCCTAGGTCCACCCTTCCCCGTGGGGGTCTGCCCTGCCCCTCATGAGAAAACATGATTTTTTATTATTTTTAGTTTTGATTTTTTTTCAACTTAATAATCTTAACCAACCTCATAAATGAAATACCTTACTATACATAGATACAGAACACAGAATGATAGCATAGTAAGTAATTGTCCTTTGGCTCATAAATGGTCCTCATCAGTCAGAATAGTTTCCTTTTGAGGTATGATTATAGCTAAAATCCCAGAACTTTTCACCATGGGATTGACCCTACTGGGGGCCCCTGGACTCCACACCAAAAAGACGCAGCGCTTCGCGCAAGCGCATTACTGTGCACCTCAACAAGTTTACCACCCTGCCCCTTTTTAAGTCAACCTAGGGGTCTGCCTAGTACTTTGAAATAGCATATCATTGATTTACTTCAATATTTTACTGAATTGTAACACTGCACAAAAGATAGGCCTTATGCTAGGTTAGTCCGAGATTCCTCTGACGGAAGTTTGGGCATCCACTTTCATTAAAGTTTTGCATTTTGCATTTTTGTTATTAGGCTCTACCACACAGTCTATGCATTGTCAATGTATACTAATGGTAAAAGTACACAGTTGCAGGTCGACAACAACCTGAGATGAGAAGGTATTTCTTGTAACAAAATACTCACATTGAAAATTCTCCATTCACATGGAAATCTTAGGAGTGTCTGCTTAACGAAGTTTACTTCCTGTCAATCAACACAAAAAGAATCATGATAAAAGTAAATTTGCAAAAAACAAAGTATTTTGTCACCAATCTACATCAAATTCTCAGCGAAGCTTTCATAATTTATTGTAACAAAGTTTGTCAAAAGCATGTCATCAGCATAATGTGAAAATAGTCAATCAGGAACCAGTGTCTATAGTAACTTTCATGCCATATATTAGCTGTTGAATATACATTTCTGCGACTAATATGAAATTAAATTCATTTACATTGCGAGTCTATTTTGAGTTACCATAGTTTCTAAAAGGTTGATTTAGAAATATGTATATCTTTTACTTAAGATTAATCTTTGTTATCAAAATAAATCAAAATAATGCATGTCTTTTTAGATTGTAAAAGTGAGCTATTGTATTTCCTTAAAACCTCTAGACCATACTAGAAAGTTAGTTTTTTCATGCCAAAGATTAACGATTAACATTACTTTCATTGTACATGTATTTATCAATAAATTGGGAAGAAAATATGCCAAAATCTTTTAAATTAATCCAGGGTCATGCCAAAGATATTTGGCATATTACATACATGTTTTCCAGACTGGCCTCAGGCTCTAGAGCTCTGTGGATGGTGTCAATTCAAAATTGAAGTAAATCTCAATGATGCATCAATAACAATGAAGGATATCATTTTATCAACATCAGAAAAGTTAGAGGAATTTCGAGCTAATGCTGGGTATGATACAAGTTTCTGTTTAATAATCAAAATAATTTAGAAAACTATTTATATTAATATCCAAAAAGGCTAAGGCTGCAAGGCAAAAATTTCATTGCAAGCAACGCACAGGGAGGGAGAATTACAAATCAGAGGAGTAAGAACAAATCAGATTTCTGGCTGTCGTGGCATAGAGATTATAGAAACAAATTTCTGAATATTACTATCAACCTAGTATGCGTCCACATCCCCAAATAGAGCAGATCTCCAATTTTCAAATCAATCTGATTTGGGTATGTGCCCATGTCCATTGAAAATGTGGCGCCACACACTAATCAAAAGTCAATGGGATTTCCTGTAAATACGTCTCTTTATTTTGGATATCAAACTAAAACACCTTCTCACTGAAAAATTAAACACACTTGCTTCAGTTTGTTTCCAGTTGCAGTTGTAAATTTTAGAGAGACACAACAACAATAAATGTTTAAAATTAGAAGGAAAGAAAAATAAAGCAACAATTTTTTCTCAGGTTTTTTCCTTTTTAAAATCGTGAAACGCTCTTAACAATACATGTAATACCGGCACATGTGCATGTGTGTACACATATAAAATGTATTACGCCTCACAATTAGCGTGCGCAATATTTTGAATATCTTACTCTCGTGACGCGTATGTATGCATTTGGCATATACGTGTTGGAATTGCAACACTCAAACAGTGCAATACAATTCTTGCGCTTTATATACGCCCGTGAAAAATGCCTGTTGAATTTTCCCGCCCATGTTGCTGACAATATTAACAATTCTCTCCACAGAAAATTCATTTCTATGCAAAAAATCCGCTGTAAAAGACCATCGAGCCAAAACTTCCAGAAAATAATGGTTTTTGATACATTTCTAGCAATAAGTTTTATTCAGTGATATCATCATTTGATTCGGGGACGTCTCTCCTTGATACGGAGGACTAAGTTTTTCGTATTTACAAGGTAAGGAGAGAAGTTAGTAGCCATCGGAAGTAAAAGTTTGTTGTTTTGGTGATCTTGCATAATATTGCAACATCATTGTATTGAGATGTAGTATAAACCACAAAAGCAGAAGAAAAATCGCGCAACTGGTATGCACCATACTGCACAAAAGTTCGACCTATGGACAAATACGCAAGGATTAATCGATTCTGGTCGAACACGAAATCTATATAAATATGCAAGGCTCTACAAATTTCAGTTTTGACAGTTTCTGGCTATCTAAATACCTTGCAGATGGATACTTCTTGCACAATTTTGAAACTGGCCCCGTGCAACAACGGTGGTATAACATTTATCGCCGACTCAAAACATCGCAGAGACCGCAGCCTATTGGATTAGGATGGCACAGTGTGGTTTCACTAGCATCTTTGTCAATATTAAGGAATGGTTGGGCACTGTGGGTGATAAGAAATTGAAGAAAAAATGAAAAATAAATATTTCAATAATGGAATGCTTGTTATTCTCTAAACAATTTGCATTCATGCAAAATTTGCCCTAAAATTGCGGAAAGTATGTTTTTGATAGTCTTGCAGCCATTGTTGGGAGAAAGTTCAATCGATGATGCGGAAAATCGGAATAGATGTCCATGTCTGATGGGGAAAAACATTTTTTGACAAATTCTTTTCCAAGGCTTGGATTTTTTGCCCCCACCTTTTAGTTAATCCAAACCACGTAGCCAGACCTGGCAATTTGGGGGCCCAGAAAAGGTGGGAAGGGCACATTTGGTTTAATGAAATATATATTCCACTCGTCTTGGACATTACCGATGCACAACGATTTGTTTAATGTAACCAGAGGCCTAGGAAGCAGGAGAGGGGGGGGGGGGAGGGGTGTGGAGTGGTTCCATGATAATATTTTCAATGGATGCTTTCTTCCCGGTTGGATGCTTTCTTCCTGGTTGGATGCTTTCTTCCTGGTTGGATGCTTTCTTCCCGGTTGGATGTGTTTTTCCCAGTTGGATGCTTTCTTCCCGGTTGGATGCTTTCTTCCCGGTTGGATGTTTTCTTCCCGGTTGGATGTTTTCTTCCCGGTTGGATGCCTTCTTCCCGGTTGGATGTTTTCTTCCCGGTTGGATGCTTTCTTCCCGCTTGGATGTTTTCTTCCCGGTTGGATGCTTTCTTCCCGGTTGGATGCTTTCTTTCCAATTGGATGCTTTTTTTTCCGTTGGAAGGTAAAATTGGGGGAATTATCAACATAAAATTCAAAAATGTAGTAAAATTAGATAATCAGGATTTTGAATCACATTCAGAAAATTATATAGGCCTAAAGGTGATGAACAATTGAAAAACAAAACAATGAACAATAAAACCAACTGACCAATTAGATGGCGGCGACAGACTATTACTGCGGAAAGCAGGAGAAGGGCAGGTGTCCCATTTATCTGTTTAGGGCGCAAATATTTTGTCAATATATCATGAAACAGGAATATTTTGCACATGAATTTTTTCATCTTTTTTTTTTTTTTTTTTTGTCAAGCGAAGTCCCTGCACTCCCACACACTTTTTTCCTGGCAGCGCTGCTGCGCACTAATTACAAGTATGGAATTATTTTTAAATTTCCCGAACCGAAAATTGAAAGAAAATTACCGAAAAATGAAGGAAATAAAATTTTCCCAAAACGAAGAATATTTCACGAAAATTGACGAAGATTTTCCGAATAGCAGTAAATTTTACCAGTGCATTTGTCCGCTTATGACTGTGATTTGTTTGTTCTTCCCCCTCCCCCTCATCCTAAGAGGTGACCCTACCCACGTACCTCTTGATCTTTGAGAGTACTTTAAAGTCAACGGAAATGTATATCCACAACTTTGATGATTTATTCTAAAAATCATTTTATACCTCAACAAGATTATTTTTTTTCTTTTCGATTTTTCTTTAATGACGATAATGTTTCATCCACATCTTTCCTGATAGTAGGTTGTTCACAATTACTTAAACTTGATTGACACATGTATAAATCCCTTTAGTTGTTTTTACGGATAATTCTCCAATATAACGCCCAATCAAATCTTGTAGCTTTTAACTCTTTCCAAAACTTGAATATCAATGAAGGGGCGTAAACCTTTCAAAGGATCAGACGCTGAAACTAGTTTTAATATTTACGATGAAATAAAGTTTAATTTTAATATCTCTCATAATGATTCCGGTTTAAACTAATGATGTCAACGGTTAATTCCATGCTGGTATTTAAACAGATAGTGCTTTAAAATCTGCTGCTATTCGACAATTTTGGCTTAAATCTTAATTTGAAAATTAAGGACAAAGTACTGGTATCGCGTAGGCGCAGCATTTTAACAGTTTAGGAACGTTACTCATTTTACAGAAGAGATCAATTTATCAACTGAGCGAGTTACAATATTATGAGTGCACTTGATGTTCGAATCTTTACCTATTCACACTTGTTGATGAGTAAAAGAAGAAAACTCACTCTTGAAAATAAGGTAAGAACTTTGATATTATAGTAGTTAAACCATGGAACACCTTATTGTAGAAGATCTTAAATGTGGAATTATTTAATATTCCCGTGAATCTGCATTTTCATTTATACGATAAAGGACTATTAAAGTTTTGATTTTATATGGTAGAGGAATATTAAAGGAACAAATTGATGGAAAATTGTTCATTCGTGGAAATGTTATTTTATAGAAGATCTTAAATTTGTATTAAAGAAATATTCCCGTGAATTTGTATTTTCATTAGTTCAGATTTATATGGTAGAGGATTACTAAAGAAACAATTTGGTGGAAAAACCTGTGTTAATATCTTATACCGTTTTAGAGTTATAGCATTTCAAGATCTCGCCATTGTGTGGTCGGAACAGTGTACAGTTTAATGTCATATACTTGTAGATTCAATACAATTTTTATGTATTTCTTTGAAAATTGATGGTCTCTTTTTAAATCATTTTTTTATTATTCAGTTATTCAGTCAATTATTCAGATGGGTTATAACAATCACTTTACAAGAGCATGTTTTATGAAAAGTACCATACTCTCTAAAAAGCCATTTGTCGTGATTTTATTGTGGCGGCGTACAATTTATTCCAGCACACAGTAATTAAATCCAAGACGGTTACTGATTTGCTCATCTGTGTATGTGTAATCTGATCTATGTGGTATTCGACCAATCAAAAGACACGAATAAGAAATTATTTTATCGTCCGTAATGCACATAATGGCCTTTAATTGAAGAGAAATACATTTCTTTTATACAAGTATATAGAAATACATAAAATATATATAAAAACCCGTCTACATCTGCAAGTATTACACGCGGTATACCAGTATACTATATTAGTCATGCACTTTTCGACACACTGATGATAGTCTTTGAAATGTA
>JAIGNY010001666.1:1487500-1552500 GCA_020152595.1 Chiridota heheva | reverse complement strand
CTTACAAAAATTTCTGGGGAAAAAGTGGGGGCGAAATGATTTCATGGGGGATGACCCATTGTCCCCCGTATCGTAACCACTGTGGTTGGACTGAGGGGTAATATGCGTTGATCTGATGTTATTGACAATTGAAGGTTAAGTTGAATTTAATGACAATCGAACTTTTTGTACATGTTTTTAATTCCGTAAAATTATGTTTCATTTTTGGTTTCGATGCGATAGCATCAAGATTATGCGGTCATGATGGCGCGCGTGTGTGTGTATGTAGGTATGTGTGTATGTTTGTGACGGTCAGCTCGTAACGCGATATCTCAATAACAATACATTGGATTCATGTCATATGTGGTACACAGATAGCCCATGGTCCGTAGATGTGCCCTATTGTTTTCAATGGTGATGTCATGCATATTAATAGATAGGCGCGGCTTCAGGTTAAAATATTGAAATGTTAACATTTCAACAACCGCATGTTTGTTTCGTTTCATATTTGGTACAATTATGATGTTAGCTGGTCTGTACATGTTCATAATATAAAAACGTTGACTTTCATTAATATGCGTAGTGGGCGGGGCTTAATATGATTTTGCTAAAAAGAGCTTGTAAAAAAGGTTTCTCAAGAACGGTAAACTGGATTCATGTCATATTTGGTACACAGATAGCCCATGGTCTGTAGATGTGCCTTGTTGTTTTTGATGGTGATGTCATCATATCAATAAGTAGGCGGGGCTTAATGTAAACATCTGGAAATGTTCATATTTTAACAACCGCATGTCGGTTTTGTTTCATATTTGGTATATTATAATGCTAGCGGGTGTGTACATGTGCATGATGTAAGAACGTTGACTTTCATTTACATGCGTGGGGAAGAGGGGGGGGGGGCGGAGGGATTATATGATTTTGTAAACAAAACACCCCTGCACTTCCTCTTTCAATCCTAGCTTCCTGGCACTTAGCCCCGTACTACTCTCAGACTCCTTCTGTTTTCTTTTCTTGCTACCTCTGGAATGACCTCTCAGGCATAATTTGACCCTCGCTGTAGCGGTGTCGTTAAGCCCTTATCAAACAAACAAACAAGTAAACAAAAAGCTTGGAAACCGATATCTCATGTATATCACTGTATTCACGTACGTCATGTGTGGTACACAGATAGCTCATGATATGCAGATGTGCCCTAATGTTTGTGGTGGTGACTTTATGCATATCAATAAGTGGGTGGGGCTTAAAGTAAAACTTTTGAAAAAAGTGATAAATGAGCAACTTTATGTCCGTTTTGCGTCATATTGGGCATGATAATTTTGTTGGTTATTGTGTACATGCTTATGTTATCAACAGATGTTATTGATATGCATGGTGGGCGTGGCTTAGTTTGAAATTGTTAAATGATGTAAACACCATACTGTATCTCATTAACTATATATCAGATTTATGCTATATGGTACACAGATGGGTCATGGTCTGTACATATGTTCTAATGTTGTGGTAGTGATGTTCTGAATATTAATGAGTAGGCGGGACTTACTGAAAAAAATTTGAAATAGGATAAATGAACAACTGTTTTTGCATCATACTTGCTATAGTAATGTTGTTAATTATTTTGCAAATGCTTTATGTTGACGACTCAACTTTTGTATTGATCTGCATGGTGGGTGTGGCCTATGAATAAATATTATGGAATAAATACTTTCGCATGATATGCAACGACACGTCAGTTAATACAAATTTTTCAAATCAATAAACTTATGAAAAACAAAAGCATCGGAACCACAAAACCTTTAGGTTCTTGTTAGTATTTATCAAAGACAACAGAAGATAAATGTTACGCAACTACAACAACCATTTGATTCGTTTGATCCTTCCTGTTCACTTCATTTGTGAAAAATGCTTTGATGACAATTTTAAGATTAGTTCGTTGAAATGACGACGAAACCAGGGGTGGGGAGAGGGGGTTAGAAAAGTGGCATACCCTCTCCCCCTCCCACACACACACACACACAAACATTTTCATTTATTCAAGTTTTGCTCAATCAGCCTAAATCGTTGCCCAAAATTCCATTAAGTTATCCGTTAAGACCAAAAAACTATATTTTACACGAGCTTGGAAATTTCGGTTCTTTGTAAACATGAATATTTGTCTGATGGGTATTAAATACCCGTTCGTTATTTGCATGACTACAGCCTTTTGCAGATTTGCATATTTTAAAATTATTACTCTTAACTGATGTGTATTAATATTACAAATTTTCTACCCACCACAGATACATACATGAAATCACTATGGGACGTTTACTACCAAGCGCAATTTTTACTCTTCTCCTACTCACGCATATATTGAACCACTGTCTGGCAACAAACAACATGGCCATACAACGAATTTACGAAGCCAGAGATCCAGACAGAAACGCCCTTTATTTACTCAGAAGAGGTATACTTTATTTATTTTCTATATCAGTCGCTCAGCTACATAAACAAATCGAGTATTGATCATGAGTTTGTGCTCGATTTGGAGATCAATTGTTTTCCTATGGCTAATTGGCTGGAGGGGTAGGGGAAAAATGGAGAAGAAAAAAAAATAGATCATGGTCAGGAAAATATCGGGGAAATTAGGATCATCATTCGGACATAATCGGAAAAATTTGGATCATCCTACGGAAAAAAATCGGAAAATTGACTGTAGATTATGACTGAGTTATATCACGAGTCAGACTAGGCCGTGAGTCAGACTGTATATCATGAGTCAGGGGATCATGAGTCAGACTGTAGATCATGAATCAGACTAGATATTGAGTCAAACTGAATAGTCATTGCTCACCCCCCAAAAAAAGTCTAATTACACCTCAGGCCCCCTACTATGCTTCATTTCCGATAGTTTTCAAGTGATGTGAATAATTGCGTGAAATGCATCTGCAAAATACAACAGCCAATTCTTTGATGTGATCAAACGCATTATCTAGATCTATTTTTACTGAATATTTTCATCCTATGTATTCAATCTTTTATTAATTTTATATTTAATTCTGCATTGCTCTTACTGCTCGAAATATCTCGGAATTATCATTCACATTGAATGGCGATATTAGGATCATCATTCTGATGCAGATTAATCATTCTGGTCGACGTAATCAATATACAAAATAAAGAATTTAAATGAGATAAAAGTCTGACATAATCCTTATTTCATATAATAAAATTGAAAAACAAATGTGCTAACCAAGTTTCATAACTCCTGAGGCAATTTAACACATTTTTTGTAATTATTAAAAACTTTATACTACTACTTAATAATACCATGGGAGCTGCCATTTTGATTTCAAAACATGCACATTACGATGTTATCAGCCAAGCAGGATTTTAGAATGTTTTGTATTTCTTTATAATCTACCTTAAGTTTTCTAGCTTATGAAAAATTGTTTTCCTTTTGTAAGGGCTAAGGACATTTTTGTGTACACATGAAATTATCAAAACATGCTGTTAAAACTTTATGCCACATCATTTTGGAATACAAACTTTTATCACATTTATAAAGAAATACATTAAATTCTTTATGTCCCTATTGAGAAATTATGTCATCATGCACAATATTTCAATACAGAATTGAACAAAATGGCAGTCCTCATGGTCATTTTCAAACATGAATAACTTGAGATAGGAATATAATTTTGTCTTGCTGTGTTTGGGAGTTGGTTATGATTTGTATCCTCTATCATATGAAATAATGATTGTATCAGACTTTATGTCTCCTATACATTTACACGTTTTAAACTCATCTTATAACGGAACTGCAAAAAACACACATTAGAAATAAATACAAAATACAAATCAGCAAAATTGGTAAAACATGAAGCATTTGATAACCTTTGCTTTGCAGCCGTTAAATGTTCTGTATAGATCTTTCAAATCTGACTCGGCAATTTTCAGATAACTAATTTGAATAATGTCACATGGCCGAGATTCACGTGTCCAAAATGGATCAATCGTACACCGGAGGAATCTTATTGACCGTTTTACTGGAGGAATCTTAGCCGTCTGCACAATTCATGCACGGTATGGGACCCAGCGTATAATGTTTTCAAGCGCACGTATCATATGTGCGTTATACATGAAGGAAATACGCGCGCGTGTTGCTGCTTACATTCCCCAAACTTGCACCTCATTGGTTGGGAAACAAAGGAAAAGTTTCCCCAGCATTTCATAGGTCGAAGTACTGAAAAAATCACGTTCGGCTAAACTCGGTTTGAAAAGGTCTAACAATATGCTAAAACAATTACCATACCAACTTTGTTCAAAAAAAAATCCTGCTGTATATTTTTGTGTGAGAGGTAATACATGTACTTTTCATTTAGGCGTCTTGGAAACACCTAATTCATATACAGCAGCATTCAACAGTACTCAAATCTATAAATGATTTCTAATCAAATTTGAAAAAATTGTATGAATATCGATGACGACTTCCCGCAGTTAAAGGCAGTTAAAAGAGGCCCTATCTTTTTGTTTTATTGCTTATTTCTTTGCAAACAGTGAGTCTATGAAGATTTGACGTTGTGAGTACAGTTCTGTCATCTTTAACCTTCACGAACCTCCAAGAAGTAAAACATTGCTTCAAAGTTTGATAGCCATCTCAATTTGTCGTATATGATCATTTTACCACAAGCAGTCTTTTTAAACAACGCATGCAAGCAACGCATTGACAAAATTAAATTTATTGAAAATAATCATCATCACTCGACATTAAGATTTTATTTTGTAAATTGTCCATTTATTTTTTTGCGATATTGTTTATATTTGTCAAGTCTTATGAATCGTTTCCTGCCAATATCTTTATCTTCTTGGTAAATTATTACATGTATTAGCTACTCTAATTTAATTATTGGTAGCTTAGCAACAGCTATGGCGAAGAAGATAATGCCTAAATTGTTTTTGTTTTTTAACTCTAATTGATTTGTTTGTTATTTTCAATTGTAGAAATGTGCATTTACTCTTAATTTTAAATATGAAAGATGTGCTGCATTAACGCGGTTAATTGACTTGCTTTCCCTCGCACCCCGGGGCCCGGGGATGATGTTGATCTCCCGGGTCCGCTGACCTGCTGATCCGGCCATTCTCCTATTGCCAAAAATATATATACATTATCCCGCGAAATTTTTGATGTCAAGGGTGAACTATATAACTTGCAATAACATATATGAATATTTATATTTTTGTGGACAAAAACCTTCTTTTTTTTTAAAAGATTTCCTGAAATTTGGTTTTAGCTTCTTACATGTTTTTTATTACCAGCAGCGAGGAAAAAGTCCATGCAGCGAGAACGTAAATGTATTACCGCGACGTGTTGGAGGAAAAAAAGCAACAACTATTAACAGTAAGAATTTATTTTGCCTCTTTTCGATTCACTTGGTCTCTCTGTGCCTGTAGCTTCATATTTCTAACAAAAGGTATAAATGCCATCAGGTTTGTTGTGCCAGGAGCTGCCTGACACCTGCCAGAGTAATATAGAGGTTCCCGACACCTCAATTTGGGCCATGAGGCTGCTTAGGTAAATCACAAAGCGCTTTTACAACAAATATAACAAAGTGAAGAACAGAGCTGAGGAGAAACTACAATCAAACAGTCAAATAGCAAACCGAATTGATATACAAAAAGATCAGTGATACGTAATCAAGACCGTTCTGATCATTTCCTTCAAACGATGAGTCTTAAAAAATCTTTGAAGGCATATTCCCATGTTTTTTTTTTTGTACCTTTCATAAGAAAGATAATTTTTTTAGATCAAATGTAATACAGAAATCATATTGATGTGTCATTCCTACCAGGAGATATTAAAATTTTAAGGTTTACAAAATATGCCAATAAACGAACAGGAAAATGCTCAGTATGACATCACAACAACACATTCTCCCACAAAGTTGATGTATTTCATTAAAATCTATCATCCTTTTTATTAGTAAAACCTGCTAGAAAATTGAATTGATGAACGTTAGGTATTTATACACATTGCCAAATATACCCTACTTCAATAACTTTTGGAAAATTGTTTCTAATCATACAGAAACAACCAATTAACGTTGAAAGAAATACATAAACATTTGCAATTGAAATGCCTCTATGACATCATCAAACACGAATTCATCATACTGTACAAAAAACTTTAAAATGCAATTGGAAAATCTTTAAAAATCCATATCTCCTGAACGGAATATGGTATCAACCTGATTTTTGCACCAGATTGGCTCTAAAAGTATGCTCTTTCAAATAAATTTCTTACCAAAAAACCCCCATGGGAATAGTCCTTTAAAAGATATCGAGAGATGTTGAGTTGTGAATTTTAGATGATTGTTCAAAAGACAGAATGAAGGTATATTATAGTCCTCATCTTATCGTTATACCAAGTTTTTGTTACACTTCTATAGTTGCAGGGAGATTATGAAAGATGAGAATAAAAAAAAGTTTACTGATTGTCATAAGTCATCACATTCGTATGTCTGTGAATAACTAAATTGATACGCGCATATACCCGTACCTTTAGTTTTATGTCTTTTCAGAAACACGATTCTGGATATTCTTTTGGGACTGACAGATAATACCAGAGAATTCATTTTTATATCATCAACGTAAAGAAAGCTATAGTGAAAGAAAAGCGGTTCAAGTTTGATTATAGGAGACAAGAATGATATCATGCGAAGAAGGTAACGTGATCCATCACGTGCAACTGACATTGACATGAACAGATTCCGCCCATTAATCAACAGATCAATGAAATTCAAAATTGTAGGAACGGCATCGTCCCGTAATTGTATTCACAAGTGAACGCCGCCGTGCTGGGAACGTCATTTCTTCCGGTTTTCAATTTTCCCTATTGATAGCAAGAAATCGGCGATGTTATTGATCCCATACCGCGCCGGACTGATCATATGGGCCTACATGTGTTATCGATAATAAATAATTTAATGTTCTTTTCGGTACGTGGTTGACCAGAAAACTCTTGTCTGCTTGTACCGGTCACGTCCATAAACATCCATGGTTGAAGGCATAAAACAGCCGACATATTCAAATCATTATAGTTGTTTTTTCTTTCTTATCAGTTATTTGTGGAGGATGGAATAAAACTAACTAACAGTCAGATTAAAGGATATCAAAGGGAGATCAGCCATCCTTGAATAAGTCTAGAAAATATGGTTTAGAGGGGCTAAAGATAATGACCTGGATTAGATACTAATAACGTTGCAATACAAATGAAAAAAGATATCAAAGATTGTGTCCGACGGACCTTAACCGGTTAACGGGGAATTATAATAATATAGTGTAAATCTAAGGGAGGTTAAAGATAATAGCCTGGATTAGATACTAAAAACGTTGCAATTAAAATGAAAAAAGATATCAAAGATTGTGTCCGACGGACCTTAAGTCGATTAACGTGGAATCATAATAATTTTGTGTAAATACATAGCCTAAAGGTTCAATGACGTTCATTGTATTGGAAAGTACATTATAATCTTAGTGGAAACATATTAAAGGAATATCTCTATACATTTTAATTTTAATTTATATAATAAAGGAATATTAAAGAAACAGAATAGTGAAAAACATATAGATATATTATTCCGTTTATCATTTTCGGGAGATTCCCCTCTTTAGAATAAAGATAATTTTTTCCGAAGGGGAGGACACCCTATGTAAATTATGTAACTTCCGGATTTCCATTTACAAGTGCTTTGACCCACGGTTTTTGATTAGCTTATATGCGGTCATTGTATGTGCGGAGTGACCAGGCTGCCTTGTGTGCATACCTGTTTGTGCAATGGATATTCTCTTTCTTGTTTGGTACTGGATGCAAAGAGCTTGTGTAGAAGCTCTTTGCTGGATGGGTCTGCGATAATCCCCAGCGAAAACAGGCCAGAATTGATAAGTTTGTCATTAAATATCTCTTAATGGTGGATGTCCATTTGGGAACCGGATAATTTGTAGATAAAAAAGTATAGATTTTGAAAATGCAAAAATGTAACTGACCTAATTGGTTATAAAATGTATAGAACCCATACAAATTCTGTGCCATAGCGTTAAGCTGTTTTGTTAGAGGCATCATGGGTAATCTTAAAAATGGCGTCTAAAATTTTTCCCTCTTCGGGGGAAGATAATTATTTCCTGAAGAGGAGAATGATCATGATCATGTTTAATGAGAAATTACAATTCAAAGATTTCACCTGTAGTGTGTTGGAAAGTGATACAGCATGATGTGTTATCATTATTTCGGATTCAAGACAATTCTTTTCTGTATTTCTAAAACAAAATATATTTCTTTTATTTAGAATGAAAGTACATGAGCAGATGGACAAAGTGTGCTCTTGTACATCTCAATAATAAAAAGATAAAAAAAGTGTTTCCAATAGTTTAGAAAGTGACCATTATTTTTCTAAGAATACATACAAATTGTCTTGAATCTGCACATCACGCTGTACACTGAAATGTCTCTTTTCAACACACTGGTCAGTTGGTGATATCTTTGAAATGTATAACTCTAAAACCATAACGGAATAAGATATCAATATATTTCTTTCACCAATTTATTTCTTTAACAGTCCTCATCCATATATAAGAATTCACGGGAATATTCCTTTACGATTCTAATTTGACGAGCTATAGCTATAACTTTTGAGAGTGTATTCAAGATGTGTGATGTTCAAAGGTTATACCAGATTACACAGCTCAAACGTTTTCGTTGTTTTCTCGATTTCATTCAATCAAAATGATTAGCATATATTTAATCTTTTTCAGAATCAGAAGTGATGATTGTAGGGAGGGTGGGGGAGAGGAGGGGGTAACTGCTTGCAACGATGCTCTAGAGAACTTGACGCATCATCAGTAGGGTTTTGAGGACGTAGCATAGAAATTTAACAATTTAACCAAGAATTCCAAATTAGAATAATCAGAACTAGGAAATTACGGCCCTGCCACCACCATCACAGTTTGAAAAACCGTCAAAATATCAGTTTGTTGCTTTTCAATAAAAAGGTAATGCTTTTCAAGTCACGAATAAAAAGGTCCAAAAAGGTGCACAATATGTTCACCTTCATAATAACACAAGTGAATGAAAACCAGCCCAAGTTTTGCGAAAATAGTATATAAATTATTCGGCAAAACTATCTTGCCGTCCAGAAAATGTTCGGCCACACCTACATTTTACATTGGGGAAATTCTTAATCAATAATATAAATGGTCAGATCATAAGAATGTGTGTGTGTGTGTAGGGTGGGGGTAGGGGGAGGGTGGCTGGGAGATCGTTCCCCCAATTTTCTGAAAAATGACAAAAGTGCTCCTTTTGAAAATGAAACGTGCCCTTAATTACTGTCACAGGTGCAAGAACTGGTAGATGTGCGCACACTTAAATTGTTTTAAATTATATTACAAAAGTGCCCCTATCAAAATGAAATTCCCCTAACTGACACAATAGTAGGAAACTGCATGGCAACTTTTGTCAGTCTCATTCACGGGAGAATGGGTTCTCATTGGAAAAGTGCCCCTTTCTAAAAATGAAGTGCCCCTTTCACTGTTTTACTTTACTTTATCATTTACATACGGGGTGGACATATGCATTTGACTTGGCAAGTGCCCCCTAGAAGGTCGTGTTCCCCACCGTTTTCGAAAGCTTCCCACACCCTTGAGTCAGATGGTGGTGCAAAGTAAATGAGGGGTTCTATGTTGTCAAAGCAAAACAACACCTACCAACAGGAGTGGTGCCAGGATTTGCTAACATCCATCAACCCGGATCACGACCCGAACGTGCACTTATACCAATTATTATGAATGATAACGTAAAGCCTTCTGTTCTGTACAATAAACTATTGCTCATTGTTGTATAAAATAATGTTCACAGTCCTATAAGTGTGATCCACTACCCCTTACCAAGGGCGGAGCCAGAGAGGGGAAAGGGGACTTTTTTTAAGAGATACTTTTTAGTCAGGGATTATGTAAACAAAATTCGTATTATTTTTCTCGGCGATTTTCGGTAAACTTTATTAAATTTTTTTGGTAAATTTCCTTCATTTTTCTTCGATTTTTGTTAAATTTTCAGTCAATTTTCTTCAATGTTTGGGAACTGTCTTTCAATTTTGGGCAATTTTCTTAATTCTCGTGCAATTATTTACATTTTTGGAAAATTTCCTTCAATTTTTGGTAGATTTCCTTTATTTTGGGGCATTTTATATCCAATAAAAGCTTAATAAAAAAAACATCAATTATCGGGAAATGTTGCCAAATTGTACTCAAAATTGCACTGATTTTACTAAAATATTCTTCAGTTTTTTGTTAATAGTTTCCCAACTTTCCCAATAAAAAGAAAACCTTTCAAGGAGTATACCTTTCTCTCTGCTCCCCGATTATAAGACTGCACACTTTTCTCAATATCTTTTTTAATCATGACAAAACTGCTTATAAAACACGTTATCATGCACATCATGCATGTTTTGGTTCAACTTCCCCCACCCCCTCTCCCCCTCCTCAGATATTCTATCTTGGTTACACCCCTGCCACTAACATGGCTGAGCATAAGAGTTTAATTTTTTCTCATTATCTGATTATTGGGCAGTTGCGGTAGATTATGGGAGCGAAATACCAACCACTTTCAATGTTCAAAAATACCCCGTAGGCCTTAGGCTGCGTCTGTATGGCCGAGCCCTTTTGTTAATATACTATACAAATGTGCATGAATTATGACTCTTTATAACCTTTACTGAAAACCCTGATCACGTGATCTGATAACCCCATAATGCTCACTTACATTTGTTGCAGTTTAGCATGTTTTGAATCATGGTCTACCATTCTGTCATTGCAATTTTGAATTTCGTTTCTCTCGTGACTATTTTTACTTCTCTTTTTCAAAGATGATTTTTAGAGCATGCATTTGATTTTTTACACCTAATTTTGGCGGGCCCCCAAGACCACGGGCCTTAGACTTAAGCCTATCAAATGGCCATCCGCCACTGCCCATCAGTTGATATACACTTTGGTCTGTTGGTTTCTTTGATTTTAACGTCTGTAACTTTTAAAGAAACGGACAGGAAAAGCAACCCTTTTCTTTCAGTTTTTACAGTATACGCGTAATTGTCTATTTTGCGCAATTGAATACAAGCGTACCAAAATTTACATGACAAAGGGACAAATATATGCGCTATTAAATTATACTTTTTCAAATTGTTTGCATACGTCTCTATACAAACATACCTAAAAAGAGGGCAAAACGTTTTACTGTGAAAATTGTTAATCTTATTGTTATTTATGGACATCTGGACATAGGGGAAATGGGTTGAACATTGTGCCAAGACATTCTTTTTGTCGGCGAAATTGTAAGCATGGTAAGGTAGGGGCTATTCAGGGGAGTTGTTGTCAGAGGCGTAACTAGACTTTTTTCCAGGGGAAGAAAAAACAGTACAAATTTCCGAATACAAGTTACCCCCCGCCCCCACGATTTGAGGGAAAAGTTGGTTATTTTTAGGAGAAAAGTTGGCAATTTGTCAGAAGTTGGGATTACTTCATAAATGTTGAGGAACCTTGGGAATATTTTGAGAAAAAAGTCTGATATTTTGAGGAAAAAGTCAGATATATTGAGCCTTACATTCATTGATTTTGTGGAAAAAGTCTGATTATTTTGAGCAAAATTTCAGATATTTTGAGGGAAAAGTAGTGATATTTTGAGTGAAAACTGGAAATTTTGACACCTAATTTAGAAATTCGGTTTTCGCAAAATTTGTGTCACTTTTCCATGGCTGTATACATTTCCTCAGGATTACAAAAAAATATACCAAGTTTCAATTTTGCAAAATTTTCTTTAGATACGTCACTAGTATTCGTCAAATTTATTACTGATTTGTCAGTTATAGACATTGTTGTTTTTCTAATCGTTTTTAAACTAATTTTTCAGATGTTCTGTGTGACACAAAAGCATGTAATAAGAGGGGAAAAGGCAATTTACCAAATTTCCGGCCGGGAGAGGGGGATAATTTAACCTGCCTCCACCACTGGTTGTTGCACCAAATAGTGTTTGCTTAAGGAAAAAAAAAAAACATAGCAAAGGTTTTTAAAATAATGCGCAAACAAAATTGAGGAATGTAAAAGTGTTATGTCACATTTAGTATGATGCACGCTTCACTTATAAAGCTTTAAAACTTGAATATATAACTCAGAATAATTACCGCAGTGCCTGATTTAGGCACAAGCTAACTAAGCTTTACTTTAAGGCTTCCCATTAAGGGACCTTACTTTGATCCTTATATAAAAAGAGAAAAAAAAACAGAAGAAAAATGGCAGTGTTTTATTTTGTATTTCAAGAGTTGAGAATTAATACAAATCAACGCTGTCGTGAAGTGCGACAACCCATATACCAATTTCTACTTAGAAAAAAATATCCAGTAGCGGTGCCAGGTTTTTGGTAATTGGGCAAGAGCTGCAGGGCAATTTGGTCTCATAGGGAGGGGGCAAAAGCCTATAAATCGGAAAATATGTCACTTTACAAAATGTTCTGGGGGGAAGGAAGTAAGGGACAAAGAGATCTTGTGGGTGGCAATTATCCCATCCATACCTCCCAACATAACGCCGCCACTAATTTCACCAAGTCTTATTCTGGTTACACCGACCCTGAACTGATTATATGATATCAACATGGTTTTTCACGAATTTTTTATTTTCTATCATATGAAAGGTAGGCCATCATATTCGAGCACGGGAAATATTCCAAAGGATTAGTTAAGTCGTCAAGCAAGGTTATCTAAAAAAAACTTCAATAGAAACAAAATGCTGGAGAAAGCATTCAAAAATTGTATTCCGTTAAGCAGCGCAGTTCAGGAGATATTAAAGTTTAAAGTTCTGTGTCATTTGCGTAGAAACGACTAAAATCAGACTAATTGTGACGTCACAACTCAGATTCATCAACCTCAGTATATATGTATTCTATCATTTTTTTCTGCAGTTTATTAGCTTCAAAGCCATTTAGAATAAATGTCAGTAAAGTAATAAAACAAAATCTATACGGGTGATTACAACATGAAGAAAGTTTGAGGAAAAATAAATGAAATAGTAAAAACGTTAAATAAATGTTCTTTGAAATACATAGAGATGTTAACGATGGGAGGATAAGGACGCCAACCTTCTACAGTAGACTTTATTACAGCAGTCATTAATATACAGATAGAAAGATTTAACGGGAGAAAATATTGAAGTAGTTCTTTTATTATTTTGTTTCTTTTGAGTTTCATATATGAGATCAACTTGCTTGACTACTGAACTAATTCTTTAAGAGAGAGAGAGAGTTGAACACACAATTACAATGACGGAGTCGTCGCCTGCGTATTCGCTTATGATAGTACAAATGCTATCACGAAACGCTTAATACGACCCAGACGAGAACACAGGTACGACGTACGGACAGACATAACATCGACAACCAAGTCAATGTCCACGGCCTTTGATAACCAGTTGTGGTGCACTGGCGTGTCTACCCACCCCAGGATTGAACCCGGGGCCTCGTGGTCTGTAGACAGGTATTATAACCGCTACACCACAGTAGGTAGATAATTCTTTAAGAAAAAAAAGAAAAAATCTTTCTATTTTCAGAGATTTTATTTTCATCTTCAGTTATTGTCTTCTTCCATGACGTCATCGTCGTCGACGTCATCACCTTATGGCGGATAGCTGCATAGGCTTAAGCCCAAGGTCCGGAGTCTTGAAAGCCCGCCAAAATTAGGTGTAAAAAATATAATGCATTCACTTCACAGCCATTGTTCAACACATTCCATTGGAAAGTTTCAACTTAAGTCTTGACAACTTAGTTTTGACAGATCTTATCCTAAAACATCCCCACCCCTCAATTTCTGCCCCACCCTTGTTTCAATTAGTCTAAAATTTTATTCACTTCTTCCGCAGTAACAAAACCACACACCAAATTTAATCCAAATCTAATTATCAATTTTTGAGATATCTTAATTACAGACAAACAAACAAACAGAGGGGAAGTGAAAATTAAATTCTGGGAAAAACAGAAGAAAGATTGAGGATTGCAAAAGCATTCAAAGGCGTACAGCTCCACATAGGTAATTCTTAATAATGATAAAGTAATTCTTAAATAATCTTCCTAAATTTCAGAAATGCAAAAAATACCACGTTATCATAATACTTGATTAAGTAGCACAAGTAAAAGGAAACATCAAAAACTATCACAGTATTCAAACGTCTGTAGCAGCCTGCATACATGGCAATGGAATATATCAATTACTGTGGTATGAACAATTTCAATTTGCTATAGAACAAGTGCTATAGATTTGGTCTTATTTGTTAAAAAGCTGATCCCAATCTGTTATTGCGAAAATGCTTTAGGAAAACTCGAACCACAAATAGAAATAAAAACATAATTAAATAAATAAAAGAAGTATATTTTAAGAAGTTTGGACGAAAATTTAGTTTGAAATAATACCCTACCCAATTTCCCCGATGCATTCGTGTTACTTTAGATACTGGCTGATAAATTATTGTTTTTAAATCCCCGTAATCCTATAAAATCCATCTAATATTTTAAAGTAGTTTCGAATGCTGATGAAGCAATCGATGATATAATGATGATCAGGTGTTATGGATCGGTAATCTCATGATTAGAACCAATATCATAATCGATTTCTTCTTATATTTGTTAGTCAAAAAAAAAAAAAAAAAAACTCGCACCAATTTTTCTCAGTCAGTTTGTCCAAATATGGTAAGTGGTTCTGCATTCCCTTTCACATTTTAAATATATAAATATATGTTTTTCCAATTTTGATACTCTTCTCCAAAATTGAACAGCAAGTTAAGCAGTTATGCGACCATGGTTCGTCAACACTGCGCTATAGTTATCACTGCTCCTCCGGGTGTTACCGTGGAAACTTACAACATAACTATCTTTGGTCCGGCAGCATGCCTATTAATGGGAAGATAAATGTTCCTATTAATGGGAACATTTTGCTACATGGAAGCCGCCATTTTGTGATATTTCCCATGATCCTTTGCTATCCTAACGTTAAAGCAAATGTAATGTTACATTTTTCAAATTTGAATCACGTCTAGAAAAAATATTTTTTCTAGGGAAAATACCTTCATTACTGTCACGGCTAAAACTTTTCCACTCCCATTTGATATCTTCACCACGCCGTTTTCGAAATATTTGAAATAATAGACAATAGAGCTGGGCTTTTAGGAGGGAAACAGCCATTTTGAAAATCCAAATGTTTTTCAAACCAATGATTTTTATATTTAAAGTTAGAAACGTTGCCATATTTTATCGCAACATCTGAACAATGTGGCTGCGTGACTTAAATATTCTCGTGTGTTATACATGTTCCTATTAATAGACGGAGAAGCTCGTCCCTAGAGAAAATTGCTTGAAACGTCACCAGTAACTGCTATACGTACCAGAGACGACTCTTTCGCGGGGTGCTGCTTAATTCTAACACAGTCATTGATTGGACTTTCAGTTTTCTAGGAAAGGTATCGTCCCTTAAATACATTCAGAAGTAAACGCCGTCGTGCTGGTAACGTCACTTCCGGTTTTCAATTTTCTCTATCGATAGCGAGAAATCTGCGATGTTATTGATCACACATCCGCCGAACCAACCATAGGCAGGTATGTGTGTTGTCGATATAACATCACAGATTTCTCGCAATCAGTAAGGAAAAGTTAAAACCGGAAGTGACGTTACCAGCACGGCGGCGTTTATTTCTAAATTTATTTATGGGACGATATGTTTCTTTTAAAATTTCGTTCAAATATTTATATAATATATTATAAGTTACCTTTAAACTTACATATAAATATCTTCAGGTATACAATACTTAGTGCATAATCTTATATAGCCTAATAGGTACATCTGTCAGTTCAGTCTATAATAAGAGTCCATTGCATATTCAAAAAAATGATTCACAAACGCTCAGCTATATTGCATGTTCTTCAAAATGTTCGAAATCGAGTTTAATAAAATAATCAGTGCCTGATCAGTCAGTGTTCATGATTACTGTCAGAGATGATCGTCTGTGCTAGCAGGGAAGAAAAAAGCAGACAAAGCGCCAATTGTTGCAGCGAGGAAGAATATGACCATTGCTGTCTCCGGCGACCATATGAACAATATCTGGAATTGAAAACAATGAAGAAAACCATAAAGAGAAAACTATTACAGATGCATGATTTTTCTTTTTACAAATATGGATAGAAATAACAATTTCTTTTGTAACTCTATATTAAACAAATTAATTGGAATTGGAAATGGTCAACTTCCAAATTGTGACGTCAGTTTATCAAATATAGACAAGTGCCAAAAATGTGTTCAATGGCGCAACTATAGTCCTGGGGGCCCTGGTCTAAATTTTGCTCAGGTAAGTCCTCCCCCTTACCACACACACACACACACACCTGCCCATTGTTGCCCAATGCATGTGTTTTTTAAAAAGATATGAATAATGTGCAATATACATGGATTGGCATACTCACTGGCAAAATATCATACCCTTTACGATGTGCCAAACACTCAAAGCATTTTTGAGTCCCGTGTGTAATTGTTCATATTGCATGAAGCACAAGTAGGTTAGCTGTAACTTAAGAAAATCAGATCTTGGCTCCCAAAACCTAGAACATTTCATATCTGGATTTTGAAAAATTAGAAAGTTTGGAATCATGATTCGGGTATAAATCGGACAATTTAGGTTTGGTTTGTTGTTATTTAACGGCACCGCGACAGTCAGTCAAATGTGTTAACAACTAAGGTGATTGAGTTAGGACAAAGAGGAAAGGGAGGTGGGATAGAGGGAACGGGGTGAGAAGGTGAATAAAGGAAAGAAGTTAAGGTAATAAAAGAAAATCGAAGAAGGTAAGGAAGGGAAGGAAAGGGAGGTTTAGATCAGGCAGTCAGGTGGAATAAATTGCTGTTGCGGAGGAAGATGATGAAGTTGGAGGTAGGATTGTTCTTGAAAAGATCGGAAATTGAGGAGGGGGGAGAGGTGTGATTTGGAGATCGAGTATATGGGACAGGTTAAGAGGATATGCTTGATAGAGCGATCGGTGTTGCATGTAGGGCAGAAAGGAGCCGAAAAGTAGGTGAGAGTGGGTGAGGAAGGTGCGGCCGAGAAGGATTCAGGTAATAACAACGTCCTTCCCTGTGGTTGCGACTGTGTAGGGATGTTGGTCCCGACTTTGGGTTTGATGGTGTGAAATTTGTTACGGTCTTAAGATTCCAGGAGTCTTGCCAGGTCTTACTGAGGTAGCTGGAAGTGGGGAAACAGAGGTCTGAGTGCGGGATAGGAAAAGGAGAGATGTGATTCGACTTTCGAACAATTCAAATCCTGCTTTGGCAGTTTGGAGAGATAGGAATACTTTTCATCTTTCTTCGGAAAAAATATGCTCGGAAAAAATCTGAAAATGATAATCTTAGATTAAGAGTAAAATTTAAGATCCTGATTAGAAAATCTATTTTCCTCCTCCCCCTGGAAATAAGAATACCTATATATACGCCACGGGCCCACGGTTAAATATGTCGGATAAGTATTTCCGCGGAGAGAGTAGTAATAAAATATCATATATTTAAAATCAAAGATTTTGTATTTTCGTACAGATATAAATATAATTTTCCAGCCACTTTCAATTGAGAACATTATTCACCTCAGATATAAATGGAGCACCGACCGCCGATAATTTGGCCATAAACTGGCATGTTGCCATAGCGTTCGAGCGGTTGTACGTGGGATAGGCCTCGATGGTGATAAGAAACAGCAATCCGTACACTCCAAATGATAGCACCCGAACTGCGAAAATTAATGCAGTCATATCCCCTCTGAAACGAAAGAGAAGTCACAACTTACTTAAAGATGGAATCTAAAATTGCTTGACCTTCGCAGGTAATTCTGATACATGCTAGTAACGTCACTTCCGCTGCGGTTATTGACGGGTTCGTTAGTATGTGTTCAAATATAAAGCGTTCAATTGTTTTGTAATTCCGTCTACGTTAACACCACACGATAGCTGGTATTTAAACCAATGAAGTTCTGTGTAGTAATTCTTTGTTTAAACAGGTTTTAAAGATCTCTGTCAGTTTATGATTATATTTAAAGATTGATGGACAGGTAGCATAGGTGTAGGAACCGGGACCATTTTGGGAGGGGGTATGCCTCCCACTTTTCTGCCGCCCCTTCCTGAAGAAAAAAATGACAAAAGTGCCCCCTTTGGAAAATGAAAAGTTTCTGTCAATTACTGTCAAAGGTGCAAGAACTGGTAGAATGTGCACACATTTTTTCAATATTTATCTCTATATATTACAAAAGTGCCCCTTTTAAAATAAAATGCCCTGAATTACTGATCTAATACTAGGAAACTAGCGAGTTTTGTCAGTTCCATGTAAGGGAGGAATGAGTTCTCATTGGAAAAGAGCCCCTTTCTAAAAAAGAAGTGCCCCTTTTACTTTACTTTTTTGCCTACAAACAGGGAAAAGGGGGAGGGGGTGCCCACTATTTCTCCCTCACTTTTCGAAAGCTCCCTACATCCCTAACAGGTAGCAAAAACGTGAGCTCAATTGGAAAAAATATACCATAAACTATGCATAGAAAATGTTACATCAAAATTGCTTACAGATTGGCCAGTTTACATCATATATTTATTTTTTTGTTCCTAGCGGCCTAATCGACATAGGCCTATACTTCATTTTGGCACATCAGATATCAATTTGGGTGGATCCCCAGGAAACTTGATCCTTAAATGTTTCAGTGTTTCCGTGCCTGTTAGCAACACCGTAGTTCAGACACTCTTGTCACATTTATAGATAGTATCAAAGTGTTCAAAACTGAAACAAAAATATTAGTGAAATTTGAATAAACAGTAAAGAATATTATGACGTAGGTCTGCATGCTTATATGAGTTTGATGTGACTTTTTGAAGTAATATTTTCGTGAATATTAATGTATGATATATAATAATAAAAGAAACAAATTGGTGTCAAAACCATGTTGATATCTTATATCTTAAATTATTCAAGGTATTTGGTAAAATCATAATTCCAAAATACATTCCATCAGACTGATTGAGTACAGGACACTTTAAAACTGGACACAAGTGACGAGGAACAATAAATAAAGACATTTCATTTCTCCCATATTTACTTACACCTTTCTTACAGTCTTCAAACCACACCTAAAATGTGACTGGAAAGGTGAGGTCACATGACCAACTTACTGAACACAACTAGCATTTCGAACCCAGACAGATGGTCGAAACACAGATCTGTAGGGAAGACCAGGGAGAATTGGGAAGGGGGTAAATTGGGACACTTTATAAAAAGAAAGTCATGAGATTAATTAAGTGGTTACTAAATCACATATATTCCATCACTTTACTGTTCTACTTAACCTAAGCACATGCAGTTCCAAGATCAGGAAGATAAGATAATTTCCAATCTTATTTTTTTGCACAAAAAAAAAAAAAATTTATTTGTTCGCAACCATTTCTCTAAACATTTTAAGTATAAATGGGATAAGTCCTATTTTTTAACAGTAGACAGACCACAAATGAGAAAAATTATGTTCAAATCATGTGTCACTTTTCAAGAGAATGCCTGTGTTACCAGGTCACGAGTGGTAGAGAACGACAAAAAAGGTATACCTGCAACAATTTTCTGTCAAAGGCCGAAGTTTACAAAAACAAATATCAGGGAGAATTGGGACATGATGTCCCATTCCCCCTTTGTGTCCCAGTTCTCAACACTTTGTAATAACCACGATCTTGTATAAATTGCAACAGTTTTGTACTTGACCTGTTGATGTTAGGTGTAACATATAATTAGTAAGTATGATATTTATGAAGAGTATTTGCATGTTTTAATGTTGCCCCATTTCTCCTATGATATTGTCCCACTTCTCTCCCCCCCCCCCCTTCCTCCTCTTCCATATACTCGGGGACAAATGGAACATTCCTTTTGGCTCTTTCTATGAGCATGTAAGTCTGACAAAGCTGCCACTGCTATGGCATATGGTCCATGATAAGGACATTGTCTATGCATGATTGACTCTGCATAAGATTAACTTGAGAGAAGTTATTCAACGTTTTTTAAAACAGTGAAAATGGTGTCCCACTTCTTCCCGGTCTCCTCTAAACCTAAACATATGAGGGAAGCAGCGTATGACCTGACGGATAAAAGTTTTTACGGGAATAAAATGATCCGTAAAAAAACAGAATGGTCCGTACGAAATGATTCGCACGTAACATAATGATCCGCACGTAACAGAATGACCACGACGACACAGAATGATCCACACGAGACAGAAAAATCAGGACTGCACAGAATGATGCGTACGGAATGATTCGCACGTAACAGGACAACACAGAATGATCACGGCGGAACAGAATGATTAGGACGACACATAATGATCAGGACGACGCATAATGATCAGGACGACACAGAATGATCAGGACGACACAGAATGATCAGGACGACACAGAATGATCAAGACGACACTAAATGATCCGTACGGAATGATCCGCACGTGCTGACGTGACAAAGAATAATCAGGACGACGCAGAATGACTCGTACAGAATGATCTACACTGAACAGAATAATCAGAACTTTACAGAATGATCCGTAAGGAATGATCCGCACTGAAAAGAATGATTAGGACGGCACAGAATGATCCGGAGGGCACAGATTGACCCGTACGGAATGCTCCACACGTGCTGAAGTGACAGAATAATCAGGATGACACAAAATGATCCGAACGGAATGATCCGCACTGGAATGATCAGGACACAGAAATATCCACAAAGAACGGAAGATTTCTTTTACATGCATGTTTTCGATGGAGGGTGATATGTCATGCATGGAAACAACGGTTCAAACAAAAAAACATGACACTGCTGATATATAAGCTACAAATTGTATCACGAATTCACCATTTTTAACGAATGCATGGTGAAAAGCAGAAAAGCAAAACTCACAATCTCATAAGGCCGGAAATACAGGCAAGTGTTATGGAAGATAATGCCATGCATACACCAGCAGTCCAGCGCTGACCAAGCACGAGGAAAATTGCAAAGACAACCGGTATAGCTATAAAAGAAAAAGGAAACAATCATTTCTTATGACTTAATCTGGTTTGTGGCCTATGTCACTGCACATGAGAACTGGTTCGTATTTATCAGGCCTATGTCACTGCACATGAGGACTGGTTCGTATTTATTATGAAGTGGACCTTTTGACAGTGCCAAGCGCTAAGACAATTCTTAGGAATTATATTCAGTGACCAACACATTGCTTGGTTTGGTTTTCAATTATTTCTATATATATTCATAACAAATAATGTATCAATAAACAAAAAGCAAATACCATTAGTAGTATATAAAAGGGGGATCTGGCCCACTTTTTATGTCGTTTATGTCGCTTTCACTAATCGGACTGGCACACTTTTTATAACGCTTTATTTCCGTTTTTCAGTTTACGAGTCAAGGGTTCCGGCGCACCTTTTATGTCGTTTATCTGGCGCACATGTTTTGGGGTTCTGACCCACTCCCTATCTTGAAAATTTATGACAGAAAAAAGATTCAATTGTTTTCTTTTACTTTTTCGTTTTACCTTATTTTTATATTATGTTTAATCCCTGTAGCCAAAGGCCATTCATATTGGTGGGTGATCCTCTCACAATCCAGTGCTTGGTATCGAGAGGTGACAAGAATATTCTTATTCATTCGCATGCTATATATAATGTGGAGTTCACTTCTCAATAGATTCATACCATGACGAAATGTCTTGCTGTCGTATAGCGCTTCTTTGTGCTGCTGATATATTTTTTCACAACATACATTTTAACGCCTTTTGCCTTTCGGATCTCGCCTCCATCTCCCTTCAGGATAAAATACATTTTGGGTCGAAGTCCTATATACTCACTGACGGGTACTCCAGCGCATTCGTCTTTCATTTTGCCGAGCACCTTTTTGTTCGTGGTGCTGTGGAGCGAGTGGTCTGTCGGATAATCACTCGTGTCATAGAGGTGTGACTCAGAATTCATATCAGCATACACATCCTTGGTTTAGATTTCAAGCAGACGACTATCTGTATAGAGAAGATTGTACCGCTCTCCATATTGCTCCTTAAGGTTTTTGTAATAAAAGTCGTACATCAGATGTTTACTCAGGTCCACGACACACATCCTAACGTAGACTGGTCGGTTAAGCATCAGCCGACGCTTATGTATGTGTAGTGCAACTAGATCTTTATCAAATATATCATGCCTTGCAAACGCGGGACTGGCTATCCACCAGCGAATCTTGTCTTCTTTAGAGATTCTCACGAGTTTGATGTCTACACGCTTATGCAGATTTTTCATAGTCTTACCAAAGACACAATTGTTCTTCAGCTTGTAGAGGTCCTTCTCAAAGCTGGTCGTGGCCTTCTTGTGGAGTTCTGTATTCATGCTGATGTAGGGCTCTATCCATTTGCTTTGATTGAAGCGAATTGCACGATGTATTTTTGTCAACTTCATACCTAGAGAGAGGTAGAGTTTTAAATTGCGATAGTGCACAACATAGCACTTTTTATCACAGAGATTGGGACCAACTTTTCAACATCAGTTGACGAGTTTAAAAGCCCTTGCTGATAATCTGACAACCACTCCTTCGAAACCTTCATACGTTCCGGAGCAAGTGGGTATGCATTGTGGACGTCGTGTAGCTCTTGAGGATACTCAAGGTCCACCTCGAGTATGTAACCCTTTTCTGCATCAGGTGAAAGCGAATCCAGCGAGGGCACCTCGTCCACCAATTCGAATCCACTTGTGGGTAGTGCTTGACTCATCGCCCAACCATACAGGTTATTTGCGTTTAGGTAGAGAATATGATTGTTAGGCTTGGAATCGTCATAGCCTGAGACGTAGGGGTTCTTGGCTTTAGCATAACGCTTGGATACCATGGAAATGACACATCTCAAACCTTTCTCGAAGAACAGGTGCATGTCATAGTCGGTTAACAGTTCCAATTCTACACCTGTATATTTCACGAGTGCACGCTTGTATAATAGTGTGCTGGATCCAGACCATACTGCAGCAAGCAAGTTTTTCAATATATTTCGAAAACATCAGCTAGTAGAAGCACATCAGTCCACAGGTGTAGGTCGTGATAATCTTTCATAGTATCACATTCGAATGCCCCCTAAACCTCCTGCGCATGTTGATAATTCTCATTAGAGATTGATTGATTGATTGATTGACGAGTTTTTAACGGCACCACGACAACGAGGGTCAAATTGTGCCTAAGAGGTCAGATCATTTTAGAGGTAGGAAGGAAAGAAAACAGGGGGAGAATGAGAGAAAATTCAAGAACAAAAGTCAGAAAGCTGTGATCGAGAGAGGTGCATGGGTGAAACAAAAACAAAGTAGAGAGGGGATGGAAGAGGATAAATAAATATGGTTGTAGAGGAAAGCATGATGAAGGAAGGAGATAATTTTATCCGGAGGATTTTTCTGGAAGAACTCAGCAATTGAGTCGTGGGGAGCGAGGGAAGCTCTGAGAAGGTTGTACAGGGGGCAAGCAAGGAGAACGTGATGGATAGTGAGGATGCAGTGGCACTTGTTACAAAGGGGTTGGGGGAACCAATAAGGAGGTGGGAGTGAGTGAGGTGGGTGTGACCAATTTTAAGACGGGTAATATGAGCGTTGTCGATACGAGAGAGGTTGTTGACGGTGGATTTGATCGCGATTGTGGGCTGGATGACATGGAGTTTGTTATCAATTTGGGAGTTCCATGAGGTTTGCCAGCGGTCACGAACAAGGGAAGCGATAAGCGGTTTGATGTCAGAGAGGGTTTTGCGAAAAGGCTGAAAGGGGTAGGGAGGAGGTTGAGGGCAAGCTTAGCGGCTGCATTAGCTCTGTCATTGCCAGGGATGCCAACATGGCTGGGTATCTAGAAGAAAAGAACCCTTTTCCTGCAGAGAGTGGGAGAAAAGAATTTCCGGAGGAGAAGGTGGCATGTGAGGTTATCCCATTTAAGATTGAGTAATGAAGCAAAAACAGCCTTTGAGTCGGAGAAAATGGCAAAGTGGCTGGGAAGAGAGTACTTAATAAAGTTGAGGGCGAGGAGAATGGCCTTAGCCTCGGATGAAAAGATGGATGAGTAGTCAGGAAGTCTGTTACTGAGGGTGATGTCTTGGATAATGGCAGCAGCAGCTGCCTTGTTGCCTTTCTTGGAGCCATCAGTATAGATGGAGGTGTAATTTAAGAGT
Source organism: Chiridota heheva (assembly GCA_020152595.1). NCBI lineage: Eukaryota > Metazoa > Echinodermata > Holothuroidea > Apodida > Chiridotidae > Chiridota > Chiridota heheva. The sequence goes on along the minus strand of JAIGNY010001666.1, from coordinate 1,528,251 downwards.
TGGTCTTTGATTTGGTTGTGGAGATTGATGAATAGATTAGGGTGGGTTTGATTTTTATGATAAGTGGAGAGGTCTAGGTAGACAGAATGGAGGGGGTGGCCCAAGGAGGAAAAGTGGGCCAGGAGTAGGTGTCGAGAGTGGCGGGATTGATGCTGAGATGGAGAGGTCTGATTTAATGCGTAAGCTGAAGGGAGGGGATAGGCTTTTAGTCCTATCAAAGAGGGAGGAGAAATTGGGGTACCTAATGAGGTTGTAAACAGGGTGTGGGTGTTGATTAGGACTCTAAAAGCATATGAGAGGCTAAGCTTTCTACATCCAAGTAGAAAGGGGGGTTCGTTGGCTTCAACATGAAGGCTGGTGATTGGGGAGGTCCTGTAGGCTTCTAGACAAATCCTGAGGGCTTCATTTTGGATGGTGTTGATGTGGTTGAGGTATGAATTGTGAGCGACACAGTAGACAATATTGCCATAGTCAAGCTTGGCACGAATAATGAGCCTGAAAATTTTGAGAGCATAGCGGTCCGCTCCCCAAGTGGTGTTAAAGAGGAGTCGGAGGATGTTGAGGGAGCTATTGCATTTTAGTTTCAGGTTGGTGATGTATTGCTTGTAGGTGAGCTCGGGGTCAAGAGTTAGACCTAGAAACTTTGTGTGTTCAACTTAAGTGATGCGATTCCCATTGAACACAAAGTTTGGGTTGGGGTGGAGGTTCTTAAAATGACAAAAGTGCATGCAGACTGTCTTGTCTTTGGAGAATTTAAAACCGTTATTGTTGCTCCAGACTTGCAGCTGGTTGAGGCTGATTTGGATCCTATTTTTAACAATAGGAAAACTAGGGGAGGAGTATAAGATGGTGAAGTCATCCACGTAGAGGGTACGTTTGATGCTGGGGCCAAGGTTATTCGCAATGTCATTAATGCTCAGGTTGAAGAGAGTGGGAGAGAGGATGCTGCCTTGGGGGACGCCCTCTTCTTGGGGGTACGGGTTGGAGAGGGTGTGGCCAATACGAACTTGGAACTGCCTGGGTGAGAGGAAGTTTTAAATAAAGATGGGGAGGTGGCCTCTGAGGCCAATGGTGTGAAGTTTGCGGGTAATGCCGTATTTCCAAGTAGTGTGGAAAGCTTTCTCGAGGTCAAAAAATATGGCAATGAGTTCTTCCTTTTTCGCAAAGGATTCCCGGATAGCGGCCTCATCAGAGATATGTTTCTCCGTAAGCTTGCTATAGAAGGCATCTTGCGGAGGTAGGCACTTTCCAAACCTTTCCCAGAAATCTATATACTCATAGGGATAAATCCTTTTTACGCAATAACAATTGTCTCTTTTTATCATTCGGTTCATATTCAGTTGTGATATGGAAGTCAACAGAGTCGTTAGCCGCAACCAACTTATCCAATGACGCAAACAAGAATTGTGCGCTATCGATGAGTCTCAACTGACCTAGGGAGAAGGATATATACTTCTCCATGTTGTTGGGGATGCAGGTTATCTTTCCTTCCACTTTTTTGATGGCTTGTATGATCATAGCCCCGCAGGTTATGGAACGCAACTGGGATTGTGGTTGTTATGGAGCTCAGGCGCAGCTTCAGGTTACAGGCATTGTGCGTAGCACCTCTGTACTTATATGTAATATGGCAGTGGTCGCGGACAGAGCCACCATGTAGAAGGTTTTTACATATATGACAATCCTGTGCTGTCCGGTGTGCGCGCCAATCCTCTCTGGTGATTATCAAACGCCGAGGGTTTGCCAGAACTGCTTTGATCTTAGTTTCTTTCTGCTGCAAAGCCTCAAGGAACTTCTCAGCTGCATTTTGTCCTCGATATACTACGGGAGGCTCTGTATGACCATCACACCTTACCATAACATACCCATAACCACACGCTTCGTGCTGTTGAGTCTTTTGGGTACTGGATTGCGAGGGATAGGATTCTGGACCATCTATCTTACAGGTGAGCGCCTCAAAATCTGCGTAGATTATGTAGAGCGTTGGAAGCTGCTTGTGATGGTTTTGAAAGGACAACATGTTTTCGCCTTCTTTCGGCATCTCAATACATACAGCTGTTTGACCAATTCCCATGCAATCAAGTATGTGTGCCTTGAGCAGGTCTTCCCTGGAAAAGCCATGTAAACACCTCTCGCAGAAGTGCTTACGCTCTCGATGGGTGCTTCATCAAAGAACAGGCGGCTGAGGCTTTTAACCATCGTGTAGTGGAACTTAAATGCCTTCTCAATCAATAGAAGTTGATCCTGGGGATATTCTGGTCTTGTTTGCCGAGTCTGTGAACAACCACCCCTTTATCCCAACCAAAGACGTTAATAGCCAGATTATTTTGTTTTCAGCCTTCCCGATCTGGGAGAGTGGAACTGGAGCCTCTATTCCTTCAAAGGTTAAGCCTTCTTTTGAGGGATACTTGCTGTATCTTTGTATCTTTCTTAGCTGGAAACAGAACAGATCAAAAAGCCCAGCGATGGCAGTTATCATCACTCTCATCCACTTGCAGGACACCCATCTGATGGCTGCGAAATACTGGGCTTGTCAATTTTGTTTCTCCATCGACATTATCTTTCTTCAGCCCCACTCTGAGTGCTAACTGGAATTTTAACCCGCGAAGGGCTCCAACCTCTTCTGCTACCTTCCGGTGAATCACCGGGCGAACATCGTCCAACAGGGCAAGTGGGTCAGCACCCAATCGGTGCCCATCTGCGATATTCATCTGTCAACTGCGAAGGTAATTGCCAATTGTCCCAGGCGCCCGTCTGAACCTTGGTGCAGGAACAGGTATGGGAGCAAGCACAGGCCTCGGTGCAGGAACTGGCCTTACCGGTCTGCGGGCTAGCATATACCTATGAGCGATGATGGCATTTATGTAGTTGTTTTTAATATGATTTCCTTTTTTTGCCTGATGGGCCATCAAGGAGGATATTGTTTTGAAGCACATAGTTTCTCAACGCCTCGACTCTCTCTTCTAAGTTCTACTTAAGTTATTCATCATATGCTGCTATACTATAGTATGTTAGTTCTCTAATAGGTTGTCACACCAGATGGTATACCATGATAAACCATGTCTCTAATAGGGATATCGCAACAGCATCATTTTTTAACTTCGGCGAGCACTTCTTAAAAGTCTATACGAGCTTGTTTTTCAATGCGCAGTATCTTTGTAACAACCATTTTACCACCACAACCACGGCAAAGTTGTGTCTGAGAATAAACACCAACCCCAAACTTGCGGCATGGTGCTGTTGGACGTTTACCATTTCTAATCACTACTCGATGCTGCCAGCATTGATCATACATAGCAGGTCTTCCACATGTTTCTTTCTTACCTAGCGGTAGCCAATTACACTTGTTGTCTGCACGTACTATCTCTAATTGCATGTTGCATTATTTGAGTTTTTTCTCATTTGGTGGGAGCTCGGTGTTGTGAGGAACAATCAACAACTCTTCACGGACAAATCCACGAACCGGACTATCTTGAAGATAGTATAGGACAGGCTCTCCAGGCTTTGTAACAGACCGTCTTATCCGATAAACATTGACAGACCACACAGGGTCTGTAGCACGACGTCAATTTCCTTCCAGCTCACGTGGTTGGTATAGATAATGCATTACAGCATCGGCCGGTACTTTTTGTTCCTCCAAGCTAAAAAAAGGCGATCAGCTGGAGATGCTGGTTTCTGTCTCACCATTTTAGCTTTGAAAGCATTGACAGGCCTCTTTCCGATCAGTCGTGTGACTTTCTTGTTCGAAGCTGAAACAAGGGCAGGTAGTCTCTCTACCCATTCTGTCGATCTCTCTCCCTTAGGCAATTTCATTTCCTGAGCATACTGATGTCAGAATAATCGTTCTGCTAGTGTAAGATTAAACCGCTCTGCAAAAGCTTGATCACGATGAACGTCTGGGATTCCACGTCTCACCTCAACGCCATGGTTCTTCAATGTATCAGTTACAGAACCCATGCACTCACGCCCTGGATCCACCTAAAGTAGTTTCGGCCAATCGAGCGGACTACGGTCATAGATGCGGGTAAATGCAAAAGCACCCTCTGTTGAGTACTTCGAGCGTAAAGGCTCAGCCTGTTTATACCGACTAGCAACATCGACCACAAGTAACGCATATTTATAGGTCTTGCGTCCAACTTTGTCATGCGGTAGAAACAAGAGGTCGGCTTGATGAATTTGATTTGGTGTAAAAATGTCAAACTTAGGTAGTGGTATATAGCGGGGAGGAGGTAGGTAGATCTGCCACATAGCTTGCTTCTTTGGCTAAACCCGGGCCTCATCTTCAGACAACTTTGCAGCTTTTGAAAGTTTCTTTATAGCTGAAGTTCTTCTCCAATACCTCTGAGGGCTATAGTATATCTCTGCTAGTTTCATCTTATATTAGACATATGACATATGTATTCAATATGGCAATGAATTACGGAAAGAAACTAGCACCAACACGAAGGACCCGCACAGGTCTGGGTGTGAAAGGTGTACGTACAACTCATTAAGTTACTCTTGATACCCCAACGGCCACAGCAGATAATCACGTGATTGTCAAATTCCCGAAGCTGCAGCAGTATGATGTCATTGTTCCAGGCACGGTCAGACTTGCCTTCAACATCATTCTGAATAGCACAGATGGGACTCGCACTATTGTCAACAGCATAGGCCGCAACATTGTGGGCAAATTAGAGGTAAAACTTGGAGGTGAGGTTGTCATGAGTTTGGACAGCGCAGATGTGTTCTACAACTATGTAGACCCATGGCTCTCCTCTAGCACGAGACTTAACAGCGACTATACCAGGGCATAAGCAGAGACAATTGTCTGGAAGTTCGTGTAGGTGCTAGTGATAAAGCTGATAATAATAAGGGTCACAACGCGATTGCTAAAGCTTTTGACAATATATTTGCAATACCATTAGATTTTAGAGTGGCCACGCCCCATTTCACCCATCAGGTCTGCATGATTGTTTGGAATACATCATATACTTTCCATATACTTTCCTAACGAGAAGGTTATCATTGCAGACGATGACACCATGAATCAAGCAAGTCTTGCAGCAGAGATCCGAAATAAAATGTTGAACGAGTACCCGGTAAACTATACAGATATACAGAGGCACCGGATAAAAATGCTAGACCTCACTAGCTCTGTGTGGACTATCCCTTTAAATTTACCTCGACACAGTACCAGCGGCGTTGTCCTGTTGTTCGTCAAACCAGATGATGGTGGATTTGCACGAAAACCGGAGACTCATGAACTCCGGTATCACTAAGGTCAGTGTAACCATTGAAGGTGTTCCTAACCAGCTATATGCCCAAGGTGTTCTCCCATACCAGCACTGGGACGAGGCTCAGAAGGTATTCGGTTCAGGTAGATTGTCCATGGGTGAGGGCCTCAATCCTGAGGTAGGCTTAGTTGTTAAGGAGATTGGTCACATACCATCGATTTATCAGCATATCTCCAAAAACACTACGCACTTTTTCTTGATCTGTGCAGCACCGATGATGATGCTCTACATGGTAACGGCCGTAAGCTGGGTAACGGCAGTGTAAGCATGAATCTGGAGATCAAGCGCACTCCTGCAGGTAAAGGTACAGTGATTATGTACTATTTCGTCCTCTCGGATAAACAACTGGTTATCAAGAACGGTTTTCTAGCCAGAATGTGGAGTTAGATGTAAACACTATATAGATATACAAAACGGACTTCCCAAGAGACCCCCACACTGCGATTATATGCGGTAAAACAGGCTCTGGAAAGACACAGTATGTGTTGAACCGCTTAGAAACCAGCTATTCAGGCGTATTTGCAAGAATTTTAATATTATGCCCCACCTAGTCTTACAAATAAACATAATTACAATGCGAGTCGATTTCTGATGACTGCAATGTTTTTTTCTAGATTCCTCTGGTGATAAATTGCAAAAAAAACTTGAAATCATAAGCAAGCTCTACCAAGGTATACCTACTCTCTGCATAGTCGATGATTGTTTTGCAGAAAGTGACCTTGTGAATAATTTGCATTATCAAATTGGGTTGCTTTATTCCATTGCAAGTCAGCTAATTGCTTTGATCTAGTTATGAAAGAAAACAGTGACATTCCACAAGTAAAGTGGCAAGAAATCCGTGATAAGCTATCAAGTACAAAGTATGCTAAACTTGTGCTAAAAAATAAACCACCTTTTGAGTACACAATTGAGTAAGTAATACTTAGTAATAGTTAAGTAATGCTTAGTAACAGTTAAGTAATGCTTAGTAATAGTTAAGTAATGCTTAATAATAGTTAAGTAATTCCTAGTAATAGTTAAGTAATGCTTAGTAATTCCTAATTAATGCTTAGTAATAGTTAGGGAATCTTTAGTAATAGTCAAGTAATGTTTAGTAATAGTTAAGTAATGCTTAGTAATACCTAATTAGTGCTTAGCAATACTTAAGTAATGTCCAGCGATAACGCCATGTTGAACACAGCATTATTAATAATCATACTTGCACTACACCTGTGGTACATTTACCCCATTGCATTGCGTGTTCGTAGAGTGATAATAAATATCGATAGTCTTATAGCTGTATAGAATCACTAGGTGAGCAATAGCAAGAAAAGCAGCCATCACAAGATGACCACCGCAATCAGCTAGCTGTCACTAATAATAAAGGCATGTACATGGACTATTTAGGGAAGCATATTTCATCTCAACAGCTTGAAGAGATGTCGGGTGCAGATGTGGAACGATTATATGCTGTATACGAGGCCCGTCTTGGTGATAAAATGTCTAAAATCTTGGGGAAAACAGCAATAAATGTATATGCACGTGCAGCAGCCAGTATATTTAACATTGATAGTGAGCAGGCCCTTGCTACAGACCATGGATAAGCTCCCTTTATACACAATGCATTGAGAAGTGTTAGCTGCATACTATATTTCATAAATGAGGGTTCTGGATTGTACCAGTAAGTATGGTTCTTACAACTGAGCGCCATATTGAATATACAAAAACAAATGATATAAACAAAGGAGGTACAGAGCTTGAAAAACCCCAAGAGGGTGGAAGCCAGAAAACATGCAGCGGAGGCACGCAAGACAAAACGCCAGATAATGATGAATGTCCCGCATCCGAAGGAGGCCGAGCGCTTTGAAGGGGAACTTTGGAAGATGAAGAAACCCCAGCGGGTAGCCGCTGCAGAGACAAAAGCTGTAGATCCACCTAGGCTTTCTTGGGATATTTGGTGGGGTGTACTAGATGCTGCCGCTCAGTCGTAGTTGCTTCTGCAACTGCCGTTTTAGCTCAAAATCGCCATACACCTAGTCCCCCCCCCCCACCCACACACACCCAGTCCCCCCATGCCTGAAAACCAATTCAACATAATTGCAGATGGTTATATATACTAAACAATGACGCAAGCTAACCAAGTTATCAATTCCCTGTACCAGGGCGGACCAATAGCTTTACTAACCACGGGCTATGCAGTTCTATAAAGTGCCGTTATGAAAAACTTGAAGCCACCACCTTCATTAGGGCTGACACCTCGTGATGTAGCACTCCTTACATTGGACTTTACAGCAGCTACTATGACTCGTGAGTGGTTAGTTTCCCAGGGTATCATTCCTAATAAAATCATTACTACACCACCCAACTCAATATGTGTGTCTGATAGATATTAGTGATGGCTACGATTGCCATGCTTGTTGGTGGGGCTTTAGTAAACGCCCTAGCATTTTCAGGATCAAACTTTGTATTTAGTCAGCTCGCCAAGGATCCTGTTGCACAGGAAGAGCGTACGCGTCATGATAAAGCTGTGGAAAACTGCAGGCAGCTCAAATTGAATGGTCTCGTGAGAGGCAAGAGAAGCTGGACAGGATGAATCAAAGACTTATGGCAGAAAGACGTGCTGTACAGACCTTCAAAAATGAAGATGACGCAATGAGATTTTACAACCAGGTTTATGGTGTAGACACTATTCTACTAGATTCCAAGCCTCGCCTAGAAGACTTATATTCACCATCCCCTCAACAACACAACCGAGGGTTGGCTTTTATTGCAATTGCTAAGATTGGAATGGGCTCTGCCTATTTCTTGTTAAATTGAAATTAAAATCCATGATATAATAACAACGGAGGATATACCAATGGATGGTTTTGAGGATGGCCTGACTGACGACCCGGTTGATGACCCGTACTTGAATGGATTTTACGATTTCCTTCCCGATGTACCCACTGCGGTTAAAACTAGCGTTAATGGGTTTGATCTGTCAATAACAGAACAACAACGTGAAGTTAACAAGACTCGGCTCGTAGACAAATTTTACGATGATTTGAAAATTGCTGGTACTCCAAAGTATGACCTATTTATGTTGGATTCAGAGCATGATTTGTATCTTACACACAGGGGTAGTGAGATCCGTCTCAACAACTTTCGGTTTGGCGGATGAATCCCTGTATCATCAATCAAGAAACAAAGAGGAGGGATGGCAGCAATCAGGGAAGTATTTGGTGATAGTTCTAGACGAAATGCTACTACCAAAATAGATAATACGGCGTCTAACATCCTTGATAGCACAGATCCCGATATAGATACGCTGTTGGATGATGTCGAAGAATTAATAGGGAAAACAGATGTAGCTGTTCAGACTGATGCTTTTCCATTACCCCTACGGGAGCTCATGGGACTTGACAAGCAGCTTAGAACTATACGAGGAACATTACCAGCTCAAGAAAGCGATCGAATACCTTCTTTTCATGATGGATCTCTTCTTAAGCATTCACCTCCAGAAGTTAGATGTTTCGCACAACCTTGTTGATAAGCATCCCACGGATAGACTTGGTAAATTTTTAAGTTGTGAATAAGACTAATATAGGCCGAATGACTCATATACGATATAGTCATTCAAGTATGCATCGAATTGCGAAGGATGTGCCGAGTACCATCACCTTAAAGTACGAAACATTAGCAAACCTTTCAATAACCACAATCTCCCCATTGAAGTTGCATTGCTATTAAAATAATCATCATACGATGTATTGCAGCACATATCTAGTCACCGGAAAACCATTAAACCCCTCTTCAAGTAAAAGAGGTAGGTATCACAGATGTGTTCTTCACCAACGGTTGGTACAACCACCAACGGTTGGTACTACCTGCAGGAGCGTACATTTTAAGACATTATATGTTCACCTCCGGAGGGTAAGCGAAAAGAGTAACCATTAAAACAAGGCTTCTATACTTTCAATACACTCAAGAAAAAAGTTGATAGGGAGATAGAGAAGAAAGATGAGGTATTCTTTGAACAAAACACTTTACAAATCCAATTAGTCATATCGGCTACTTGCGAAGTCAAATTCAGCAGTAACTTTCTATATTTCTTGGAAATTATTCTCACGGATGAATGGATGGGTACAGGTGTTTATAAGAGTGATCACGTGCCTCCCCTTTTAAGGGATTTTTCTATATGTATTCACCTTCTGGAAATAAATGTCACTCGAAACTTTGTTTGAGGGGCGTCCTAGCAATAGACTGGCAAAAATAAGTGTTAATGAAGTTGTAGGGGAAACTACTCACGTTTCATATTCACACCCCATGATGCATCCTTTTGCTGGAGATGTGTTGAACACCACCTTAGAGGTGCGTGATAGCTATGGCCAACTCACACATAATAATAATGTATCAATTGAAGTGACATTACTATTAAAACAGCTTTGAAGCTTGTTGACAGCATATATCCAACATTACCGTCAGCTCCTCCTAAGGAGGGGGCTGAGGGAGCCAGCGATTTTCGCTTACAACATATGACACAAATAAAAAGTTACCTTGAAACTGAGATTCCTACTCGAGAGGGTCTAAACCGCAAATACACACGGGTCTCCAATGGGTTTGAAGCAATAGACACAGTGCTTATACTAACAACCATTGGGCTTGGTGCACCTGGAATAGGTGTTTTGGCTACGATTGTTGCTGCACCAGTAGCGATTGCTATGGAAGGTGCTGTTGCTGTATGTGGTGTTGGTAGGGTACTCTGTAATCATTTAAGAACACGGATGGATAAGAAAGTTGCAAAGCATCGTCAGATTGCAACAATTGCTTCCTTTAAGCTTAACAGCATCGTAGACCTTGTCAGTGAAGCCGTCGAAGATAGGAGCGTTTCTGCTTCGGAATTTCAGACGATCGTTGCAGAATTTGAACGTTATAAAGTCTTAAGAGAGAAGGTCTGAGCTGCTAAACGATTAATTTAGGTGAGCATAAAAAAAAAAAAAAAAAGCTTTTGAAAGATGGGAAACAAATTGGGCGGCAGGAGGCGCAGCAGGCTATTGCCAAAACACTGGGTTAATCGAGATCCGCCTCCATATTGAAGGTGTCATGATATATATAAAACATGGCAACATTTAAACACACACCGGACATATGCCAGAGCCTCCTGATCGGCAGGATGCTGAGACTGTGGGTGTTGGTAATAAAACAGAACAGCGGATATACCCAGGCGGATCAGATCAGTACTTCTTGGCAAAGTTTAAAAACATCTTTAAAAATTACCGAATACACTGCGTACATGATGATGCCATTGTGGAAAGGTGGCGTGCTGACACTATGATGTTTTGCTAAACTTTGCTTTGAGGATTGCCGCAGATGGATGTGGTGTTTCTCCTGATCAGATGACTAACTACAGACACTAGTCGGTTCGCATGGTTTATCGCTTTCATGTGTACTACACCATACGGAGAATATTGAAAACAATAACCCGTACAGTGCAGTGACGGGGCGTTGAAACAACTGTGTGAAGAGTTTTGGCCGAAAGCTACCCACTGGACCCCACCAGGGATTCCAAAGCAGGGACTAGGGATACCCTGGAAGTGGTACTCAACCGCTTATCACCCTATCCAGTATGTGGATAACGACATGGCGAAGAAGGGAATCATCAGCTCAAGCCTTAGCAGCAATTACTATGATAAGAAAATCATGTCATTTGGTGACCGGGCAGTGATGCTGACCGTCGACTACATCAGTCAACCATCAAACATGGAAACTGGTTAAAGTTAGAAATAATCAAACCAACTAGTAAGTGCTTTACATACTTTGGTATCAACTATATCAACGACAGCATTCGTGTTCTTGTGTGGGCTGTTTTAAGTGCTCAAGCACAAACTCGCAGTCAAATTCTTGGTGGTGGTACTGGTCTGGATGCTCAGCAACAATTTATTCGTAATGTTGAGGCTGGCTGCTGCTGCTATAGATCTCCCATCTTCCATTCAACGCTATCAAGATACCCTGACCTATGCCTCAACTCCTTTAGACTTCACTCTGGGTCAAGATTTGTACATGATTCCTAGCAATATGCTTTTGTATATAGATACTCAGATTGGTTACAACAATAATATCATGCTTGCTAAAGACATTGCTATAGGTAAGCACCATAATATAAATTCTATAACAGCCCCAGAACCTCCAGTTCTTGATTTGGGGGTAGAATACGGCAGCCTACCAGATACAGGAACAGGTGTTGAAGGGGTGGATGTTAAAACTAAATAAGAAGGAACTGATACAATAGAAGCTAAAATGGAAAAAAATAGCATTATCGTGTGTTTTCATCAGTGCTTTAATTCTTTTTTTTCTTGCGTTTTTGTGTGTGTATATAAATACACACACAAAAACGCAAGAAAAAAAATATAAATAATATTAAAACAAATACATATTTTCCTGTCATAAATTCTTAAGCTAGGGGGTGGGCCAGAACCCCAGCCCAATAAGTGAAATACAAAATTAAAATATCAAAACGACATAAAAAGTGCGCCAGAAAAAACGACATAAAAACTGCGCCAGAAAAACGACATAGAAACTGCACCAGAACCCCCGGTAAAAAACAGAAATAAAACGTTATAAAAAGTGCGCCATTCCGATTAGTGAATGCGACATAAAAAGTGCGCCAGAACCCCAGTCCGCTTGGTCAAAACAAAAATGAAAAACGACATAAAAAGTGCGCCAGAACCCCCCTTTTATATACTACTCTATTTTCCTGTCTCCAGGACTGTAATTCCCAGGAAACTTTTTTGCTTTTAGGCAGGAGTTTAAACACAACTTTTATTGTGGACATTTTTGCACAGCAGTGATTGAACTGCAACAATAGTTGACATCATAATATCTGTCTTTGACTCTTTTCTACCGTAAATGTCAACATATGCCCTCTGATAGCTGGACAGTGTCTTTCATGTTTTTTACGTCTTATGAAAACTGCTATCAGGGCCGTAATTCCCGGACGGACAGGGGGACATGTCTAAAATTGTATTAATTTGGGGGAAAGTGTGCCTTTTTTTTGTCTCCCCATTTTTTGGATAATAAGTCATGCCTCCCTTCCCCCTCCAACCCCCAACACACACACACACTCACACACACTTTCCGGATAAGAATTACGGCCCTGGTTGCTTTATGATCACATAACACTTGCATGACACAACATATCGTCCTTTGTTCAGTCTACAGTAAATACATATAGGTATTGCATTAAGAAAAATTATGTTCAAATCATGTGACACTTTTCAAGAGAATTCATGTGTTACCAGGTTACGAGTGGTAGAGAACGACAAAAAGCATACCTGCAACAATGTTCCGTCAAAGGCGTTTCAGACCGGAAAAAAATGCCTCAGAATAACTGTAACCAATAATATTCAGTAAGTGAAATTGAGGATAATTTGCATACGGGACAAGATAGTATTACCCAAATGATTGTTTTAATTTTGTTTCCGCGGAAGTTTAGCTGGTTTGGAACAGGCGAATTATGCCGGTGGCTTTCTCTTTACGTTTGACCTTATTGGCCCACTACAGTCCGGCAGCGTGTCCAGTAGCATGCCTACTACATGGAAGCCGCCATTTTGTGATATATCCCACAATACTTTACTATCCTTACGTTAAGCCTTATGCAATCTTACAAATTTCAAATTTCAAATTTGTAAAACGTCTGAGAAAAATATCTTTGCTTGGGGAAACTTAAAACTCATGAAAATACCTTAATTACTGTCATGGCTAAAACTTTTCCACTTCCATTTGAAATGTTCACCACGCCGTTTTCGAAATATTAGAAATAATAGACAATAGAGCTAGCCTTTTTGGCGCGAAGCAGCCATTTTGAAATTTCAAATGTTTTTTAACACAATGATTTTTAATATTTTAAGTACATAAATTCGAAATTATGACATTCAATCTCAACATCTTAACAATATGGCTGCATGACTTCAATATTCTCATGAGTTATAAATGTTCCTATTAATAGGCATGCTGCCGGACTGTATGATTGTCTTACAAAATATAACTTGCATTTTCCCTCAATGAATACATTTATTTTACCGCACTATCGAGGTTTTCTGGTGTTGGGAATGAGAAGTCTCTCCCTTTTCCCACACGCGTATTGTAGAAGACGCACATGTTTGTTTGTCTACTTTAAGCAAGCATTACAAAATTATTTGTTATATGTTGCCGACAAGATTCCGTTTGTCCTTTCAATTGCAAAACCTGCAAGGCTTGCAACAACAAACTTGTTATGTCAATGACTAAGACTAACCATAATTTATTGGTGGGAGAATTACTCCCTAATCAACAGACTCTTGGCCCTTAAAATAGTCCCTATTCACGAGTTTAAATTTCCTTTTTCCTGTCCTAACTAAAGCTTCAAAATTCAATTACTAATTTCAATTTTGCTTTAAATGTAAGAAACTTTTAAAATCAGCTTCACTTTTTTGTTTACAGGGACAATTCCCCTGACCCCTCTACCTAATCCCCTACTGGTATAGGCCTACTTGAAAACTATATACGTGTCCCTTTATACATACCCCCTCCCCCGCATATCACACACATACCCAAATATCTTAAGAAAGGCAACATCTAAAGTGTGGAATGCAGCGCCCATACCCCTACCCCAATATACCAACCTGCCATATCGCCTATGGAAGCGACAAGGAACTTCACCCCACCGGGGCCATCAAAAAAGTTGGTACAGTCTTGAAGCCCACATTCATCGTAATACGGAGGAATCAGCGACGCGGTATTCTTTGGTTCGTGAATTACGGGGTTGGTGTTTAGCTTAACTTCAGTAGTGACGTTTGCATCAAAGGGAATGACCACTACCTCCAAATTAAGTAAGTTGTTGGTTGATAAGGCGACCCCGATGTATACAAAATAAGATGTGAACCTGTATGGAAGGTCAAAAGTAGAAATTTATCAATATCGATTTTTAATTTCTTGAGTTAAACAATTGTAGTTGTCAGGCATCAAGTAAAATAGAGGACACAATCTTTAAAACTAGCCTATCTTGATAATACGAACGCATCCAGGGGGTACGAAGATTTCAAAAAGTATGGGGAGGGGCACGACCTCTTAGGGGGCATTCCGAAATCATGTGCATATATCCCTCATCCCAATCTGTAGATAGAATAAGTGAGCCCAAAACAACAAAGTATATAAAGTAAAAGGGGCACTTAATTGTTGGAAAGGGCCCGCACTTTTCCAATGAGGACACATTCCTCACGTACATTGGACTGACAAAAGTCGCCAATTTCCTACCATTGGGTCAGTAATTAAGGGGCACTTCATTTTGAAAGGGGCACTATTGTAATATTTTTATCAAAATTATACTAGTTCTTGCACATTCTGACATTTGACAGTAATTGAGGTGCACTTTTCATTTTCAAAAGCTGTAAAGAAGCCACTTTTGTCATTTTTCGGAAAAGTTGGAGAGAGCAGGACACGTGCCCCTGTACCCCTTTTCCTACACATATGAAAGCTACCAACACTTATCAAGAAATACTCAACTTTATAGCTGTTACATATCTAACGTTTGAAACGACTGGTGTAGAAAGTCTTCTTCACACATAAGACACACATTACAGACGGAAGTTTGACAGTGTCTGCGCTGCAGTGGGTGTGCAATAACCCACCAATACATTCGTAGGGTACTCCCCTCCGCTATGCTTTTAGGTGAACTGATAAAGTAGGTATGGCGTACGAATTCGTCCTACACAAGAAGGGGGACGGGTAGTATCCCCATACATGGGATAAATGAAGAAATATGTCAGTCAACGTTTTCCTTAAGTGTTTCCCGGCATATCTGATGCCACCTATGCCCCTTAACGCCACCCTGGCTGCGTGGGTGAAAGGTAAATTGTTTCCCCATGAAGTTATAAAGAAATCTTACCACATGACCCATAGAGATAAGGTCTGGGACAATAAACCCCCTTTCAAAAGAGAAAGAATAGTGCCTTGGCGTTCCTGTGAATAGAAAGGATGAAGACAAATTTTAAAGTTAAATTAGTATAATGTATGTAGATAACAAAAGAAGCGCAACTTGACAAAAGTCGAAACTAACAAAATACTATCGAAATTAGTAACTCAGGTATTTGTTATAAGAGATATGAAAAAGAACAATAACGACCAAAGGGGATACAAAGGTACATTACGTGGCCGTGGCTGGGGGTGGATTAGGGCAATTTCCCACCAGAATATTGCAATTTGTTTCATTTTATTGAACTGTTGAAAGTAGGCCCCACGAAATGGACCTATATATATATTACTGCATTGCCACATAACACCCCCACTCCGCCAAAAATCGGGCTAGCTACGAGGGTCCATATGGGGGTACCTACAGGGTCCGGACCCTCCCCCACATTTTTGAGGAAATGTTTTAAAATTAGGATAATCTTGGGTTTTTTAATAAATTTTTTGCTTTTAAAAATAAAAACAAAATCACCAACAAAAGTGGGCTTAATTTGAACACTTCGTTTTGGGAGGGAGGTCTTGGACTTTCTCGAAACCCTTCACTTTCCCAGTGCTGGCTACGCCACTGACCCTACTCCTCTAAAAGTCGTAGGCCTAAAATAAATCTGAGCAAAACATTTAGAATAGTCTAGAAGCATAACATTTTCAAAACCCCTCACTACATTTTTAACGCCAGTTGTCGTCTGTAACGCACGAGATTACTGAAATTCAAATCCTGTGTTTTGATTGGTTGAAACACAATGATACAGTGTGCACTTACATCGATGAGCATATCAGTATCGTTTTGAAATAAATTGTACGCCGCCACATTTAAATCACGATAGATGGCCTTTAATTGCCAATGAAATAGGCTACAATAACTCGTTTGTTATCACTAATATTTATCACAATCAAGGCCGCCGAGAGGATTGCGGGTCCAGGCAAATTGCATGAAAATAAGGGCCCCCAAATAGGAAAATTCTGAAGACCAAAAAAAAAAAAAAAATGGTCATCACCTATTTCTGTTCCAATTTTTACACCGTTTTCGCCATTGTCAAGTAGGGATTGTTTTCGTCAATTTTTGGGGCCCCCTGTTTGAACGCACATTCATTTTCTTCATTTTTACGGGCCCTCATGAACCGGGCCCCTATGATCCCGGTACCGGGGGCTATGCCCTCTACCTCATTGACCCCATCTCAGCGTTACTGATCATAATGTAACACTCACAGTCGGAGAGAAAGAGCTCTTGGATGGTGCCTCGAGGTATTCAGACAGACTGCACTTTAGATTTTTAAATGTCTTTTACAGTATTAAGTTATAAATTAGTATATTTCAAAAAAACTTATGAAAACGCTTTATTGTGGAATATAAAACAGTAAAAGAAAAGCTTAAATGTTGAAACTTACTATATTAGTTCCTTTCATTTGAACAAGGTCCCCTTTTGGTAAAAGCTTATCATTTTTTTTCGCAAGATTCTTTAAAAGTTGCAAAGCTTGCTTCATTTCACCAATATGTATGAGATACCTCGCAGATTCTGGAAAATTCTGCCAGAAAAAATGTAAACTGATTAACTTAAGATCTTGCGCATATATATGGAGTGGAAGGTACGATAGCCCATTAGCGCACATTTGTGGCTCCTAGTTTTTAGTTCCTTATTCGTCAAGTTAGTTCCTAGTTCCTTATTCGTAATTTCCTAGTTCCTTATTCGTAAGTTAGTTCCTAGTCCCTCATTCGTAATTCCCGGTTCCTATTTCTATCTTTGTAAGTTAGTTCTTAGTTCCTTATTCGTTTTACCTGGTTCCTTATTCGTAATTTACTGGTTCCTAAATTCGTTATTCGTTATTTACTGGTTCTTAGATCCTTAGACGTCACGGTAATTCACACCCTTCATACTTCCTTGTTTGTAAGTCACACACCTTACTGGTTGGTTCTATAGTAGATGCATAAAGAAACGGGCTATAGATGTATCATAAATTAAGAACTAAATAAGGAAATGGGAAACAAGTGGACAATGGATATGGTGGCAGTGGCGTCAGTGCACCCTTTTGATTGGAGGTGTAAAATAACAAATTTACCGACAAAAGAGTTCGACACTACCGACAAAAATATATTCCACATTCAGGGTTCCCCATAATGTCGAAAATTTTCAGAAGCAAAAAAAAAAGTCATCGGTCAAAAATCGCAGAATAAATGCCGTAATATTTATTTTTTCAATCTGTTTGGTAAAGTTTTCATCGTCTTTGATGGAACTTTTACTGACGCGGACCTTGATTTACTAACTCTTCAATTTTACCGACAGCGCTACCGAAAGTGTGTGTGTGGGAAGGAGGAGGAGGGAAATGGGGAGGGGATGTAGAGGGGATGGGGAGGGGATGGAGTGGGGATGGGGAGAGGGATGGAGAGGGGATGGGGAGGGGTGGGGAGGGGAGAAGGGGAAGGGAGAGGGGGGAGATGGGAAGGGGGAGAGGAGGGGAGGGGAGAGGGGGGGGGAGAGGGGGGAGGGGAGGGAGAGGGAGAGGGAGGGGAAGGGGAGAGGGGAGGGGAGAGGGGGAGGGGAGAGAAGGAGGGGAAGGGGGATTAGTAACCTAAGAAATGAAATGGGTAAGGAAATGTATTACAAAAATTAAATGCTTGTCAGCTTGCAGGATTAATGAATAAGAAAATGAATGAGGAAGTAGAAGGCAATAGAACATAATATTTTCGACAAGGGATTAATTTTTTCCTCTGACTGAAGTTTGGTGAGAGATTTCCCCCCTACCCTGCCTTCTCCGCCCACTATTTTTAGTTACGCTAATTTTAGTAAAGGTGTGTAAATTATGAAAAAGGAAGTAGGAACTAGTAAATTACGTATAACGAACCAGAAAATTACAAATATAGAACTAGGAACAAGTGAATTACGAATAAGGCACTAGGAACTATACAGAACCAGTAAGGGTGTGTGAATTATACGAATATGGAACTATGAATGGTGTGTAAACTACGAATAAGGAACTGGGAACAAGTAAATTACGAATAAGGAACTGGGAACTAGGAACCAATAAGAGTGTGTGAATTATGCGAATATGAAACTATGAAGGGTGTGTAGATTACGAATAAGGAACTAGGAACAAGTAAATTACGAATAAGGAACTGGAAACTAGACCAGTAAAAGTGTGTGAATTATACGAATATGAAACTATGAAGGGTGTGTAGATTACGAATAAAGAACTAGGAACAAGTAAATTACGAGTAGGGCATTTAGAATCTAGGAACCAGTAAGGGTGTGTTTAAATTATACGAATATGAAACTATGAAGGGTGTGTGGATTACGAATAAGGAACTAGGAACAAGTAAATTACAAATAAGGAACTGGGAACTAGGAACCAGTAAGGGTGTGTGAATTATACGAATATGAAACTATGAAGGGTGTGTAGATTACGAATAAGGAACTATGAACAAGTAAATTACAAATAAGGAACTGGGAACTAGGAACCAGTAAGGGTGTGTGAATTATACGAATATGAAACTATGAAGGGTGTGTGGATTACGAATAAGGAACTAGGAACAAGTAAATTTCGAATAAGGAACTGGGAACTAGGAACCAGTAAGAGTGTGTGAATTATACGAATATGAAACTATGAAGGGTGTGTAGATTACGAATAAGGAAATAGGAACAAGTAAATTACGAATAAGGAACTGGGAACTAGGAACCAGTAAGAGTGTGTGAATTATACGAATATGAAACTATGAAGGGTGTGTAGATTACGAATAAGGAACTAGAAACAAGTAAATTACGAATAAGGAACTGGAAACTAGACCAGTAAAAGTGTGTGAATTATACGAATATGGAACTATGAAGGGTGTGTAGATTACGAATAAGGAACAAGTGAATTACGAATAATGAACTGGGAACTAGGAACCAGTAAGAGTGTGTGAATTATACGAATATGGAACTATGAAGGGTGTGTAGATTACGAATAAGTAACTAGGAACAAGTAAATTATGAATAAGGACCTGGGAACTAGGAACCAGTAAGGTCGTGTGAATTAAACGAATATGGACCTATGAAGGGTGTGTGATTACAAATAAGGAACTAGGAACAATTACGAATAAGGAACTAGGAACCAGTAAGGGTGTGTGAATTATACGAATGTGGAAATATGAGAGATGTGATACGAATAAGAAACTAGGAACATTACGAATAAGGAGCTAGGAAGGGTGTGTGATTTACAAATAAAGAACTAGGAACAAGTTAATTACGAATAAGGCACTAGGAACATTACGAATCAGGAACTAGGAAGGGGGTGTGATTTACAAATAAAGAACTAGGAACAAGTAAATTACGAAGAAGGCACTAGGAACTACATAAAACCAGTGAGGGTGTGTCAATCATACGAATATGGAACTATAAAGGGTGTGTAAATTACGAATAAGGAACTAGGAACAAATAAATTACGAATAAGGCACTAGGAACTAGGAACCAGTAAGGGTGTGTAGATTACAAATACGGAACTAGGAACAAGTAAATTACGAATACGGCACTAGGAACAAGTAATTACGAGTAAGTCATAAGAACTAGGAACCAGTAAGTGTGTGTTAATAATACGAATATGGAACTATGAAGGGTGTGCAGATTACAAATAAGGAACTAGGAACAAATAAATTACGAATAAGGAACTAGGAACTAGGAACCAGTAAGGGTGTGTGAATTATACTAATATGGAACTATGAAGGGTGTGTAAATTACGAATAATGAAGTAGGAACTATATCAAACCAGTATAAGGGTGTGTAAAGTATACGAATATGTAACTTTGAAGGGTGTGTGAATTAAGAATAAGGAAGTACGAACAAGTAAATTACGAATAAGGAACTAGGAATTAGGAAGCAGTAAGGGTGTGAATTATACGAATATGGAACTACAAAGGATGTGTGAATCACGAACTTGAACTAAGAACAAGTAACTTACGAATAAGGAGGAACTAGGAACTATAATCAGTAAGAGTGTGTGATTTATGAATAAGGGAGAGGGTGTAAGTATTGAATAAGGAACTAGGAACTAGTAAGGGTGTGTGAATTACGAATAAAGAACTAGGAACCAGTAGATTACGAATAAGGAACTAGGAACTATATAATCATTAAGGGTGTGTGATTTATGAATAAGGAAGAGTGTGTAAATAACGAATACGGAACTAGGAATCCGTAAATAACGAATAAGGAACTAAACTATATTCTTTTTACTGGAAAGTAGTTTGTAAAAAAAAAAAAAAAACCCCAGAACTAGTAGGGTAATTGGTGGATATGATTCCATTCTACTTTCATCTTGGTTTAGCAGTTTAACATATATCCAGCCTTTTGAATTCTGAGGGTCGCTGACGGAAAACTTTGGAAATTTCGTTTATGTAGGGGAATTATAACAGCCATGCTAGGTATGAATGTACTTACCAAGCTTAATGAGAGGATAAACAGAGGAGGGAAAGCTGCGGCTGCTGCTTGCCATCTCCAACCCAAAGAAGGTACGATTAATAAACCCATCCCTGCGATATATACAGTTCCTACACCAAAAAATAACTAGGAGTAAAACAAGAGAGAAGAAATCGTTCATACCGGTTATTATCACATCGGAAAGGTATCATATCGATTATATCAGGAGGTATCATAATAGTATCATATCGATTATATTGAAAGGTATCATATTGATTGTTGCGGTAGGTATCATATTGATCATATCGCTAGGTATCATATTCATTATATCGGGAGGTATCATATTGATCATTTCAGTAGGTAGCATATCGACTTTACCAGGAGGTATCGTATGGATAATATCGGTAGGTATGATATTGATCACATCGGTAGGTATCATATTGATGATATCGGTAGGTATCATATTGATTATATCGGAAGGTATCTTATTGATCATATCGGTAGGTATCGACTGTAACGGGAGGTATCATATGGATAATATCGGTCGGTATCATATTGATTATATCGGTAAGTATCACATTGATCATATCGGTAGGTGTTATATTGATAATATCGGAAGGTATCATATTGATCATATAGGCAGGTAGTGTAGGCTATCGGAGGTGAAATTTATATGGTCAATAATAAAATCAAGTATATTTTGGTCCCTGCTAGATAATTAATAAATTTGGGGATCCCCAAATCAGTGGCGTAAAGTCGGTTCGACAAGAGTGGCGTCACAAGTAAATTTAACCTTTAATACTTACAGGGAGTAAAAGGAGTGATGCCATTCTTATTTTCGGTGGCGTCATTTCACCAACTAATACCGAAAAAACGTTCAGCATTCCGACTGCACAAAAGCCAGTGAGAAAGCGGAGGACTAACATCCAATATAAGGAAGGAATGAGCGCCGTTAAAGCTCCAAAGTAAAATAAACAGACGGTTAACAGCAGCAGTATCTAAGAAAAAAAAGTATAATTCTTCTAACTCACATGGGGCGGTGACTTTTTTCCCCGACTCAAAAACCTATCATCAAAAAATGTGACTAAATATTTGACCTTAAGCAGTAGCTTAACCAGAGTTTTTAACTTATTGGGGAAGGAGTGGGGGGACGCGGTGCCCAATAGTCGAGGTGATAAAATAGGGGCGCTAAAACATTCTCAATAATGTTTGTGTAGTCTGATGGTACAGGTGTGACCCAGGGGTAAAGCCATAGGATCCAATAAGGGGGTGGGGGAGCCCTGATTTTTTTTTTACTCCAGTTGGATACCCCAAAATAAGTTTTAAATCAAACACAACATTTGTAAAAAAAAGAAAATTTTAACGATAAAATCTACTGAGATGAATTTGTTTGATGAGGGCTTAACGGCACCACGACAGCGAGGGTCAAATTGTGCCTGAGAGGTTACATCATTCTAGAGGTAGAAAGGAAAGAAAACAGGGGGAGATTGAGAGAAACACAAGAACGCTGGGAAAGCTGGGGTCGAGGGAGGAGGTGCACTAAGATGAGCTCTGGGTTAATATTTCTCAACAGGCAGAGATGACATTTCCCTTGCAAATTGAGAAAATGCAGGCAAATTCGTTGGGTCTGAGGCGAAGTCTTGCTAGGAGTCCAAGGAATGACGCTTAGGATGCGAAGAAAATTACTTGTTTGTGATATCCCTGGGTGGATTTAAATATAAAAAGATAGTGGCAAAAAATCAAATTCAAGAAAATTTAAATTCTAACGTTAAAATCAACTATTGTGCATTGGGATTACCATTTCTAAACAGGTAGCGGAGAAATTTCCCCTCAAAATGGAGAAAGTTCGAGCGAAATATTAGTGAACATATTCGGATAAACAACTTAGAAAAGGGTCACAAAGGCGTGGAAAGCAAAACAAAAATGTTACCTACATATTGTGCTGGTAGTTTTTCGCCAATTTTTGTATCGCAACTTTTCTTGCAAACATCTTTGGTGTATCCTGCCACTCAGCCATTGACATTGAAATTCACGGTTCTTTTGGAGGCTGGCTACGACACTTCACCCAACATTTCATATCACTGCCCGATTAAGAGTGGTGACCCAAAAGTCATGTTATCAGGATCATGCCAAGTGGGAGACATGACTGTTATATCTAACCAAGTCGAGTCGGACTTATCATATCTCTGATTTAAACAGTACATTTGACATTTCACATCTCTGCCCGACTAAGATCGGTGTCCAAGAATCATATTGTCGACGGTTTTATGACCCCATATCTAGCCGAGTCGGGCATGATTCCGATAAATCACCACTGATTTAAACAGTACATCCGACCGTGACATTTCACAATTTTGCCGAGGTCGGTTTCCGGAGGACAAGGGGGCGGCCACCCCAGCCCCCCACCCTATGCCTTCCCGTAGAGCCAGGCACTATGGTCAAATTTTGACCATAGTTAGGTCAAATTTTGAACATAATTAGTAAGGATCAGTGTATATAGTTGATCATATCTTGGTCAAATATGACCATTTCTTTTTTAGAGTGTGCCCCACTGCAGGAGGTCTCCTTATCATCATACGTAAACAGTCATTTCGACGATGAAATCTTAAGTCAATCTATCGTGTTATTTCAATTTAAAATTTCTTATTGGCCCAAATATTTATACAAATACTTATAAGCCAATCAATATACCTCCGCGGAAGTGACGTCACTAGTATGTATCACTTTTACTTGACTTTTCATGCAAATACATTCGTTTTAGCATTTGCCAACAAAACAGTGGTGATATAAAATTTATAACAAAAAAGGTTGTTGTTGTTCATTCAACAAGGCATTGAGATGGCATGCAGACTATGATATTACCAGATTTAAGACCAGTATAAACCAGACCTGTCTTTAGTCCACTGGTCTTGTTAATAAATTAGATATGTTATCATCGGAAGCACAAGGGGATATTTATTCAGTAAGTCGAATCATCGAGCTATTAATAGCTTCATGGTCGAATTAACATAGTGCAGTGCAGATGTTGTAGCAATTATAGCGAGACTAATTAACTCCCTTGTTCGGAACAAAGGAGTTAATTAACAATCTCGTTATAAATACCGTAACAAGTTGATTTTTCAGACAAGAAAGATGATTTCGACCATCTGTATATTATATGAGCTCGATCTGATTGTGGACAAAGACGCGTATATGATATGCGAACCGTTTGATTAATGCGTGAAAACCACATGTATTTCTTAACTGTCAAACAATAACGTCATGAGGCAAAACAAATTTCAAAAAGATATGAAACGCACGATTTTGATGGTTATTTGCTGCCGTGTGTTCGTGGGGAGGGGATGGGGGTGGCAGCCGAACTCCTTAAAACTTAAGAGTACATTTAGTCTCTATGGCCTGGACCTCCCAAATTTTTCTGCACCTTTATTGGAGCGTAACACGGCTACAATCTATGGGCATAACCGCAATTACTTCCTTCCAAAAACCACTATTATACTTCAATAAACTAGGGAGGAAGACAAAAAATAAAGAGCCGTAGCTACCTCGGTATCACCCCCTCAACATATACATTATTGTGATGATTTTATGATTGCCTTTGACACAGGAGCTGTGGTGTAGATACTTAAAGAGGGAATATCGTTCCAAGATAATTGCTTGACCCGTTACCAATCAATCCGATACATACTAGTAACGTCACTTCCGCGGTGGTTATTGATAGACTTGTTGGTGATTGTGTAAATATTTCGACCAATCTAAAAAGTCAGATTGTATATTGCATTTTTAAACTCCATGTTATCCACGTTAGCGCAATATCTGGCCTTCAAATGATGCAAATACGACAACGTAACATAATAAGCACTATAATGAGAAACCGATAAGTTCTGCACACACAAAAAAAGTATTGAAGAGAAAAACTTACCGCCCTCCTTCCAAACAAATCAATGACTCGGCCTGAAGGATAAGAACCAAATATCTCCCCAATGAAGAACATCTGAATTATAAAAGAGAGAGCTATTTATCATTGTGATGGTGTGTCGGTGAAGGAAAGCAGTGAGGTGGTGGCAAGGGGCAATTTTATGATATCAAAATCACGCCAAAAAACGCTAAGCTTCCATGGCTTCACCCCTGTACGTTTACCAGGATTTCGACCCTGGATTTGACAAAATATTACGGTTTTTTTAAAATAACATAATAAGATTACGGGCTAAGAAGGGTTAGTCACCCCATAAAAAGCTCAAACTAACACCACCACAAAACCACAAAAAAATCAAGGACACCCAAAATTAGTAAAGAACTTATCAATGTTGACCTTGAAATTGTGAACAAAATTGGAGCTAACTACCCACTCAGGCAAAACATTCCACTCATTAACAACTCTTTGCGAAAAGCTAAAACGCCGAATATCTATCCGTGAGAACTCTTTGGTCAACTTTAAACTGTTACCATGTGTCACATGATGATTAGCGGAAACATGCAAGAAATAGCAGGAAGTCAAAGCATCACTACCAGATAGGAACTTAAAAACCTAAATCATATCGCCACGTACTTTCTTAACTGAAGCGTGGTCAAGCCAAGAATTCGCAACCTAAATTCTTAAGAGAGATTCCTTACTTCGGTAATAGGTGTAGTGGCTCTTCGCTGAACCTGCTCCAAAATGAACTTATCTTTCTCATAAAAGGGACTCCAAGCCTGAATAGCATATTCAAGGTGAGGCCTGACTAACTGCTTATACAAATTAAGAACAACCTCTCTACCAAGAAAACAAAAATTTCTTCTAATCAAACCAAGCATCCTATATTTGCCCTTGCAGCTGCTAAAGCACACTGTTTAGAAGGTTTCAGATTGCTAGTAATGACAACACCTAGATCCCTTTCTTGATCAACACAACCAAGATTTGAACCATTGATGCAGTAATCAAAAGCCAAATTTTTCTGACCAAAATGAATAACTTTGCATTTATCAACATTGAATGACATCTGCCAAGTTTGGGACCAAGAAACGAACTTATCCAGATCAGTTTGCAAAAGTGAAGAACCCCTAGCATCATGCACAATCCTGTACAGCTTAGTGTCATCAGCAAATTTACAAATCCTGGAGCCAAGGGAAACATCGATATCATTAATAAAGATTAAGAAAAGAAGCGGACCCAATACAGAACCCTGAGGAACACCACTTGTAACCTTCTTCCATGGAGATACTTTACCATTAACAATAACTCTTTGTGACCTGTCAACTAACCAAGAATATATCCAACTGGCACACTTTCCCTCCACACCAAGTGCTCTTGTTTTCATCATGATCCTGCCTAATGGAACCTTATCAAACGCTTTTTGGAAATCTAAATAGATAATATCCACATTATGACCAGAATCAACTTGTTTAGTAATATCATCAAGAAACTCCAATAAATTAGAAACATAATACCTCCTCTTAGGTAAGAACCCTTGCTGAGGCAAATTCAACAAATCATTGACCAGTAAATGATCTAGTACAACATCCTTAACAATGAGCTCCATGACCTTGCACACAAGACTCACTGGCCTATAGTTTTAAGGCAAACTGTGGTCACCCTTTTTAAAAATAGGAGTGACATTAGCAACTCTCCAATCACTAGGAACAACACCAACATCAAAGCACTTTGAAAAGATAATACTCAGGGGAACAGAAAGAACATCAGAACACTCACGTAAGACAGCAGGATTTATACCATCTGGACCGGGTGCTTTATTTGAATTCAAACCCTTCAACTTCTAAGACACAACATCAATTGAAAAATCAACATTCTTTATGGATACTAAAGAGTGCACACTATGATATTCCACAACATTATCAGCAGGGGACTCTTTAGTAAAAACAGACACAAAGTAGTCATTCAAAACCTCAGCCATATCCTTACCACTATTGATAGTAGCACCATCATTACCCTGAAGGGGACCAACAGCCTCCTTGGTTTTTTGCTTTGAGCAAACATACGAATGAAACAACTTAGGATTAATCTTAACCTCTTTGGACAAACGTTTTCCAAAAAGCACTTTAGTATCTCGTACCAAACCCTTTGTGAACTTTTCATGATCCGTATACCTACCAAGCTCCACAGGACACCCACTACATTTATAACAACGCCACATCTTCTTTTTCCGAACAACCTGCAAAACCTCTCCAGACATCCACACTGGCCGATTACTCATACTGACTTTCTTTAATGGAACAAACAAATTTACACCCTTCAAAACTATAGTTCGGAATACATCCCATGCTTTAAAAGGATCTAATTCACGCAGCAAAGAAGTCCAATCGAATGACAAATTATCATGAAGTGCAGCAAAGTCAGCATTCTTAAAATCTAAAACCAGTTTATTAGCTGGAGAAACCTTTGTGAAACAATACAGATCAAAACTAATGAGGTCATGATCACTACACACTACCTTACTGCTACTTAGCACATTTCTAACTATACTTTCTTCACTACTGAAAATCAAATCCAGGCAATTTCTACCACGCGTGGGAAACAACACATGCTGGGTGGAAAAGCAGTCAGATACTGTTTCCAGATATCTTTACCATGTGGACCACTAGTACAAAGATTCCAATCAATGTCTGGAAAAATAAAATCCCCCAAAGAATAACCCTTTAGAAGCAACTTTCTTGAAGCAGTCAAGCAATTTCTGATTGTTCTCAGGATTAGAATTTGGTGATCTAAACACAACACCAACAACCACTGAACTACCAACATCGCCATGAACAATAAGTTCACACCATAGGCAATTTGAAAAACCATAAAAAACTGAGCAGTCCTATCTATACAATAAAAATCATCTTTCACAAACAATCAAACACCACCTCCTAGAGTATCTAATCTGTCTTGCCTGAAAACTGAGTAACCTGGAATATGTAACTCTGAATCACTGATTTCAATATAAATCCAACTTTTAGTAATACCAATTATATCAGGTCTACTAATTGAAACTTCAGCCACAAGCTCATCACGCTTATTCAAAATGCTATAAACATTTGAAAACAACCTTAATCTACCACTAGAACAATCCCTATTCCCAGTAACATGCCTGGCAGGTGGGTTTAAACTCTCACCCCCGTGACTAGTTTAAAGGACTCAGATTCTTAATTGCCCTATTGACACCCCTAGCAAGAACACAAGCACCTTTCTTAGTTAAATGCAAACCATCTCTCATGAACCAATCAACTCGAGATTCAAACGTATGCCAGAAATTTACAAAACAGAATCAAATAGACGACAAATACTCCCTTACCAACTAATGATCAACAACATCTTATCTTAAGGGAACTACCCCTACGCGGCAACAGACCAACAATTAGAACCCTACAATCTGTGCCCTTAAACTTGAATAACAAATCCATGAAACTACGCCTAACAGAATCAACATTTCTCCTTGAAATATCATTTGTACCAATTGAAACTACGACGGTATCTTTGCCCTTACATAAAGTCTCAACACGAGAACTAACATCATCAACCCTAGCCCCTGAAAGACACACCCTAATCCTTCCACTACGATCTACTCCACAAAACTCTGTGTCAACATACCTAACAAGTAAATTCCCAATCCATAACACCTTATCCCTAACATAATCCACAGGCAACGTACCAGATGAATCAACAACCTCACGACCAATGGTACCTGTACAATCATCAACTACAGACAACCCTACATCAGGCCTGTCAACATAATTTGATCCAAGACTATCTACCTGAACAAAACCCCTATCAAATTCCTCATCCAAAGAACTATTAACATCACATGTCTGACTACCCACATCTAAGCCACAAAACTCAGTCTGCACAGTAGCATTTACCTTTTCAACGATACAACTACAACCAGAAAGCCTCAAACTCCAAAGCCTTCAACCTTGTACACTTTGAACAGACAAATACAAAACTATCAGCCGAAGCTTCATCAAAACTACATGTCACATTGACTCCTGGAAATTAATCCACATATCACAGCTGTCATAGTAAATCCAATTCTCCATGATAATACAATATAATTAACAGAAGGAGAAAACCAAAAGCAACAACCTAAAAGAGGAACAATATTCCCAACAATACCTAAAGAAATACCTTTAGCTTCAACACACAAAATACTAGCTTGCACTTAACACATAACTTTAAAAAAATTAAATCAATTTAAATAAGAAGCCTAACTAAACAATACCAGAGCCTAGCTTACAACAACTGTAAGGCCTAGCCTAGCTTACAACAACATTAAAAAGTGTGTAATAGGATAGAGTTAATATACTACACAAACCAGCAACAACAACAACAAAAAAAAATTAACAATTGAGGGAACTCGTGAAAACAAGAAAATAACAAATATGCAGAAAAATTGTAAGAAACAACAATATGGTAAAACTCAGCTTAAATAAAATCCCAAATCTAGATAAAAAAATCCACAAATTGAGACAAGAATTGAAACAATTCTGTATGCACTTGAAACACTTCTGTATCGGCCAATTTGCTATCACAATCACCAAAAGCGCAGAGCTTCCGAAGCTCTGTATTTGACACGAGTTTAAGCAATCTTCTTTATGAAAATTACGAGAAACTTGGAACTTCCGGAGCTTCACCCCTGTATTTCGGATTCCGGCATAGGCCGGATTTGA
Organism: Chiridota heheva; assembly: GCA_020152595.1. Lineage (NCBI taxonomy): Eukaryota > Metazoa > Echinodermata > Holothuroidea > Apodida > Chiridotidae > Chiridota > Chiridota heheva. The sequence goes on along the minus strand of JAIGNY010001666.1, from coordinate 1,498,998 downwards.
CTCTCCCCCCTTCCCCCTCCCCCCACCCCCCTAGTGCACACATACACACGTTTTCCGAATTTTCATCTTTTTTATGGTAATTGTTTGCATCTTAGCATGATTTTGTCCCCATCTTTTGACTTTGATCCCCGACTTTCGGTAGGCAAATCCCGCCCATGCTGTCATGTATATATGACTGAGCATAACCATGGAGATATACCTTACCGTTGAAATTAACGCAGTCTCTTCTTGACTTAACCGAAACTCGCATTTCATCACATCTGAAATTGTCGTCACAAGTATCACTTGTGAATATACCGCAATCTTAAATAAAATGAAATAAATAAAAATGATGAAAAGAAAATTAATGATCATTAAAACATGAGAAGCAATTATAAAGAAATTAATTACATTGTAAACTTGCAATATTCTGCACCTGTTGAACTGCATGGGTTGGTATTATAATCAATGACAGATTTAACAAAAATTTAATTGATGGATTAAAAAAACTTATTATTCAGACATCAATATTTTACTACAAATATCAAATAAAAGAACAACTTAACTAAATTAAAGCAGGGATTATCAATTAGATGAATACTCACCGCCGCTTTATTACACTTATTGTGATTAACAACAAAACTGTGATTACTACAATTTTTCATTATTGACTTTTTATTTTGCTCATAAGGCCCTCGTGTAAAATATGCAGGAAGACCACCAGTACAACAATTATATTTTTTCAACTATCTTATATTAATAAATAAATATAATAAATATGAAATACAGGGCGTAGCCAGAGGAGGGCGGGGGAGCAGGGGGAGATGCCCTGCCCCCTGTTCTTCTCCCAAATAAAATGACAGAATATTGTGTAATTGTTCAAACATCATTAATCTCGCCCCAGCATATATTGTAACCCTGCCCCACTCTTGCCCCTGCCCAAATGCCAGTGCCTAGCTACGCCACTGTGGGCGTATATGGGAGACCTAAAATTATGGCGGGGGTCAGGGGTCAAGATGACATCAAACATGATCGAAGCATACATTCTATGTAAACATGAATGCTAACTGTAATGCACTTCATGTTTCGGAAATTTTGTCTCACGTTTTTGAACCAAACAATTTCTGGAGGCTTGCACTTGTCGAAAATTTTGCAGTCTGAAATCCGATAATAATTCGGAAATATCAGAAGAGATAAATCATCGAATCCGAAAATAATTATTTTTGTTCCCTGGAAAAAGAAAGAAAAAGAGGTCCATCGATGCCATTGAAGTGAAAGGGATTTATTTGAGGGTTGAGTTGAGATGATATGCAAGGGATAGGTGGGCAAATGAACGACAGATTGTCAAAAATGGCTACGAATACATACGGATTTAAATACATTATAATCAAATAATAAAAATACATTAAAGTCAGATAGTACATATATGGACGTGTTGAATCAACATTAGCTAAATTGCTTTTACATCTATTAAAACCACCGTGACAATATAGGAGCAAAGAAATTCATAAATGTCGCTTAGACATTGACCATATACATTTTTTGAAACATCAGGCATCAATTTGCATATTTTATGCAAATTTTGTGGTGAATTACAAAGCAACATTGGTATTTTCTTTTGTAAATTCTTTGGTTTTTAAATATTGATCATAATTTTAAGTTTTAAAGTGGTGGTCAAATTCTAGCAGGAACAGACTTTCCCATGATTTTCAGTGACTTGGGTTTAGGAATTTTTTTAAAGAATTACATACAGATTTCGAGCCGTTCGCACAGTATTGTATACATCACAAATTTCGCATGAAATTAAAAATTGTTCGAACTTTGATCAAGTCAGAACTTTTTTTAATAAAAAAACTAATCTGCTCAGGTTTTATTATTCTTTCAACCAATAGAAATTGCAACATGTCCGTAGACCTTTCCACTGTTAAAGAGGGCCTGCCATGGATTTATAATTGGCTCTTAATTGATTAATTAGATCATCTGCTATCCAAAAATGTAGGTTTCGTTTGCTAAATTCCATTATACATTTTTTAACGAGGAACAAAATGACCATTTCTATCAACTTTAAAGAAAGAAAAAAAATTCGTCGGGTTAGTAGTTGATGACGTAAGTATAGTGAGTCGATTCATGTGCTGGATGCCATCAATATAACATGCAACAACGTACACGGTACAGTACGGTGCACTATCTCTAAAGGAGTGCTAGACCGAAAAGCGAGGGCGCTTGTTTTTGCAAATTTCCCAGATATATTATTCATAAAAGATCGATAAACTTTATGCCTCCGTAGCTCACAGGCGATGTGAGGGCAAAGGTCACTTGAATATGCATATTACCCAGAAAATTGTCATACCATTGCGTGCTAGATAAGCATTTGATTTTTTGGGGGAAAATACGCCCTCACTTTTCGGTCTAGTGCTCCTTTATTATTAATTTCCCATGTTTTTCGTAACCTTTCATAAGAAAGAAAGAGTTTTTAGAAACAATTTAGTACATGTTGATATGTTATTCCTACCAGGAGATATTTAGATTTTAAGATTCAGAAAAAATGCCAGTAAATGAATTGGAATCGGCTCAGTATGGCATCACAGCAACACATTCCCCCATCCTGCTAGAAAAATAAAGTGCTGAAAGTTAGGTATTTATATACATTGCCAAATATACCCTACAATCACTTTTGGAAAATTGTTTTAATCATACAGAAACAACCGATTAACGTTCAAAGAAATACATAAACATTTGCAATGGAATTGCCTCTATGACATCATCAAACACAAATTCAAAATGCAATTGGGAAATCTTTAAAAATCTATATCTCCTGAACGCAATATGATATGAACCTAAAGTTTGAACCAAATTGGCTTTAAAAGTATGCTCTTTCAAATATAATTTTACAAAAAAACACTGGAATATTCCTTCAAAGTGATGGTATTGCACCTAAATAGCTTAAAGTTTTCTAATATTTTCAATTCTTTCCAATTCAATTAACCACAACCCAAGTTTTTATGCATGCAGTGTTAGCCTTCAAAATAAATAATTTTCATCCCTACCCCCTTCCCTATTGAAAAATCTGACGTGGTTAACGTCACGCTACTGGGTATGTAATATCTACTTGACCGATTTTTAAGTAAACTTTGATAAAAGTTTGACGAAACACAATGGAACCGGGCAATTGCCTCGGCGAAGGCTGATTTCGTGATCAAATTCAAGATGTAAATTTTGATATTCAAAACCAGACACAATGTATTGGTTGATTTGGGTGATAATTTTTTGACGATAGTGTATTTTATTTTCATCACTGCATGTGTTCATTGTGTTTATATTCATAAAAAGTACCAAGACTGATAGTTGGGGTGCAGTGGGAAATTCCCTCATAATTCATGGCGACGACGAGTGAACACACAATTACAGTGACGGTGTCGTCGCCTGCGTATTCGGTTATGATAGTAACAATGCTATCACAAAACGCTTAATACGGCCCGAACGAGAACACAGGTACGACGTACGGACAGACATAACATCGACAACCAAGTCAATGTCCACGGCCTTTGATAACCATTTGTGGTACACTGGCCTGTCTACCCAACCCAGGCTTGAACCCAGGGCCTCGTGGTCTGTAGACAGGTATGATAACCGCTACACCACACTTAGTAGACTCACAATCCATGAGAATTCTAAGAACTTTAAAAAGGTTTTTCGTGTTAGAATTTCACACTTCAGATGAGATATTTAGATATAACAACATGTTCTAACACTGCCTGAGATTAACGCAAAATTTCTCTCATTTTTTCTTTCATTTTACATTGTTTTTGTTCTACCTGGTATAAAATATTGACCAAATCGGACTGACGACCAACCTTATTGCTCACATTTACATGTAAATATAAAAAGATACAGATTTAATTAAAGCTTGATGGCGACTGGCGCAGCCTGAAAAGGGGGAAATCTTATTTTTCTTAAGAGATTGTTACAACCCGTGACCGTTTCTCTCGTCATTCCAATAAGACCCTAAAAAACAGAAAATTGGTCGTTTGCCCTTTCTTGTGAAAATTGTAAGGGAGGGGCAGGCGGAAAATTTTTTCTTTACAGATCACTGAAATGAATATATTCTGACAAAACTTTCGATCAAGATTGGCTCACTCAGGGTTTATAGTATCAAGAACTCATATAACTGTATAAAACAAAATTCAAAACTGCACTCCATTTTCAGATTGTTGGTTCCTTTTATTTTGCTCACACACTTATACTTTTTGTGTGAATTGAGAATTTCTTTCTCTTGCCTGACGAACTCGTTACAAACAGGCAGGACAACTTTGTCAGTCTAGGAGATGTCGAACTTCTGGTGTAGAAAGAATTACACCAGAAGTTATAGATTTGTATTCATTAGGTTCAAGGAGACTGCCATTTTTAACGTACGCTAACGATAAGTCAATTAAGATTTAAAAAAAAAGGGTGTGGGGATATTCTAGACAGTAAAAACACATATCAAATTAATATTAATTCATTAACTTTGACAGCGCACTTTTTAAATCTACCACGGATTTCCGGTTGAAAATAACAATAAGCTACCATTGATCTTCATGATTTATCCGTTTCATCACTATTTTGTTGTTATATTGATAAGAAATAATGTTATGAATAAAAATTGATGGAGTCTAATAAATAATGTCGGAAAACTAAAGATTACACCAGAGAGTGTGAGTCATTCGGCCTATATTACATATAGGCCGAAGGCCGAGAGTCGAAACTCCTATACCTCAGTGCGTAATATGTTTTGGTTCGTCCTCTACCCATGTTGGTTTCAAGAGAGGGCAGCAGATATGTCAGCACATTAAAAATTGGAGTCAATAAAAAATAGGCCAACTGCAAATTTAACCTAAAAAATAAAAATTCTTTGCTAACAAAAATAAATTATATCTAAATTAGTTTTAATCATAACTTGTCTTTCTAACCAAGATTAACGTTTATTTTATTTCTAAAAAGTACACAAAAAGAGCAATTTTCTTTTTTACAGTACATGTAGGACAACACCACTTTAGCGCAGCGTTCGATTGTAGACAGGCATGTCTCGCACTTAAATAACTAAGGCCTAACTGATTTTAAGAAAAATACTACGCGAACAACTTTTTTGATAAGGGATAAATGATCAAAACTAGTAGATGTCTTGAACAATTTCAGTAAACCTAAAATAATGTGCCAACTTAATTGTGCCACTTGTTGTTGAACAGTCTGAAGCTAGCTAACGCCGTACGTACGCCGTTAGTTTAACCTTAACTGACTGACGTAAACGCTGACAAATGTGGGCAATAATTTCAATTTGATTTAGGAACTAGAACGGTAAATACCGTCATGGTTCGCATGCCCATGCAAATTGACACCCATATCATATGATCCGGCCAATTATAAAAATGGCATCTCACACTTTAAGTCCCACATGGCATCCTATGTCCAACATGGCATCCCACCCCATGTCCCACATGGCATCCCACCCCATGTCCCACAGGGCATCCCACCCCATGTCCCACATGGCATCCCACCCAATGTCCCACATGGCATCCCAGCCCATGTCCCACATGGCATCCCACTCCATGTCCCACATGGCATCCCACCCCATGTCCCACACGGTATCCCACTCCATGTCCCACATGGCATCCTACCCCATGTCCCATACGACATCCCATCCAATGTCCCACATGGCATTCCACCATATCTCCCACATGGCATCCCATGTCCCACATGGCATTCCATCATATGTCCCACAGGGCATCCCATCCTATGACCCACATGGCATCCCACCCCATGTCCCACATGGCATGCCACCCCATGTCCCACATGGCATCTTACCCCATGTCCCACACGACATCCCCTCCCATGTCCCACATGGCATTCCATCATATGTCCCACAGGGCATTCCACCATATCTCCCACATGGCATTCCACCACACAGTGTCTCACATGGCATATTCCACCATATGTCCCATATGGCATTCCACCCCATGTCCCACATGGCATCCCATGCTATGATCCACATGGATCCCATCCTACATGTGTGTCCCACATTAATCCAACCATATGTACCACATGAAATTCCTCCCTATGTCCCACATGGCATCCCTCCCTGTGTTCTGCATCAGTGGCTTTCCACCTGATGTCCCACATGGCATCCCACCATATGTTCCACATGGTATCCCTACAAATGTCCCAATGACATCCTACTTTATGTCCCACATGTCCCACATCCCATGTTCCCATGGCCTCCCACATTATGTCTCACATAGCCTCCTACCCTATGTCACACATGACATCCTACCTTATGTCACACATGGCATCCTACCTTATGTCACACATGGCATCACAACCTATGTCACACTCAGTGTTACTCGTGGCATCCCACAATGTCCCACATGACATTCTACCCTGTTCCACATGGCATCCCACCCCATGTCCCACATGGCATCCCACCCCATGTCCCACATGACATTCCATAGGTTCCATAAGAAGTCTCATCCTAGCTATCACAGCCACTGATTGAGCATACTATGTATAAAAGTGTCAGTTCATATAATAACTTATATGCAAATGACTTGTTGAAATGGGGTGGGACGCCATGTCCCACATGACATCCCATATCATCCCATGTCCCACCTAACATTCCATCCCATGGCAGTCCACCCTATGTCCTGTATGGCATTCCACCACATATCCTACGTGGCATTCCACCCTGTTCCACATGGCATCCCACCCCATGTCCCATATGGTATCCCACCACATGTCCCACATGGCATCCCACATGTCATCCCACCCTATGTCTCACATGACGTCCATAAGCTCCATAAGAAGTCTCATCCTAGCTATCACAGTCCCTGATTGAGCATACTATGTATTAAAGTGTCAGTTCATATAATAACCTATATGCAAATGAGTTGTTGAATAAGAAAAAAGGTGGAGTCAAATAATTATGCCTGATATAGCCCTTGGTGTATACAATATGGTAAATATTATACCAAATGTCCCTCATGGCCCCCATCCATGTCCCACATGTCATCCCTCCCTATGTTTATATGCAATCACATCCTGTCACACTCCCTGACTAAGCATGCTAAATAAAAAAAAGTCTGGTCAGGTCATATACTGTTGTAACTTGATGCAAATGTACACAATATTGAAGGTGGAGTTTAAAAAATTATGCCTGATATAACTGTTTGGTGCCCAAATATTTTGAAGAATTTTAAGGATTTCAAATCTCAATTGCTACAAGAGAGACTTGAGGATTTCTGAAGAATATTGGAAAATTATATTATTTTACAGTTATCTTCTAAGAAAATATCAAATGTATTGTAGACTTTTTAAGGAATTAGTCTTTAATCCTATCTTAAGTACCTCTGAAAAACATTTCATAAGGAAATTCTGAGAAATTATCAAAAAACTTTAACATTTCTGAGGAAATCTTAGGACAAATCTGTGGACTGCCGTACGGCCGGACGGATGTAATCGCCATTACATAGGTTCGCATAAATGCTTCGCATGCAAACCAACAAGAATGAGTTGCTTATCAAATCTTATTTTTATGCAGACATGTATGTAGCGATTGATTGCTTTCAAAAAGCGTCGCTGGGGTAAAAGGCCATCCTATACCCACATATCTGGTAATACTCTTGATCTGTTCATCACAAGAAAGTCAGATCCAATTTCACTAACGTATGCAACAACTCGGCAACTTTTCTCTGATCACTATGCAATCCACTGTAGACTTGAACTAAAAAAACCATCTTACGCAATTGAAAAAGTTATGAGCCGAAAAAATGCTAACATTGATATAAACGACTTTAGACGTCAATTACAATCGCAGCTTGTTTCTGTGGATATCACCAATGACAGATGAATTAGTGAAGATGTACAACACCTCACTGAGCTCTACTCTGAATAAGTTTGCACCAATCAAAGAAAGGCAGGTTACAGTGAGACCAACCCTCTCTTGGTTTACTAATAAGCACCGCGAGTATAAGCGAATGCCAAGCAAAGCAGAGAGGGTATACAAAGAATACCCTCAAAAGTGATTCTGTCTTGTTACGAACAATCGAGAAATAAATATATCTTCGAACTAAACAAAGCTCAGGCACAATACTACAATGAAAAGATCAAATCAGCTGGTAAAAATCAAAAGGAACTGTGTGCAATAGTTAATAGTCTTTTAAATAGAAATAAAGCAAACCCTCTTGCAGATTTTGAAAGTCCGTGCTCCCTTGCAGACTCATTCAATTCTTTTTTGTTGTGGACAAAATTATTAAAATACGTGAGGAACTGGATGGAGTTGTCATTGATTCAGTTGACATTGATAATACAAAGGAAACACCAGGTCTACATGTTTTGGACCTCTGAATGAGGAGGAAATCAGTAAACCTTTTACAGGGGCCAAGCCCAAGCATTGCTCATTGGATACAGCTCCAACTACTGTAGTTAAACAATCTTCTGATGTGTTAATGCCAGTAATTACAAAAATAGGAAACACCTCAATTACAGAGGGAAGATTTCCACATAATTGGAAAACATCAGTGATAACAACACTCCTTAAGAAAGAAGGCCTGCCAACAGTTTTTAGAAATTTTAGACCAGAGAGAGAGAGAGTTGAACACACAATTACAATGACGGGGTCGTCGCCTGCGTATTCGGTTATGATAGTACAAATGCTATCACGAAACGCTTAATACGACCCGGACGAGAACACATGTACGACGTACGGACAGACATAACATCGACAACCAAGTCAATGTCCACGTTTTGATAACCACTTGAAATTTGAGCCCGGGGCCTCGTGTTCTGTAGACAGGTATGATAACCGCTACACCACAATAGGTAGATAAATTACAGACCAGTAAACAATCTGCCATTTGTATTCAAAATCGCCGAGAATGCAGTCATTGTCCAATTGAATAGATACCTTGATAAGAACGATATGCTGCCTGATTATCATCAATCATGTCAATCAGCTTATCTGGCGCATCACAGCACCAAAACAGCTCTTGTCCGGTTCAAGTCGACCTGTTGATGGCTATGGACAATGGAATCATACATGTCATTAGTGGTGATGCTGGACTTAAGTGCAGCTTTTGATACAGTGGATCACCCAACCATGCTGACAGTGCTCCGGTCCCAGTTTGGAATAACCCATGTGGCATTAAATGGTTTGAATGTTACTTATCAAATCGGAAGCAGAAAGTTATTGTGAATGGAGAATTTCCCAGTGAGATATCCATAGATTTCTCAGTTCCTCCAGGTTCCTGCTGTGGCCCTGTGCTTTTTATCATATATGCTTCATCAATTTTCAGCATTGTACAAAGGCATGCTCCAAACGTTGCAGGATATGCAGATGATAAAGTGACGCAAATTTCAAGATCACCGATAACATTTTCGAGATGAGATGAGGGCCATTGAGACAATGGAACGATGCTTAGAAGATGTAAGAAAATGGATGGTACTGAACAAACTAAAAATGAACGATGAGAAAACAGAGGTTATATCTTTGGCACATGTCAACAGCTCAAAAAACTAACTAGTGGGACTGCAGCGTTGGTGGTACATCAGTAAAAGCTGTTAACCTTGTGCGTGACTTAGGTGTATGGTTTGATTGCAACTTAAATATGAAAACCCATGTAATGAAAAAATGTAGATCAGCATTTATCAATCTTTACAACATCAACAGAATAAAGCCTATGTTAACTAACGATTTTGTTAACAACGATTCAGCTGAATCCCTTGTACATGCGTTAGCCCATTCCCACATTGACTATTGTAACTCCCTCCTTGCTGGTATGCCAAGTAACTTAATTTAATCCATTCAACGTATTCAAAATTTTGCTGCACGGATAGTAACAAAGGCTAAGAAATATGACCATATCACTCCCATTCTCTATTCCCTGCATTGGCTCCCAGTTACCCTGAGAATTAGATTTAAGATATTAGTATCAGTCTTTAAATGTATTCACTGTAAATCACCAAAGTATCTTTTAGAACTCATATTTTCTTAAAACCCCAAATATAATTTTCGTAATAGAAATGCTGTTTGGTTTTAGGTACCAAACATAAAGCATACAACACTTGGTGGGAGGGCATATTCTAGGGTGGAATAAACTACCAGTTAGAATTAGACAAACCGAAAATCAATCCACGTTTATAAAAGTTCTTAAAACTCATCTTTTCAAAGCTTATTTCAATAGTTAATTTGGACATTTTCATCAGCATTTTATGGGGTGAGGGGTAGTTTCATTTATTGTTTTCATTGTAAAGCATTTTTGAATATAATTGTATACATAAAACGCTATATAAATTAATGATTATCATTATCATTGTGCTGCCTAACCAGGCTACAGTAACGTTAGTGTAACTTTTGTGAAACCATTTGCAATTTGGTAGCATAACGTTAGGGCCTATATATGTACATTACCATGGTATTGACCTGAGAAAGCTTCAAGCCTTCAAGTTCCTCGTCAATTTGTTAATTAGAATTAATAACAACATACTCATTTCAAGCTTATAATATTACTTTTGATTTCGTCGCAATTTGTTGTTTACTTTTGCTGTTTTGTTATTGAGGGATCCATTTTTCCACAGACTAAAGAAAGATGGTTTCCAGATCATTTAAATATGTAGTAGATTGGGTGGGGTCAGTTATTAGTCACAAACTACTGTACACTCGCATTAACTATGGGACATTTGTTATGTGTACACTAACAACATTTACTGGATTAGAATACATTGAACAGTAGGGCCCATGTGTATCAACAAACGTCAGCAGTCATTAACTAAGAAAGAAAACGTCAGCAAATTAAAGACAAAACAAAATATCAGTAAATGTCGGTCATGATAACAAAAGGTCAAGCTTGAAACGCAGCATGGGCAGATGGGGTGGGCATGAGACAAATATAGGCCTAGGTATAATTAGTTTGCATGTGCCTATAAACAAAACACTCATCAAACAAAGTCTAAACAGGCTAACCAACTGGCAGATAGGTGTGTATAAAATAAAGTACAAGTAAGTTAAACTGCCAACTTGTTTAGATAGGTAGAGCTACAGTAGCTCAAATTGCTCACTTATTACTTTTATTTCTATTTTAATAAACTAAGTTTTCAGTTTCATTTACATGTTTCTGTTTAACATCATTTACCAACAATTGCAGGCCATAAATTCATAAAGTTTAACTTAAACAATAATCATAAAACGCTTTGGAATAGGCCTATAAGTTGTATTGCAGCCTAATTACTTCCAATCCATTGGTGCATTTTTTTAATTATATGTGTATTACTAATCAAAGTTGCATGAACAAATTGCAATAGTATTCCAACTTTTATGTTGTATGATTGTTAAAAATCATGGACCGTTTTGCAGAGTAAGAATATTTTTTGCAATGTAAATTACTTTTGTACCAGATATTAGTTAGCTGAATACCTGTATATCATTTTGTAGTACACAATACTCTGCCTAAATGTTTTCTGACTCCAGTCACATATATAATGATTTTTCTAAA